>SJYT01048974.1:42205-57607 GCA_006410635.1 Cephalophus harveyi
TAGATCCCACATGCCACAATAAGACCTGGCTCAGTCTAAATAAATAATATATTTTATATATATATATATATAACTGAGTCAATGAAAGTTTGTAAATCAACTATGTCAAAAATTTTGAAAAAAGAGACCTAGATGTGGAGTTATGAATCAAATTTATGGTAACACCAGCACTAATCAGTTCTTTAAATATATTATTTTCAATATTAGTCTTCAGTACAGTTATCAGTCACTGCTATAATAATAATAGCTTTTATGATTGTTCAATTATTTATCTTTATTGAGATCTGTATTTATCCTACAGTTTTAAATTACCATATCAGTTCAGTTCAATTCAGTCATGCAGTCATGTGTGACCCCACAAACTGCAGCACGGTAAGCCTCCATGTCCATCACCAACACCCGGAGACCACCAAAACCCACGTCCATTGAGTTGGTGATGCCATCCAATCATCACCTTCTGTCGTCCCCTTCTCCTCCTGCCTTCAATCTTTCCAAGCATCAGGTTCTTTCCAAATGAGTCAGCTCTTCTCATCAAGTGGCCAAAGCATTGCAGTTTCAGCTTCAACATCAGTCTTTCCAATGAACACCCAGGACTGATCTCCTTTAGGGTGGACTGATTGGATCTCTTTTAGTCCAAGGGACTCTCAAGAGTCTCCTCCAACACCACAGTTCAAAAGCATCAATTCTTTGGCACTCAGATTTCTTTATAATCCAACTCTCACACACATACATGATCACTGGAAAAGCCATAGCCTTGACTAGATGGGCCTTTGTTGGCAAAGTAATGTCTGTGCTTTATAATATGCTATCTAAGTTGGTCATAACCTTCTTTCCAAGGAGTAAGCGTCTTTTAATTTCATGGCTGCAATCACCATCTGCAGTGATTTGGAAGCCCCCAAAAATAAAGTCTGATACTGTTTCCACTGTTTCCCCATCTATTTCCCATGAAGTGATGGGACCAGATTCCATGATCTTTGTTTTCTGAATGTTGAGTTTTAAGCCAACATTTTCAGTCTCTTCTCTCACTTTCATCAAGAGGCTTTTCATTTCCTCTTCACTTTCTGTGATAAGGGTGATATCATCTGCATATCTGAGGTTTTATTAATAAAAAATGAAGTGAAAGTGTTAGCCACTCAATTTTGTCCAACACTTTGCAACCCCATGGGCTGTAGCCCACCAAACTCCTCTGTCATGGGATTTCCCAAGCAAGACTACTGTAGTGGCTTGCCATTTTCTTCTCCAGGGGTTTTTCCCAACCCAGGGATTGAACCCAGGTCTCCCACATGGCAGGCAGATTCTTTACCATCTGAGCCACCAGGGAAGACCAATAAAAATAGTAAATGTATTAATTCATATGATTAAAAATCTTGGTACTAACAATGCATCCAAAGGTTAACAATATATTATAACGTCTCTTTAAGTAAAGTTCACAACAACAGAAAAATATAAACAACTTTGTTTTATCAGAACAATCTGGAACCCTATTCTTCTGATTAAGGAAAGTTCAAAAGATTACACAATTGTTAACTTGTTCTAGTGAAGTTTGGCCTCAACCACAAAACATGGTCACACTTTCACACCCTTCAGTGTCACCTCTAAGGTGCCTCTGAAAAAATGATTATAGCAGTGGTCTTCTGAAAGACAGTGGCACCTATTAGGAGTTCAGCTTATATGTCTGTTTAACTTGTATACAAATGGAGGGTTTTGTCATGTTGACATCAGTTAAACCATTTTACTCCTATTACTTTGTTTAAAAATTAGTACAAAGTGAAAAACTAAAAAATAAAAAAGATAAATAATGATACAAATTAGTATATGTGCTGAAAGTGCTGAGTCTTGACTCCATTAAATACTTATTTGACTAACGCTGATATACCGTATATTCAAGTACAAGGAAACAAAATGTTTTTTGCCTGAATCCAAAAATGTCTTGGGTGACAGATGCTTAGGCATTTAAAAGGAAAGCTCATAGCAGTGAATTGACATACCCAGTTATGTGATGAATGGCACTCTGTCAGTTTTTCCTGTTGGAAATTGACATGAACTGAGGAAAATGACAACTCTTTTGAGATCTCTGAATTGTGCCTGTTATTCAACAGATTTTTTTAAATGTCTAATAGTTATGCCTTCTAACTATTAGAAGTATAAGGGTCTTACCTCTTAATCTCCCTTCAGAGTAGAGATATTTAACCTACTCACTGATGCAGAACACTTGATCCTTATGAGTTTCTTAGAGAACAGTTTTGAATTGCTCAGAATCCTACACAAGGGTTGATGCCCATGTCATACAATGTAGAATGATGCTTGAGTTTGAACTATTTTAAGACTAGCTTCTGACTGGTCATAGCTTCAGACTTGGAAGGAGTGAGTATAACAGTAAAAAAGGAGAAAATAGTCTTATTTTGAGTGGCTCTGAGTGGTTCAGTTTATTACATCTACTATGGATGTGGGAGTTGGACTGTGAAGAAGGCTGAGTGCTGAAGAATTGATGCTTTTGGACTGTGGTGTTGGAGAAGACTCTTGAGAGTCCCTTGGACTGCAAGGAGACCCAACCAATCCATTATGAAGGAGATCAGCCTTGGGATTTCTTTGGAAGGAATGATGCTGAAGCTGAAACTCCAGTACTTTGGCCACCTCATGCGAAGAGTTGACTCTTTGGAAAAGACTTTTATGCTGGGAGGGATTGGGGGTAGGAGAAGCGGATGACAGAGGATGAGATGGCTGGATGGCATCACTGACTTGATGGATGTGAGTCTGAGTGAACTCCAGGAGTTGGTGATGGACAGGGAGGCCTGGCGTGCTGTGATTCATGGAGTCACAAAAAGTCGGACATGACTGAGCTACTGAACTGAACTGAACTGAACTGAATATCTGCCAAAATCTACTTTCAGTTCTAAGTTTCTTAATTGTGATTTTCTTTTCCCTAATCAGGATATAACTTCATCCTGAGGAGGCACTGCTGGTTGACTCATTTAATTTCCTACCACTTTTCAATACACTGACAAAAAAGACCACTAGAACTGTACAAAAAAGATCTTCAACCCAGATAATCATGATGGTGTGATCACTCACCTAGAGCCAGACGTTCGGGAATGTGAAGTCAAGCGGGCCTTAGGAAGCATCACTACGAGCAAAGCTAGTGGAGGTGATGGCATTCCAGTTGAGCTATTTCAAATCCTAAAAATGATGAGATAAAAGTGCTGCACTCAATATGCCAGAAACTTTGGAAAACTCAGCAGTGCCACAGGACTGGAAAAGGTCAGTTTTCATTCCAATCCCAAAGAAAGACAATGCCAAAGAGTGTTCAAACTACCACACAATTGCAATCATCTCGCATGCTAGTAAAGTAATGCTCAAAATTCTCCAAGCCAAGCTTCAGCAATAAGTGACCCGTGAACTTCCTGATGTTCAAGCTAGCTTTAGAAAAGGCAGAGGAACCAGAGATCAAATTGCCAACATCCATTGGATCATGGAAAAAACAAGAGAGTTTCAGGGAAAAAACAAGAGAGTTTCAGGAAAAAAACATCTGCTTTATTGACTATGCCAAAGCCTTTGACTGTGTGGATCACAATAAACTGTGGAAAATTCTGAAAGATATGAGAATACCAGACTATCTGACCTGCCTCTTGAGGAACCTGTATGCAGGTCAGGAAGCAACAGTTAGAACTGGACATGGAACAATAGACTGGTTCCAAATAGGAAAAGGAGTATGTCAAAGCTGTATATTGTCACCCTGCTTATTTAACTTATATGCAGAGTACATCATGAGAAATGCTGGGTTGGAGGAAGCACAAGCTGGAATCAAGATTGCTGGCAGAGATATCAATAACCTTAGATATGCAGATGACACCATCCTATGGCAGAAAGTGAAGAAGAACTAAAGAGCCTTTTGATGAAAGTGAAAGAGAAGACTGAAAAAGTTAGCTTAAAGCTCAACATTCAGAAAACAAAGATCATGGCACCGGTCCCATCACTTCATGGTGAATAGATAGGGAAAGAGTGGAAACAGTGGCTGACTTTATTTTTTTGGGCTCCAAAATCACTGCAGATGGTGATTGCAGCCATGAAATCAAAAGACACTTACTCCCTGTCAGGAAAGTTATGACCAACCTAGACAGCATATTAAAAAGCAGAGACATTACTTTGTCAACAAAGGTCCATCTAGTCAAGGCTATGGCTTTTCCAGTGGTCAATGGGCTGGAGGAAGCACAAGCTGGAATCAAGATTGCTGGCAGAGATATCAATAACCTTAGATATGCAGATGACACCATCCTATGGCAGAAAGTGAAGAAGAACTAAAGAGCCTTTTGATGAAAGTGAAAGAGAAGACTGAAAAAGTTAGCTTAAAGCTCAACATTCAGAAAACAAAGATCATGGCACCGGTCCCATCACTTCATGGTGAATAGATAGGGAAAGAGTGGAAACAGTGGCTGACTTTATTTTTTTGGGCTCCAAAATCACTGCAGATGGTGATTGCAGCCATGAAATCAAAAGACACTTACTCCCTGTCAGGAAAGTTATGACCAACCTAGACAGCATATTAAAAAGCAGAGACATTACTTTGTCAACAAAGGTCCATCTAGTCAAGGCTATGGCTTTTCCAGTGGTCATGTATGGATGTGAGAGTTGGACTATAAAGAAAGCTGAGCATCAAAGAATTGATGCTTTTGAACTGTGGTGTTGGAGAATACTCTTGAGAGTACCTTGGCCTGTGAGGAGATCCAGCCAGTCCATCCTAAAGGAGATCAGTTCTGGGTATTCATTGGAAGGACTGATGTTGAACCTGAAACTCCAATACTTTGGCCACCTGATGTGAAGAGCTGACACATTTGAAAAGACCCTGATGCTGGGAAAGATTGAGGGTAGGAGGAAAAGGGGATGACAGATGGCTGGATGGCATTACCAATTCGATGGACATGGGTTTGGGTGGGCTCCAGGGGTTGGTAATGGACTAGGAGGCCTGCCGTGCTGCAGTTCATGGGGTCACAAAGAGTCACAAATGACTGAGCGACTAAACTGAACTGAACTGAACTATGAAATCATAATTTTCTAGATATGAGACATTTATTTGCCTCTAAAATGTTAGTAACAATCACACAAATTACTCAAACAAAGAAAAAACTATTAATGGCATTATAACCGAAATATATTTTTCCAAACACCCTCATAATGAAGTATTTGCAATAATTCTTAAGATGCATTTCTTTTTTTAGACAGTGAATCTTATGATATCTCTTAATACAAAACAATGATGTCTTTCAAGATCACAAATAAGTAAATACATTTGTATGAAGGCTAACAAGAAAAACTGCAATTATTCAACATTTTACTGACTTAACTAGAGGGTAATTTTATATTCTTTGTTATAGGTGATCACTTTAAGTTTCAATAATTTTCCATAATTGTCTTTCATCTGAACATTTTACACTTTTGAGTAGCACTACATTAAAAATTATATTGCCTGATAAATACACTGATCTGTTTTGCAATTAGTCATTTTTTTCTATTATGATAGATTTTAAATTTATTTCTTTCTACCCTTTGCCATGGCACTGATTATGCAACCAATCTGATCTGAAGCCCAAAGAAACTTTCATACCCATGAGTGAAATGTATATCATTGTAAGCTCCTAAGATAAGGGAACTTCTTGCTCTTTGGCATTATCAAAGAAATGCCCAATAGAGTTATCAGTAACAGAAACTTATGTTCAACTATATAGATTACCAAGGGTAAGACTGACACACTTTTAATGTATATCCACATCATCAAAGTTTAATAAAAGTCCATCTAGATTTGGTTCAGTGGTGAGGGAAAACAGATATCTGGCCATCCAGACTTCGTTTGAGCAAAAGGAAAATACAGAAATCATTAGTTTTGCAAGACTCCTAGTTATTTGCAACTACATTTCATTTTGCAATGTTGTCCTTCATACTACAATTAAATATAATCAGGGGAACTAAGATGGACCTCTCTTGGACTAGCTGTTTTAGAACAACCTCTCTCATCTAGGAATAGTTATAGGCGGTTCCCAATCATCATAACTCTGAATTTTCACCCTAGCTGATTCTTTAGAAATATATATTTGACCTAGACTGGACCAAAATTTTAAATTTGTAAGAAATATCCATGGAACTAGCAGTGGAAGATATCAAATATGATTGATTGGTGAGCCTTTCTTTTATTTCAATTTATCAAGACCCTCATCATCTTTTTATAAAGCTCTGCATCCTCTACCCTTTACTATTTTTCAAATACAGTTGGGGAAAGATGCTAATACATTCTTACAAAATAATATAGCAGGTTTTATCAAAAAGATTTTTTTTTTTGACAAGTGCAACTGAGATTAGTTCCTTACAAATTAGTTCTTACACTGAATGTGGTTTGAGAGACTATGCTCTCATTTATATCACTTATAAGCTGTATTGCTTTTTATACTGCAAAACTCCAGCATGTCCAGGGAAATTAATCCTCATTAATAAAATATTCTAAATTTCATTTTTTATTCTATCATTTAAAAGGGAAACATAATACAAAAACTGTCACATATATCTCTGTTATTAATACCAAGTAATCAAATCTAGGTTGGTTATTTCAATATTATTTGGCCACAATAAACAACAAATTTTATATTTACATTTTTCCATGGCAAAGAATGTTGCTGTTCCTCATGCTAACACATACATACACTCGGGCAGTTAAACTATAACCAGTCTTCTATTTGGCTCCAGGTAAAGGAATCAACAGCTTGTAGGAAGCTAATTAGATCCAATTATTATTCAGCTGACCTAATTTGACATTCAATGTCTGGGAATAAGTCATCTGAATTAACTGAATAGAAATTTAACTACTATATACATATGAGTTCCATGGATAATTTATTTGTAATGAAACTCATTTGGAGAAGAGGAATGTACTGATTGAGACAAACAATTAAAAAAAAAAAAAAAACAGGGAGATGATCTAATGCAAAACTCCTAAAGGAATATGATAGTGTAACATAACATGTACTCATTCATTCTTCTACTCATTTATGTATTTTTTCAGAGCAAACTCTGTGAGTAAAACAAAAGCCCCTAATTTTACTTTTAAAAGTCTGAGCCTCAATTTGCTTATTTGATAAAGTGTAGATGAGCTGATCAATAAATCTTTTCTTCTATTGTATTATTTTTCTCCTAATATATCATTTATTTAAAATGGTAACTAGATGTAAGACACTCTTCATTTTGTAGTTTCCAGTTGGTAAGTAAAATCTATACAATTTGCATAGATGATTTCTGGGGAATGGCAACAGCAAGATATTTTAATATCTGCTAAGTGCAGGGCATAGTTCATTAGGCAGCATAAAATAACCCATGGGATGTAACTTCCAAGTGGGTAGCCTGAGCATGAGGAAGCCCCCATGCTGGCATAATCATAATGGGAGATTTGTCAGGAGAAAGTAGGTGGACAGAAGGAAGAGGATCCAGAACTAATTTATTGAATCATTCTTATTAATTGGTAGGAAAACATATATTCTGACCAAGAAAACTTTATCAAGTTGTGCTGAGAAATTACTGATGTGAAAATAAATTAAAATATGAAAAATATTAATAAATAAAATCTGAAATTCCTATACTTTGGCCACCTGATGCAAAGAACTGACTCATTTAAAAAGACCCTGATGCTGGGAAAGTTTGTAGGTGGAAGGAGAAGGGGACGACAGGACAAGACATGGACAGGATGGCATCATCGACTCAATGGACATGAGTTAGAGCAAACTCCGCGAGTGGGTGATGGACAGGGAAGCCTTGCGTGCTGCAGTCCATGAGGTTGCAAAGAGTCAGACATGACTGAGCTGAACTGAACTGAACTCAAAGTATCTATTACATGATAAGATGATAAAAGGAGATAGAGGGCATAATTATAAATATACACTCAGATCTCTGAAAGAGTCAGCAAGCATCACTAAAAAACGAGCAAAGAAACAATTCTCCTTATACCTTTTCCTTAACTCTTGATGAGAGTTAGCGAGCTATATACCCTGTAGGAAAGGAAAAGTAACAGCTTCTAATCTACTCACAAAAAGCTACTTAACTAGTAGGTACAGTCCCCAGTAGTAGGTCAGAAGGGGCATACAGTGGATGTAGAGCATGTCTTATATCTTGAAGAATTTTGACATCTTATAAAAGACATCTGACTCTATCCTCTCATTGTATCATTGACTTTGACACTTTATACACAATCTTAATGGAGGAGGGCATGGAAACCCCGACTCCAATATTCTTTCCTGGAGAATTCCATGGACAGAGTAAGCATTTTGGGCTACAATCCAATACAGTGGATGTAGAGCATGTCTTATATCTTGAAGAATTTTGACATCTTATAAAAGACATCTGACTCTATCCTCTCATTGTATCATTGACTTTGACACTTTATACACAATCTTAATGGAGGAGGGCATGGAAACCCCGACTCCAATATTCTTTCCTGGAGAATTCCATGGACAGAGTAAGCATTTTGGGCTACAATCCACAGGGTCACAATGAGACTAAAGGGACTGAGCATACACACATATAAACACTTTTTAAGAGTCAGTAAACGTGTAATCCATTATATCATCAATCATGTATCTAACTTCAGTTCAGTTCAGTTGCTCAGTCGTCTCCAACTCTGCGACTCCATGAATTGCAGCACGCCATTCCTCCCTGTCCATCACCAACTCCTGGAGTTCACTCAAACTCACGTCCATCCCAGCATCAGAGTCTTTTCCAATGAGTCAACTCTTCGCATGAGGTGTCCAAAGTACTGGAGTTTCAGCTTTAGCATCATTCCTTCCAAAGAACACCCAGGACTGATCTCCTTTACAATGGACTGGTTGGACCTCCTTGCAGTCCAAGGGACTCTCAAGAGTCTTCTCCAACACCACAGTTCAAAAGCATCAATTCTTTAGCACTCAGCTTTCTTCACAGTCCAACTCTCACATCCATACATGACCACTAGAAAAACCATAGCCTTGACCAGACAGAACTTTGCTGGCAAAGTAACGTCTCTGCTTTTGAATATGCTATCTAGGTTGGTCATAACTTTCCTTCCAAGGAATAAGCGTCTTTTACTTAAAAGTTCTAAGAGTACGTATCAAGGGAAGATGAGAAAGATAGCATTAATAACATAGACAATTATAAGGAAGTAACATTTAGGTGACAAATAAAAATTAGAGAAGAGAGTATAAGGAATTAACACAGTTTCTTAGCCAATAACAATATTCCTGATAAGCTCAGATGTTACTGTATCCATTTATTTGCATTAAGGAAATCATGAGTATATTCCCCCCTTTTTTTTAACCCAACTTCTTCAAACAGATCACATAAAGCTAGATGGGAAAAAATCAGGACTGGTATATTTTTTTCACAAACATTACTAAACTAATAACAATGTTTGAATTTATGTGAATTAATCCTGGGTCTATGCCTGAAATGCTATGAAGCATTTAGTAGTATACAAATATGTAACATTTAATGCAAGAATTCTATGAGCTCCTTTTAAACATGAAGACACTGTGGCACAGAGAAGTTAAACATTTCACAAGGACATAGGTGCTACAATAAGTCTGTTTTGGGCATACACTATATGTTTGCTATCCTATCTCATTGAAAAGACAAAATAAACATGGAATCAGAATTTGAAAATAAAAAGTTATCCAGTTCCTTGGACTGCAAGGCCATCCAACCAGTCCATTCTGAAGGAGATCAGCCCTGGGATTTCTTTGGAAGGAGTGATGCTAAAGCTGAAACTCCAGTACTTTGGTCACCTCATGCGAAGAGTTGACTCATTGGAAAAGACTCTGATGCTGGGAGGTACTGCGGACAGGGGAAGAAGGGGACAACAGAGGATGAGATGGCTGGATGGCATCACTGACTCGATGGATGTGAGTCTGAGTGAACTCCGGGAGTTGGTGATGGACAGGGAGGCCTGGCGTGCTGCAATTCATGGGGTCACAAAGAGTCGGAAACAACTGAGCGACTGAACTGAACTGAACTGAATAATAAATAAGTCAATTTCAAAAATTTTAGAAAGAGAATATATTTTTGACAAAACAATTAATCGAAAATGATATGCAATTTGAGAGCCTCTTAATATAATTCATTATCTGAGTGAACTCCGGGAGTTGGTGATGGACAGGGAGGCCTGGCGTGCTGCAATTCATGGGGTCACAAAGAGTCGGAAACAACTGAGCGACTGAACTGAACTGAACTGAATAATAAATAAGTCAATTTCAAAAATTTTAGAAAGAGAATATATTTTTGACAAAACAATTAATCAAAAATGATATGCAATTTGAGAGCCTCTTAATATAATTCATTCATTTTTCTTCATACAACAGCAGATTTCTTCCTGTCTTTATATTAGATGAATGGAAAATTTCAGCAACCTAATTTTGGCTCTGAGTCACTCTTAGAAAACTGACCAGCAGTTTCCTTGATATGATCAACTCAGCAGGCCAGCACAGATGGGGCTTCATCACCTCCTGTCACTGAATGCATTAGTGTTGTCTGCCCCCAGATCCAATTACATGAATGATGCCTGGCCAAACAACACCAGGCCTTCCTTGTCTCTGGTGTCTCTTTTTTGAAATGTATACAATATCACTTTGCCTCCTGGTGCTGGAGGTGGCCTCCTGGCTAATTTGATAAACAGAACAGAAAAAAATAATGTGACCCAACCCAATGCTGGCAACTGACTCAGTGTTCATAATATATTTTTTTAACATTTGTAATCCTATCTCTTAATAAATAAGACACACACTTTTTCCTTGGCAACTGAGACTCTAATGCACTGGGTTAATATTTCTAACAGAATCAGCAGCACAGTATATGTATCTTCATTCTACAGATAAGACTCATCACACAGACTTTATTGTGAATGTATTTATTCCCTATCCAACCTCAACACATTATCCTACCACCAAGGCAGGATTAGAGGTTTCCTCTGGTATAATTTCAGTTTCAATTTTTAAGTTAAACAAGAACCATGAAACCTAGGTGAATACTTGGAGATCTAAGTATATGCTTCAATACTTGGTCATTTAGTATGTGTAGAGTAGTGGCAATGGCTTTGAAAGGAGACTTTTTAGTTGATGAAATATCACCAAAATCTGCTCAATTAGTGAGTTCATACAAGTTCTGTATTCTTTGGGGAGGAAAAACTATATCCAGGGATATTATGAAAGCAAATTAGTCAAAGCAGAGGTCAGAGCATTGCTAGTGGTTCTGAGCATTTCAAGTGGTCCTGAGCACTTCTAGGTGGTATATCACTGAAAGCCAGCTGACTGAGCTCACTGAAACACTTTGAAAGTTTAATTTAGGAAAATATCTTCTCAAATATTAAACTCTTAGTTCCTAAATTGTTGGATTATTTGTTATCATTTCCTTAAGACAACACAACAATGGATGGAAGTATGTCTAATCAGAAATAAGTTGAGAGCATGATTCAGACAGATAGAATAGTATCAACAGAAGCCTAGGGAGTGGGATAGACAGTATGCTCAAAATGTTCCCATGCCTATAACATAAAAAGCATTCAGAGCTGTTGTAAGATGTGAAAAAAGAAAATAAAATGGCAGTATCAGACAATTGTGGGCCTCCCAGGTGATGCAATATTAAAGAATCTGCATGCTAATGAAGGAGACACAAGAGACATGGGTTCAATCCCTGGATTGGGAAGATCCCCTAGAGGAGGAAACGGTGACCCACTCCAGTGTTCTTGTCTGGAAAATTCCATGGACAGAGGAGACTGGCAAGCTACAGTCCATGGAGTTGCAATGAGCAGGACATGACTTGAGTGCCTGAGTGTGCTCATATATACATCAATCATAAAGGCCTTTTTTAGATTTTTAAATTCAATTTGATAGAGTCCTTGGTCAGGAAAATACACTGGAGAAGGGATACTCCAGTATTCTTGGGCTTCCCTTGTGGCTCAGCTGGTAAAGAATCTGCCTGAAATGTAGGAGACCTGGGTTTGATTCCTGGGTTAGGAAGATACCCTGGAGAAAGGAAAGGCTACCCACTTCAGTATTCTGGCCTGGAGAATTTCATGGACTGTACAGTCCATGGAGTCACAAAGAGTCAGACACGACTGAGTGAATTTCACTTTTGATAGATAATGGAAAATTATAGATGAAGCCAGAAGAAATATATGAGATTACTGATATAAGAAATAACTTTTACTGCCACTGAAATGGTGGAAATAAGAACAAAAAAATTTGTCAGAATGCAATACAATAATTATTAAATATTTAGCTTATATTAAAAGAATTATGGCATATGCTTAAACACTGAATATTAGATAAATTTTTGGCTAAGGTAATAAAAAAAAATGTAATAACAAAAATAGAGCTGTTTAGGGACTTCCTTGTGGTCCGGTGGTTAAGAATCTGACTTCTAATGCAGGGGACTTGGGGTTGATCTCTGGTAGGGGAATTAAAATTCTACATGCTGCAGTGGAACTAAGCCCAAAGGCTGCAACTACTTAGCCCATGCTGCAACCAGAGAGCCCTAGAGCTATATGACTACAGATCCCACATCCTCTGGGGCCTGAGCCTGTGTGCTGCAACAAAGAATCCACGTGCTGATGCAGCCAAAAATAAAATAAACAAATTAGCATTTTTTCAATAGTGCTATTTACTATGGAGTTAAAGTACTAGAGTTGTAGGTATACAAATAAAATAAGAGGCAAAATTTAATGACACAGAATGTGGAAATCATTATGATTGCAAAGAATCCAAGTTATTTTAGAAGTAGTATATCTTGAAATAATAAATACCACATTTAAGAGATACAGTACCAGTAATGACAGAGGAATAAAGGGATTTGGATTGAATATAGGAGAGCTTCCTAACAGGGTTTTAATGACATGTGGAATGTTGCATTTCATTTAAAATTGAATCATATAGGGACAAAAATACTAGCTTTTAAAAATGCATAGTAGAAATATTGCTATTTTATCTTTCTATATATTATTGTACATGTGTTTGAAGTATTTAATAAGAAAAATGAAGAATGTATTCTTGGTTTTAATTCTATTTCTGCAAATTACAAGCTATGTGCCTTTGGACAAGTCACATTCTCTCTTTACCTTACTTGCTTCTTATTTCTATGTTTCAATAAATCCTGAGATAATTCAGTTCAAGCATGGAATGTCCTAGATTTCAGTGTCAAAATATCCATGATGTACTTAAACCAAAGCAAAAGAAGATCATCAATTATTTCCATTATTTCTTTTATAGGTGTGAAATACTAAAAGCGATATGAAAACTTACCACCATTAATGAAAAGCTCAGGATTGAAGAGATCCCTAAGACAAAAAGAGGAAGAAAGCAAAAAATAAAATCCTGAAAGCAATAATTAGCAATCTTATCTTGAGTAAGTCACCTTCCCAATACTCTACACCTATACATTGTGGAAAATGTCTAAAATTCTGTAATAAATATACACAACTTAGTGTGCTGAGCACACACTTAAGGCCCTTTATAAAGACAATTTCTACTATATTTAGCAAAGAGGATAAAATTTCATTAGCAAAAGCATGTACTATAAAGCAGAGAATGAAAAAAAAAAATTGTAGTGGAGGCAGAGATGGGAGATGGTGGACCTTAACAGTCTATCATTGATTCCTAACTTTGTATACCACAATGAGCTGTGGAGCTCTGAAAAAAATGTATCTAGGAAATACTTCAAGAAATTCTATTTTAATCAGTCTAGAGTTAGAGCCAAAACACTGCCTATTTTTAAAGTTTCTCAGCTCATTCTAATAGGAAAAAGACACTGATGTCTTTAAATCTGAGGGTAGTATTGCCAACCATGAAGAAAAAAATTGCAAGTCAACAAGGATGAACACATAAAAGTTAAAGGCTTCAATTCTCTTTAATGACTGACTAATGATAATCCCAACTGGTAAATTCTGTTCCAGTCAACAAATGTAACCACCATCTATTTTTAAGGCAACTATATTAAGGCTTGTAGCAATACAATCCAGTACAATATCTGGCCTCAAAGACTTTATCTTCTTAGTGTACAAATAAAACACACAAGTATTTATAATAAAGACTCATATGCTAATATATTGTCCATTTTACAACCTACTGTTATTCAAAAGGAGTTACAATGATATAACTGTTGTCCTTGTGAAAAACAGGGCAACCCTAGGTTAGTAAGCTGTGCTCCCAGCCCAGATATGGTTCAAAAAACAATGATACTCACTGCTGCCTTGCAATTTACATAAAATATGAGGGGAATGACACTAAAGTTATTTTTAATTACCTCTATCAATAATGGATCCAGAAAGAAACACCCTTCCTTAGTTAAGGATTTTAGAAAACAGATCCTGATGCAAAATTCTGGTTGAATGCAGTTTACATAGAACATGACCCAAGAAAAAAAAACAAGAGAATTGAAAAAGTGAGACAGTAAAAGGCAAAAAGACAGTCAAGGGTGCCTTAATAAAAAGATCACCGCTTTGACCAACTGGACTTTTCATCTCTAGGGAGACCCTGGGGAGGAATGGTGTAAAACACATTTCAGACTTGTTTCCTTGAGGATAAATTCCTTGGATAATTAATCCACCACATCCCACTTTTTTACTGGCTAAGGGTTGTCCCTGGGGATGTCAAATCTTAGCACATCAGGGATGCCCTCTCTATGCACTGAACAAGCCTACATGGCTCAAGAGAAGGCTCCCAGGAAGAGGAGCAGAGAGTGCAAAGTCTTGAGGAGGGATGCCTGCAGTGAAGACAGGAATTTCCACTGCAGACAGAAAGGATTTGCATAGGGCTGGGAAACTACATATGCTGTTATACAGTTAAGCAGAATGGCCACTTTTACTCTCTAATAATAAAATTTATTGCAAGTATTGAACATTATAAATCATGACAATGCAGAAATATAACTAATGAAAATCAAAGGTAAATGAAGGAAAAATGATCTATAATAAGGAAAACAACTTGCAGAGAAATATAATATTCAACAACAAAGTCAGGAATTGAGTAGATGAGAGAAAATATAAGAGGCAATATAAGTGTATCCTCTTCTGTGCTTTCTCAGTCTGGACTATCAGTACTCGCTTTATGGTTGATACACCCATAAACAGAGATCTAGATGCATTAGCATTATTTCATCTTATAATGGTAGTAGCCATCAGAAGAAATTAATCTTGGAAATATTAACTGTGATTTCTTCTGGGGAATTAGAGTGGGCCTGGGAATTATTAACAGAGAAAATAACCCTTTATCATTTTATATAATTATTTTCTAAAATCATGCATGTGCGTAAGTTAGTTGTTGATTTTTAGAGAAGAAAATCAAGGGAGATAGAGAAGTAAAAAATGCAAAGTTACATTACATAGTAACAACATAGACTGACTATTAATAC
>SJYT01048974.1:66886-76893 GCA_006410635.1 Cephalophus harveyi
TACTAGTTTGCATTCCCACCAACAGTGTAAGAGGGTTCCCTTTTCTCCACACCCTCTCCAGCATTTATTGCTTGTAGACTTTTAGATCACAGCCATTCTGACTGGTGTGATATGGTACCTCATTGTGGTCTTGATTTGCATTTCTCTGATAATGAGTGATGTTGAGCATCTTTTCATGTGTTTGTTAACCATTTGTATGTCTCCTTTGGAGAAATGTCTGTTTAGTTCCTTTGCCCATTTTTTTAATTGGGTCGTTTATTTTTCTGGAATTGAGCTGCAAGAGTTGCTTGCATATCTTTGAATTTAGTTGCTTGTCAGTTGCTTCCTTTGCTATTATTTTCTCCTATTCTGAAGGCTGTCATTTCACCTTGTTTATAGTTTCCTTTGTTGTGCAGAAGCCTTTTATTTTAATTAGGTCCCATTTGTTTATTTTTGCTTTTATTTCCAGTATTTTGGGAGGTGGGTCATAGAGGATCCTGCTGTGATTTATGTCGGAGAGTGTTTTGCCTATGTTCTCCTCTAGGAGTTTTATAGTTTCTGGTCTTATGTTTAAATCTTTAATCCATTTTGAGTTTATTTTTGTGTATGGTGTTAGAAAGTGTTCTAGTTTCATTCTTTTACAAGTGGTTGACCAGTTTTCCCACCACCAGTTGTTAAAGAGATTGTCTTTTCTCCATTGTATATTCTTGCCTCCTTTGTCAAAGATAAGATGTCCACAGGTACATGGATATATCTCTGGGCTTTCTATTTTGTTCTGATGATCTATATTTGTGTCTTTGTGCCAGTACCATACTATCTTGATGACTGTGGCTTTGTAGTAGAGCCTGAAGTCAGGTAGGTTGATTCCTCCAGTTCCATTCTTCTTTCTCAAGATTGCTTTGGCTATTCGAGTTTTTTTTTTTGTATTTCCATATAAATTGTGAAACTATTTGTTCTAGCTCTGTGAAAAATATGCTGGTAGCTTGATAGGGATTGCATTGAATCTGTAAGTTGCTTTGGGTAGTATATTCATTTTCATTATAGTGATTCTTCCAATCCATGAACATGGTGTATTTCTCCATCTATTAGTGTCTTCTTTGATTTCTTTCACCAGTGTTTTATAGTTTTCTATATATAGGTCTTTAGTTTCTTTTGCTAGATATATTCCTAAGTATTTTATTCTTTTCATTGCAATGGTGAGTGGAATTGTTTCCTTAATTTCTTTTTCTACTTTCTCATTATTAGTGTATAGGAATGCAAGCGATTTCTATGTGTTGATTTTATATCCTGCAACTTTACTATATTCATTGATTAGGGATGCAAGCATTCTTAAATATCCACAAATCGATCAATGTAACACACCACATTAACAAATTGAAAAATAAAAGCCATATGATTATCTCAATAGATGCAGAGAAGGTCTTTGACAAAATTCAACATCCATTTATGACAAAAACTCTCCAGAAACCAGGAATAGAAAGAGCATATCTCAACATAATAAAAACTATATATGACAAACCCACAGCAAACATTATCCTCAATGGAGAAAAATTGAAAGCATTTCCTCTAAAGTCAGGAACAAGACAAGGGTGCCCACTTTCACTGCTACTATTCAACATAGTTTTGGAAGCTTTGGCAACAGCAATCAGAGCAGAAAAAGAAATAAAAGGAATCCAAATTGGAAAAGAAGAAGTAAAACTCTCACTGTTTGCAGATGGCATGATCCTCTACATAGAAAACCCTAAAGACTCCACCAGAAAATTACTAGAGCTAATCAATGAATATAATAAAGCTGCAGGATACAGAATCAACACACAGAAGAAAGTTTTGAAAGGCCAAAGCAGAAATTAGCCCATGGTCCATTATGCATAGATTGTTTATGTCTAGCAAATAGTATCATTTAAATCAAAGTAAGCCAAACTTCAGGAAAAAGTTATTATGGTAATAAAAAATTTCTTTTCTGATCAACTGTTATAACTTTAAAATATTGCTTATCCTTTAAATTATTTTACTTTACTAAAATTATGTAATGTCCATTTAACTCACTAAATGAACTTCTTTTCTGGGCTACTTTGAAATCAGTAAAAATTAAGCAGCAGACTAGGTAGCAGTGTTCTTTACTGCTATCTAGCTATTATGTAAAACAGAAGATGTTATTTAGTTGCTAAGCCATGTCTGAACACCAGGCTCCTCTGTCCATGGGATTTCTTAGGTAAGAATACTGGAGCGCTTACTAAGTCCCTTCAGTCCTGCCCAACTCTTTGCAATCCTATGTACTGAAGCCTGCCAGACTCCTCTGTCCATGGGATTCTCCAGGCAAGAAGACTGGAGTGGGTTACCCCTTCCTTTTCCAGGGGATCTTTCTCACCCTGTGATCAAGCCCGTATCTTATTAAAACGCAAATGTGATTACATTTGGAATTATGCTGTATATTCTATGGATGAAAGGATTTTAGCTGGCTGTCAACATGGAGAAGATAATTTGATACAGGAATGAAAGAGGATTCAGTTGCTTTGATGATTTATAACACAAAAGAGAGTTTAATAATTTCTACTAGGAGAGGAATGTCTGTTTTCCAAAACATTTGATCATGTATATTTTTAACTTATGAAATATCTAACTCACAACACAAGTATATACACCACTGTTACAACAGCGTTTGCAAACAAAAGCATTGTGTGTTTCTTTCAGGTGTTATTGTTCAGTCACTAAATTTTGTCTGACTCTTTTAGACCCCATGGATTATGGCACAACCTAATCCTCTGTCCTCCACTATCTCCCAGAGTTTGTTCAGATCCGTGTCCATTGAATTGGTGACTCTATCTAACCACATTATCCTCTGCCAACCCATTATCCTGCCCTCAGTCTTTCCCAGCATCAGGGCGTTTTTCCAATGAGTCAGCTCTTCACATCAGATAGCCAAATTATTGGAGCTTCAGCTTCAGCATCAGTTCTTCCAATGAATATTCAGGGCTGATTTCCTCTAAGATGGACTGATTTGATTTCCTTGCAGTCCAAGGGACTCTCAGAAGTTGTCTGTAGCACCACAGTTTGAAAGCATTAATTCTTCAGTGCTCAGCCTTCTTTACGGTCCAACTCTCACATCTGTTCAGGACTGTTGGATAAACCATAGTTTTGACTATATGGACCTTTGTTGGCAAAGTGATACCTCTACTTTTGAATATGCTGTCTGAGGTAAGAAAATACTAATCTGACACAAATTTCAAAATAATTTTGTTGTATATTGCTCCTATAGCTTGTCTGATTTCCAAGCCTCTTTTACATGTGAAACCTGATTAATCTACAAGATAAACCCTACCAAGTGTCTGAAAAGTTTTAATGCATGTGAGCTCTATATCAGGTTGTCTTTACCCGAAATCTATATGTACAGTGACACATTGGCTTGCTCCGTATGTAGGTTATTAATATAAACACGCTGAATGAAAGGGTATAAACATAGAAGTATATAAAGTTCTCTTGAGTATTTTATTTGGGTGCCCCATAATGCTACCTCCAGAATTCCTTATTCTGCTTCATTATGTTTTCTGGCTTCTTTTCTCCTACCTGAATTTGCTATAGTGACAGCTGTTCCTTGTTGTTCTTGTTTTGGCTTTTGCATCTGGATTCATTCCTGGTACCTGTTCACACATCCCTGGTTATCAAGAGGCTTAATTCCTGCTTTCTGGCATTGCATTTATTCAGATTCTGCAATAGGTTCCCAGTAGTGTTTCTGTCTCTGTCCTTTCAAATCAGCTTCCATCTATTTAAAGAACTCAAGGCAGTCAATTACCCAGCTATATCCATGGAATATACTCCTGATTGGCCCCATGGATTATAGCATATGCAAATCCTCTTCTAGTTAAAATCCATATTTAAAGTTCTGCTTTCACACCAGGACTGGATCTTTGCCTGTGTGGCTGAAACGTTAACATTCTCTCTAGGTTCTGGCAGGTGTATGGAAAATTGTTAATATAGCACAGTGCCTCAGATCAATAGACTGAAACATCTGAACTATTTCCACCTTTCCCAACACAAGGATTGAAATTACTTATATATCTCCATTGACTCAAATCAATTATGTAGTACCTTTGGAGCTTTGAGCCCTGATTCTCTTCTCTCTTAACTATCCATCATACTCGAATACCTTAAAATAAGACTATAGTTAGATCATTCCATCTTTAGTACAAATTTATGTCCCAACTAATCTCTTTTCTGTTGCATTTAAGATTTAAATCACTCTGATTTTTTTTTCCTTTAGCAATATTTCCATTTTATGTTTTTTCTTTTATCTCTTTAAATCTATTTTTTCTTCATATTTTTTATATATTTTAAGCTCTGAGGAAATATTTAAATTCATTTAAAACAAACATTTTAGTCAAATATACTTGTCTATGTATGTTTTCATCTCTAGGCATAATGTAGCCATTATTCTTAAGTAATATGATATATTTTTTAATTGCCAGTTTTCTTTCTTTTTTTTTTTTTGAAGGGCAGGGAGTTAACTTTTTGGTCTGTTGCTTTTTTGCATTTTGCTTTTACTTTACTGGTGGTGTCGCTGCTAGATTAGAATAAGTAGACAACTTTGCTTTCTCAGTTGCTGTCTTATGTACAGACTTGAATATATTATTCCATGGTTTTGGCCAACTTGTTTATTAATTGTCTATGTTTATATTACAGTTGCCATTTTAGGCCTTGATTGTTTTAAACTGTTTCTATTTTCACCAAGATAAACATATTTTTACCATCTCCAATCAAGCACATTGTCAGGTTTGTCACATAAAATCACTAAAAAGAGCCATCTTCTAAAATATTGAGAATGACCTCTCCTTTGTATGGAGGTCCTGAATCACATAAACCAGATATTGCTGAAATCTGAGCGATATGTAATTTCATTCTGCTCCCTTTGCTGTGAAATATAGAACCATTGGTGTCATGAAATCGAAGAAGGATAAAAATGAAGGCCTTTATTGATAGAAGCAGGTGAAGTTTATATTAGATTAAGAGGGATGGAAACAGATCTGTAGCTTTTGAAGTACATGAAAAACTATAGTAGCACCAAAGATACTGGCAGGTCAGAGGTGTAAATGGAAATAACTACTTTAGGGACAGACTGCTCAAGATCCATATTGAAAACCTGTGGGTCGCAGATTTCCAGAAAATCAATTTATTTTCGGTAACTTGGGAATGCTATAGTTTATGAAATATAGTTATAGTTCAACTGTCAGCACAAAGCAGGATTTCAAAATGAGTTCACCCCTGTTGTTTTGCTCCTTTAGGAAAAAAACACACCAAATATTTTACTTTGCTATGCAATTTTGAGTTTGCCACCTAAACTCTTCCCACTGTATTTGTTCATTGCTTACAAGTTGAAATAATTTGAACTTAAGTGTGAACATATTCATATGATAGCCATGAGTCATGAGTGAACTTCTCAAGCTGAATAAAGTATTTAGACCAAATATGAGAAAACTGATTTTTTTTTTTTTTTTTACTTATCACTGACTAATAAGTTGAAGTAAGACTCTGCCTACTGAACACCTGCAAAGGTATTTGCAGATACCTTTGGGTTGCAGTAAATAAATAGTAAGTTCCTACTTATGTAATAATATTGCCTCAAAATAGATTATAGTCAATGTACAGACATTTTGAAATATCTTCTTCAGTACTTTATAGTGCATAGTGGTAATAGGAAACATATGCCAACCTCTATTAGTATTCATATAAAAAAAAGATCCAGTTCCCAGGATTATATATAGCATTATATTTTATAAATGATTAAACAAAAAAACGTATGTTATTCAATCAATCTATTGTTTACTATTTGATCACTTTTGTATTTGAAAATATATTTCTTAAAGTACCTTGAACATATATATATATATACACACAATTTTAATTTTTTTTTTTTTTTTACTTATCACTGACTAATAAGTTGAAGTAAGACTCTGCCTACTGAACACCTGCAAAGGTATTTGCAGATACCTTTGGGTTGCAGTAAATAAATAGTAAGTTCCTACTTATGTAATAATATTGCCTCAAAATAGATTATAGTCAATGTACAGACATTTTGAAATATCTTCTTCAGTACTTTATAGTGCATAGTGGTAATAGGAAACATATGCCAACCTCTATTAGTATTCATATAAAAAAAAGATCCAGTTCCCAGGATTATATATAGCATTATATTTTATAAATGATTAAACAAAAAAACGTATGTTATTCAATCAATCTATTGTTTGCTATTTGATCACTTTTGTATTTGAAAATATATTTCTTAAAGTACCTTGAACATATATATATGCACACAATGTTACAACTTACCACGTCTATTTCAAATAGAATCTCTTTCTCTTAATAATATCAGGATTTATATTTCACCTATTGGTATCTGAAGAGTTTTCTTCCTCTCTTTCAAGAACACTAAACAAAAATATATATTTTTTTTATTGATATCTTGAGAGCTAATAGTCTTGGTTTTCTTCCAAGGTCAAGACAGAACACATTAACTTAGCTAAACTTTTGAATCTCTGTGGAAATGAAAATATGAGTTAGAAAAAAGGAATGGTGCTGTAGAAGTACACAAATTTTCTATGGCTCATATAGTTCACATTTTACTAACGTACTTTTCTTGTATATCTCTTCTGTCAGAGGAATCCTATTATTCTGTAATAAAGAGCAGATACCACCTGGAGATGGAAGTAGGGAATATTTTTGCAGAGGTAATAAATGTCTATAGTCCAGTACTCAAAAACCTTTAACCTTGTCTTAAACCTGTTTTGGCCAGAAATTAAGCTCGTGTTTCAAGTCTACAATTTACATAAAACAGAAGTGCTCTGTTTATGCCTTTTTCCCCAAACATAAAACTTGACAATTTAATAGAGAAAAAAGAGAAAGTGAAAGGACACCCCCTTCCTGAGAGCAACAAAGGTGAAAAATGGACCTCTGAGTAGGAGAGAGAAAATTTGAAATCATCATGGTTTTTGTCAGTCTTCACCAATGGTGGTCTGGGAAGTTATTTAGAAAGTGTTTAGCCCAGCATTGAGTATAGGATCTAAGTATGAATTAAACATGTTTAGAGGCTATATTTAAAATATATATGTATACAGTGAGCATATAATTTTTAAAAGACAGGAAACTTAGCAAAGTTTATATTTCTTTGCTGAACAAATAGAATCTCTTTCTCTTAATAATATCAGGATTTATATTTCACCTATTGGTATCTGAAGAGTTTTCTTCCTCTCTTCCAAGAACACTAAACAAAAATATATATATATTTTATTGATATCTTGAGAGCTAATAGTCTAGGTTTTCTTCCAAGGTCAAGACATAACACATTAACTTAGCTAAACTTTTGAATCTCTGTGGAAATGAAAATATGAGTTAGAAAGAAGGAGTGGTGCTGTAGAAGTACACAAATTTTCTATGGCTCATAGAGTTCACATTTTACTAACATACTTTTCTTGTATATCTCTTCAGTCAGAGGGATCCTATTATTCTGTAATAAAGAGCAGATACCACCTGGAGATGGAGGTAGGGAATATTTTTGCAGAGGTAATAAATGTCTATAGTCCAGTACTCAAAAGCCTTTAACCTTGTCTTAAAACTTTTTTGGCCAGAAATTAAGCATCGTGTTTCAAGTCTACAATTTACATAAAACAGAAGTGCTCTGTTTATGCTTTTTTCCCCAAACATAAAACTTGACAATTTAATAGAGAAAAAAGAGAAAGTGAAAGGACACCCCCTTCCTGAGAGCAACAAAGGTGAAAAATGGACCTCTGAGTAGGAGAGAGAAAATTTGAAATCATCATGGTTTTTATCAGTCTTCACCAATGGTGGTCTGGGAAGTTATTTAGAAAGTGTTTAACCCAGCATTGAGTATAGGATCTAAGTATGAATTAAACATGTTTAGAGGCTATATTTAAAATATATATGTATACAGTGAGCATATAATTTTTAAAAGACAGGAAACTTAGCAAAGTTTGTATTTCTTTGCTGACACAAATATCTAAGAGTCATTTCAGAGTCAGCTGATGAAGGGCACATGTTGTAGTGGCTGATTCTTCTTTCTCTAGTATCCCAGTGATAGTATAGGAAGTTCTTCTAGGAGTGCCTGGTAGATGACAATCACTCAGTTCATTTTAGCAATGTATAAAGTAAGCATTAATAATACAAAATGATAGAGCCATTGCATTATTCAGGACTTTGCATCCCATTTTCTCAAAATATGCTATTTATAAGTGTAAGAATTGTCTCAGTCTCACTAATACAGTGGATTTCCTAAAATATGACACTTAAGTCAAAGAGAAGATGTGCCAATAGCAATGGGGAATGTAATTGATGTGTCACATATTGCCATATACTTTATGCTTTCTGTCCTTCTTACATATTAAAGAATCATACTTTAGTACGTTTCATTTTACATTTTTTCACCATTATTTTTCAGTTTCTTAGCCGTGTCCTACAATTTAAGACCCAATGGACCGCAGCATGCGAGGTTTTTCTGTCTTTCACTATCTCCTGGAGTTTGCTCAAACTTATGCCCTTTGAGTCAGTGGTGCCATCCAACCATCTCATCCTCTGTCACTCCCTTCTCCTCCTGCCCTCAATTTTCTCCAGTGTGAGAGTCTTTTCCAATGAGTCAGCTCTTCTCATGAGGTAAGCAAAATATTGGAGCTTCAGCTCAGCATCAGTCTTTCCAATGAATATTCAGGGTTTAATGTCTTTAGGATTGACTGGTTTGGTCTCCTTGTTATCCAAGGGACTTTTGAAAGTCCTTTCCAGCACCACAATTTAAAAGCATCATTTTTTCAGTGCTCATCCTTCTTTATGGTCCAGCTCTCACGTCCATACATGATCACTGGAAAAAAAACATAGGTTTGACTATACAGACCGTTGTCAGAAAACTGATGTCTTTGCTTTTCAAATGATGTCTTGGTTTTATCATAGCTAATTTTTCACCATTAGTGAATTACATTCTATGTGCTCACTTAGCTGTATCTATCACCATGATTTATCACCATGGATTAGTTCTATGATCATGGATTAATTTTGTTCATTTTTAAACTTCACCTGCTTATTTAACTTATATGCAGAATACATCATGAGAAACACTGGGCTGGAAGAAGCACAAGCTGGAATCAAGATTGCTGGGAGAAATATCAATCACCTCAGATATGCAGATGACACCACCCTTATGGCAGAAAGTGAAGAGGAACTCAAAAGCCTCTTGATGAAAGTGAAAGAGGAGAGCGAAAAAGTTGGCTTAAAGCTCAACATTTAGAAAATGAAGATCATGGCATCTGGTCCCATCACTTCATGGGAAATAGATGGGGAAACATTGGAAACAGTGTCAGACTTTATTTTTTTGGGCTCCAAAATCACTGCAGATGGTGATTGCAACCATGAAATTAAAAGATGCTTACTCCTTGGAAGAAAAGTTATGACTAACCTAGATAGCATATTCAAAAGCAGAGATATTACTTTGCCAATAAAGATCCATCTAGTTGGAGAAGGCGATGGCACCCCACTCCAATACTCTTGCCTGGAAAATCCCATGGACGTAGAAGCTTGGTGGGCTGTGGTCCACGGGGGCGCTAGGAGTTGGACATGACTGAGCGACTTCACTTTCACTTTTCACTTTCATGCATTGGAGAAGGAAACAGCAACCCACTCCAGTGTTCTTGTCTGGAGAATCCCAGGGACAGGGGAGCCTGGTGGGCTGCCATCTCTGGGGTCGCACAGAACTGGACACGACTGAAGCGACTTAGCAGCAGCAGCAGCAGTCAAGGCTATGGTTTTTCCAGTAGTCGTGTATGGATGTGAGAGTTGGACTGTGAAGAAAGTTGAGCACCGAAGAATTGATGCTTTTGAACTGTGGTGTTAGAGAAGACTCTTGAGAGTCCCTTGGACTGCAAGGAGATCCAACCAGTCCATTCTGAAGGCGATCAGCCCTAGGTGTTCTTTGGAAGGACTGATGCTAAAGCTGAAACTCCAGTACTTTGGCCACCTCATACGAAGAGTCAACTCAT
>SJYT01048974.1:77735-108250 GCA_006410635.1 Cephalophus harveyi
ATCAGAAATAGTTGAAAGTTGAAAGTTTAACTGGGAAAATTTTAAATAAAATTACTCATTTATAAAACCAAAGTGTTCTTAGTTCAAAGATGGGTAAAGGTTTTTAGATTAGATGTTCTCACTACTGTATTAACTAGTAAAGTGAGGCAGGAAGATTTAATATCTGCATGTGTGCTATGCTGTGCTGTCACTTGTCATGTCCAACTCTTTGTGACCCTATGGACTGTAGCCTGCCAGGCTTCTCTGTGCATGGAATTTTCCAGGAAAGAATACTGGAATGGGTTGCCATTTTCTACTCTAAGGGATCTTCCTGACCTAGGGATCAAATCTGTGGCTCTTGAGGCTACTGCATTGGCAAGTAGGTGGGTTCTTTTCCACTAGCACCACCTAGGAAGTCCAATATAGGCATAAAGATTTTTCTTTTCCCTAAAAAACAAGTGAATGAAAACAGAGAAACAGTATAAGGCTATACATTTCAAAAAAATGGTTAACTAGGACCAGGGAAGAAACCATGCACCTTTAGTCCAATGTGGCTGCCAATTTTACTATCATAAGCCCCATTGTTTATTTGGCAAAATACTGATAACTTTGAAATAATTCTGAGTTTAGAACAAAGGTAAGTGGATGGATATTCTTTATCACCCCTCCTCTATAGGAAGAGTAGAGGAAATAGCTGTGGCAGATAAAAAGTTTAAAGGGAGGATGGTAATGATCACTGCTGATTCTCTTGCATGACAAGTTTTGAGGCATCTGTAATACATTCAAGAAATCCTGACACCATTTCTGCAATTGATATAAGTAATATTCTCACAGTTGTGTCTATCAAATTGAAGCATATATAATATCATATATGAAACAAATCGCCAGTCCAGGTTCAATGCGTGATACAGGATGCTCGAGGCTGGTGCACTGGGATTACCCAGAGGGACGGTATGGGGAGGGAGGTAGGAGGGGGGTTCAGGATGGAGAACACGTGTACACCCTTGGTGGATTCATGTTGACGAATGGCAAAACCAATACAATATTGCAAAGTAATTAACCTCCAATTAAAATAAATTTATATTAAAATTTTATATATTTAATAAGATAGGCAGGTATTATAATTATTATTATCATTATTATGATTCAGACTAAACAGAGTATCATTATTATAATTCAGACTAAACAATATATTAGTTAATTCTCCCCCTCATCCTCAACTCCCCCATATTTTAACTTAGAGGGAATCTATCTATACAGGGTCACCCAAGTAGCAGAAATCACCAAAAGGTCATTAAAGCTGTATCAAATAGGACGTGTGGATAAAATGGCCTACATTAATGTGAAGTGAAATGAAATAAAATGACATGATAATCAATATGAAATTTAGAAAGGATAATAAACACAGCATACTGAGATGGTCAAAGAAACAACTGTGGGACAGATTGAAATGTCCTATCAATATTTCATTTATGAGAACAACTGAAATAGATCATGGCTTTAAGCTTTATAAAGAAAACTTTAATAATTAGATATCAGAATAATACAATTATTTAAAACCAGATACTGAAAAGACAGGGGTGAAAATGAATAGCCAAACAATGTTTTGGGGCATTAATAAATATAGTAAAAATATCATTAAATAGACAACTGAACGGAGAAGGCAATGGCACCCCACTCCAGTACTCTTGCCTGGAAATTCCCATGGACGGAGGAGCCTGGTGGGCTGCAGTCCATGGGGTCGCTGAGTCAGATATGACTGAGCGGCTTCACTTTCACTTTTCACTTTCATGCATTGGAGAAGGAAATGGCAACCCACTCCAGTGTTCTTGCCTGGAGAATCCCAGGGATGGCGGAGCCCAATGGGCTGCCGTCTATGGGGTCGCACAGAGTCGGACACGACTGAAGCGACTCAGCAGCAGCAGCAGCAGACAACTGAAACTTGACATATAAGGAAAACTTGAGAAAATCACACTGAATTTAGAAGGGGAAAAAAGTAACTAAAGAAATAAAAAATAATAGACATGTAGGTCATAAAAATAATAACCTGTCTTTGAAGTAGACAATCCAAAAATTGCACCCAACAAATCCAAAAGAGAACTGAAAGATAATAAAAGAACTAACTCTGAAACTGAAAATATAAAACTACATATCAAAGGGTCAATCATATTCTGTGAAAAATTGAAACAAGTTTATTGATGCTCAGATACATGTTGATTCAGAACTTGAATTTATAGTCAAGTAAATAATTCTTGATTCCCTAGATGTATCAGTTAAGAATGCAAATGATAGACAATTTGATAACTACTGTCTTAAATTAGCGGTTATTATAGATGTGCATTTATAATCAGTGAAACCTTTTAGTAAGGTCATCAGGGTCACACACAGCTTTTTTCTTCCTTCTTGTCATGGCATGTGATTCTCATTTCAAGGATGTCAGGTATCATCCTACCATTGGAGAAGTTATGTTTTATTTTCAGACAGGAAGAATAGGATTGGAAGAATTAAGTGTAAATAATGAAGAAAAGGAATGATAAATAATGAGGAAGAACTGATGCTGAAGCTGAAGCTCCAATACTTTGGCCACCTGATGCAAAGAACTGAGTCACTGAAAAAAACCCTGATGCTGGGTAAGATTTAAGGCAGGTAGAGAAGGGGACAACAGAGGATGAGATGGTTGGATGGCATCCCTGACTCAATAGACATGAGTTTGAGCAAGCTCTGAGAGTTGGTGATGGACAGAGAAGCTGACATGCTGCAGTACAAAGAGTTAGACATGACTAGTGACTGAACTGAACTGAATGAGGAAAATCCTAAAATGATGATGAGTTTAAAGTGGTGCACTCAATATGCCAACAAATGTGGAAAATTCAGCAGTGGCCACAGGACTGATAATGATCAGTTTTCATTCCAATCCCAAAGAAAGGCAATGCAAAAGAATTTTCAAACTACCGCACAGTTACTCATCTCACACGCAAGCAAGGTAATGCTGAATTTCTCCAAGTGAGGCTTCAACAGTACTTGAACCAAGAACTTCCAGAAGTTCAAGATGGATGTAGAAAAGACAGATGAACAAGAGATCAAATCACCAGCATCTGTTGGATTATAGAAAAAGCAGTAGAGTTCCAGAAAAGCATATACGTCTGCTTGATTGACTATGCCAAAGCCTTTGATTGTGGATCACAACAAACTTAAATTCTTAGAGAGATGGAAATATCTAACTACCTTACCTGCCTCCTGAGAAATCTGTATGCAGGTCAAGAAGCAACAGTTAGGACCAGACATGAGAAAAAATAGACTGGTTCCAAATTTGGAAAGGAGTTCATCAAGGCTTTATATTGTCATCTTGCTTATTTAACTTGTATGCAGAGCCCGTCATGCAAAATGTTAGGCTGGATGAAACACAAGCTGGAATCAAGATTGCTGAGAGAAATATCAGTAACCTGAGATATGGAGATGGTATCACCCTTATGGCAGAAAGTGAAGAGGAACTAAAGAACCTCTTGATGAAGGTGAAAGACGAGAGTGAAAAAAGCTGGCTTAAAACACAATGGAGTATTACTCAGCCATTAAAAAGAATACATTTGAATCAGTTCTAATGAAGTGGATGAAACTGGAGCCTATTATACACAGTGAAGTAAGCCAGAAAGAAAAACACCAATACGGTATACTAACACATATATATGGAATTTAGAAAGATGGTAATGATAACCCTGTATGCAAGATAGCAAAAGAGACACAGATGTATAGAACAGTCTTTTGGACTCTGTGGGAGAGGGAGAGGGTGGGATGAATTGGGAGAATGGCATTGAAACATGTATAATATCATATGTGAAAGGAATTGCCAGTCCAGGTTAGATGCATGATACAGGATGTTCAGGGCTTGTGCACTGGGATGACCCAGAGGGATGGTATGGGGAGGGAGATGGAGGGGGGTTCAGGATGGGGAACATGTGTACGCCTGTGGTGGATTCATGTTGATGTATGACAAAAGCAATACAATATTGTAATTGGCCTCCAATTAAAATAAACAAATTTATATTAAAAAAAATGATCATAGCATCCAGTCCCATCTCTTCATGGCAAATAGGTGTAGAAACACTGGAAACAGTGAGAAGCTTTATTTTGGGGGGCTCCAATGTCACTGCAGATGGTGACTGCAGCCATGAAGCTAAAAGATGCTTGCTCCTTGGAAGAAAAGCTATGACAAAACTAGACAGCATATTAAAAAGCAGACATTACTTTACCAACAAATTTTTGTCTAGTCAGATCTACGGTTTTTCAAGTAGTCATGTACAGATGTGAGAGTTGGGCCATAAAGAAAGATGAGTGCAAAGGAATAAATGCTTTTGAATTGTGGTGTTGGAGATGACTCTTGAAAATCCCTTGGAGATCCAACCAGTTCATCCTAAAGGAATTCAGCCCTAAATATTCATTGGAGGGACTGATGCTGAAGTTGAAGCTCTAGTACTATGGCCACCTGATGCAAAGAACTGACTCACTGGACAAGACCCTGATGCTGAGAAAGGCTGAAGGCAGGAGGAAAAGGGGACAACAGAGGATGGGATATTTAGATGCTGCCACTGACACAATGGACATGAGTTAAGCAGGCTCCAGGAACTGGTGATAGACAGGGAAGCCTGGCATGCTGCAATCCATGGTGTTGCAAAGGGTCAGACATGAATGAGGATCTGAACTGATTGAATGAGGAAAAGAAACTCTTTGTTTTCTCTCAAGGCTTTGTCACTTTTTCAAGGGAAACTCTAGTGGTTTTATAATGTGTTACTTTAATACTCTGTAACCCAAATTTATTTTGCTATATTTCCAATTTAGGATTATCCAGAAGAAAAAATCTGCGTGAGAATTAGGTAGGCAAAAATGAGGCAGTAACTATCACTCTCAAAGCTCATTGTTAGAGGGAATGAGGGAAAGACACAGTGGTAAGTTAGGTCTCTGTTTGTCCATGCATTTTCTCCTTTAACATATTTCAGTCACCATCACTTCTGATTAATTGCCATCCTTGCAGTTCAACTGTGACTCTCAAGCCTACCACCAGGAAATTTGTTTTAAATTTACAGAGCACCAAACTTCCATAGGCATCAACATCAGTCCCCCTGCCCAACCATTAAAACAGCTGGATATGCCCTGCTTTCTTCAAGTTTCACTTTGTTCCCCTTTACTGGAGCTGCCTAAGGACATTTTTATGATTATGTTTGAACATTTAATTCCCTAGTTTTTCCCACACTCTGTATGATCTAGTTTATACAGAAAATGTCTTGTTGCTTAATATTAATCATCTGTTTCTCTAATTGAAATCTAATAGATATAGAGACATTTCATTGACAAAATTTATAGATTCTACTTTACATATAAGAGAAACTGTATGATATTTATCCTTCTCCAACTTCACTTAGCATACATAATGCCTTTGAAGTCCAACCATATTGTCACAAATGAAAGATTTCATTCTTCTATAGAGCTGAATAATGGTGGTGGTCACTAAGTCACTTAGTCACTAAGTTGTGTCCAACTCTAGTGACCCTATGGATGGTAGCCTGCCAGGCTCTTCTGTCCATGGGTTCTCCAGGCAAAAATACTGGAGTGGGTTGCCATTTCCATCTCCAGGGGACCTTTCTGACCTAGGAATTGATCTTGGGTCTCCTTCACTGCAGACAGATGCTTTATCAACTGAGCTATGAGGGAAGCCCCACTGAAATTCCTTTATGCATTCATCCACTGATGGACACTTAAGTTGTTTCTGTATGTTGGTTATTGTAAATAATACTGCAGTAAACATTGGAGTGCATGTATCTTTTTGAGTTCTGGTTTTCTTTTTCTTTCTTTTTTTTTTTTTTTTTTGTAAATATACAGAAGTAAAACTGCTGAATCATATGATAGTTTTACTTTAAATTTTTGAAAAACCTCCATAATGTTTTCTATAGTAGCCAAGCCAGTTTGCATTCTCACAAGCAGTGTACAAGGATTCCCTTTGCTCCATATCCTTGCCGAGACTTGTTATTTCTTGTCTTTTTGACAACATTCTATCACAGGTGAGGTGATATCTCACTATGGTTTCAATAACCATTTCTTTGATAATTAATGATGTTGATGTCTTCTTTGGAAAATATGTCTATGCAGAATTTTTGAGACTGAGATATGTAAGTTCTGTGGTGTATTTTGGAGCTTATCCTTTTATAGAGTTATGATTTGTAAATATTTTCTCTCATTCAGTAGATTGCCTTTTCATTTCATTATTTTCATTGCTATGGATGTTTTATTTATTTATTTATTTTTAGCTTGAAGAAGTCCCACTTATTTATATTTGTTTTTTCTTTTTTAGAATTTTGCCATATGAACACTACTGAGTATAAGTGAATAAGAAATCTGAGTAGTTTTAGCTAGATACTTTGCTACCTCCAACTTAATTATACTAATTTTATCAGGGAAAAAAAAATAACAAGACTTCCCATTGGGCAAATGAAAGCATGTATAACACTTTAATTCTTTGTCTAATTAATGTATATTCACATACTCCTCTTAAAAGAAAGATACTTAGATACTCATCAAGAAAGAAGTTCCAAATCGTATTAAATAACTGCATTGAAATTGTGGGCCAAATTCTTTAGACTACTATGCTTTTCATTCTCCATTGATCCTGATGTGGATTCTCATGAATATCACAAATAAAATCTTTGAAAATAGGTTGCTTATTTCCAACAAACTGGCATACTGTAAAAGAGAAAGAGTTTATAACTGTGATGATAGAGAGAGATGAAGATAAAAACTAATAAAAGGAGAATATGAAACCAACAGCAATCACTGGTCCATGACACATATCAAATTCTTCTGCTGAGGAATTAGGAGGATTACATACCCCTGTTAGTGGAGGACATTATTTGGTTAGTCAGTCATGTTAACCCTAGTTCATTTCTCTAGGAGTACCTTCATGGTCCATTTTATTTCAGATTTCATAGATTTGCCTCTGGGAAAATCATGCATGGTCATAAAATATGTTGTAGATCAACCTCAAGAAATTTGCCTCTCCCTGGGACTACAGACAATTTATGCTTGAGGAAGTTATTGATGACCCATACTCTTTTTCGCTTATTCTTCAGCTATCTATATAATGTGATTTTTGTCTTCTTGGTTGCAAGTTGGTTGCCCCGTAACTAAATTTCAAGCAGGAAAAAGAAAAGGCTAATGAGTCAAGGAAGACATATCTTTCTGTTTCATCTTTTCATTTATAAAGAGTTGTATTACACAAAGATTATCATCACAAGTGTGTTGATTAGAATTCTGTTCCACGGAGAAGATTGTCTGCATGGAAATGTAGACAAGTGAATATTTGTAACTGGGCAGATTGCTCTCCTGAACAAAAATAGGACTCTATGAATAAGAGGAGAGTGAATGATATCCAATAAGCATCTACTAAAGTTAGCTATTCTTGGCAAAATACTGGATGAAGCACATACTCGAACTAGTTCTTCTAGCCTGAGAGAGAGAGAGAGAAACTAAAGTAAAATTTAAAAGCATACCCCATTAACCAGAATTTATAATGACAATCAGTAACTGATAATGTGTAGAGCACTCATGGTGACAAGTCCAGATATAAACGATCCAGTGGGCCCAAAAGCAAGCTGTTTAAGGCTAGAGAAGGAGCAGAGTTGTCCTAACAGGATGATAATTCAAATCTGTAGTGTCCATGAATATAAATCCTGAATTCAGCAATTTTTAAAAACAAGATCCATACACTGAACCATAATGAGAGAAACTGGTGAAAAACATATATGGGATTGTAGACGTTAGGAACTGACCACAAAACTACTCTCAAGAAAAACAGGCAAAGGAAAAGATGTAATCATGAATGATAAGAATTCATACAGAAATGGGAGATTAAAAAAATATTCCACTATAAAATGTAAACAGGAAGGAAGATTCTATTCAAAATGATCACAATAAGGAAGAGGCTAAACTCAGTCTGAGCTTTGGAAGGGTTTTAAAAGCTAAGATGAGAGGATCATAGTATACCTGTGCTTGCAAATTCACCTTATTCAAAGAGAAAGTAAATTTTCTCATATCCTCATGAAAACAGGTAAGTTTATAACTTGAAGCAAGGTACAGCAATGAAGTAAGACTCCCACACTCTTGTACATACTAGGAGAGAGAGGCACTAACTTTCTTGATGATTGCATTTCAAATGAATGGTCCTCGGGTCCTTGAGAAAATAATCCTGGGTTTTAAAACCAGCAACATTTTTTTTCTTTATTTTCTTTTTTATTGAACAGGAGCTTCTTTCAATTATATAGTGCTTTACAGTTTTCAAAATTTTCACACACATGATTTCATATAATTCCATAATAACTTTTTTCTCTTACTCCTATATTGCTTTTCTCCCTTCCCTCTTTATACTTGCAATAGGTTTTGAAAAAAACAATCTTTATATTTCAGAAGGGCCAAGAAACAATTTAGAATTGCAAAGTTTCAAATTGGGAACTCATGTACACCCGTGGCTGATTCATGTCAATATTCCCTTTGCTCCATATCCTTGCCGAGACTTGTTATTTCTTGTCTTTTTGACAACATTCTACCACAGGTGAGGTGATATCTCACTATGGTTTCAATAACCATTTCTTTGATAATTAATGATGTTGATGTCTTCTTTGGAAAATATGTCTATGCAGAATTTTTGAGACTGAGATATGTAAGTTCTGTGGTGTATTTTGGAGCTTATCCTTTTATAGAGTTATGATTTGTAAATATTTTCTCTCATTCAGTAGATTGCCTTTTCATTTCATTATTTTCATTGCTATGGATGTTTTATTTATTTATTTATTTTTAGCTTGAAGAAGTCCCACTTATTTATATTTGTTTTTTCTTTTTTAGAATTTTGCCATATGAACACTACTGAGTATAAGTGAATAAGAAATCTGAGTAGTTTTAGCTAGATACTTTGCTACTTCCAACTTAATTAGACTAATTTTATCAGGGAAAAAAAAATAACAAGACTTCCCATTGGGCAAATGAAAGCATGTATAACACTTTAATTCTTTGTCTAATTAATGTATATTCACATACTCCTCTTAAAAGAAAGATACTTAGATACTCATCAAGAAAGAAGTTCCAAATCGTATTAAATAACTGCATTGAAATTGTGGGCCAAATTCTTTAGACTACTATGCTTTTCATTCTCCATTGATCCTGATGTGGATTCTCATGAATATCACAAATAAAATCTTTGAAAATAGGTTGCTTATTTCCAACAAACTGGCATACTGTAAAAGAGAAAGAGTTTATAACTGTGATGATAGAGAGAGATGAAGATAAAAACTAATAAAAGGAGAATATGAAACCAACAGCAATCACTGGTCCATGACACATATCAAATTCTTCTGCTGAGGAATTAGGAGGATTACATACTCCTGTTAGTGGAGGACATTATTTGGTTAGTCAGTCATGTTAACCCTAGTTCATTTCTCTAGGAGTACCTTCATGGTCCATTTTATTTCAGATTTCATAGATTTGCCTCTGGGAAAATCATGCATGGTCATAAAATATGTTGTAGATCAACCTCAAGAAATTTGCCTCTCCCTGGGACTACAGAAAATTTATGCTTGAGGAAGTTATTGATGACCCATACTCTTTTTCGCTTATTCTTCAGCTATCTATATAATGTGATTTTTGTCTTCTTGGTTGCAAGTTGGTTGCCCCGTAACTAAATTTCAAGCAGGAAAAAGAAAAGGCTAATGAGTCAAGGAAGACATATCTTTCTGTTTTATCTTTTCATTTATAAAGAGTTGTATTACACAAAGATTATCATCACAAGTGTGTTGATTAGAATTCTGTTCCACGGAGAAGATTGTCTGCATGGAAATGTAGACAAGTGAATATTTGTAACTGGGCAGATTGCTCTCCTGAACAAAAATAGGACTCTATGAATAAGAGGAGAGTGAATGATATCCAATAAGCATCTACTAAAGTTAGCTATTCTTGGCAAAATACTGGATGAAGCACATACTCGAACTAGTTCTTCTAGCCTGAGAGAGAGAGAGAGAAACTAAAGTAAAATTTAAAAGCATACCCCATTAACCAGAATTTATAATGACAATCAGTAACTGATAATGTGTAGAGCACTCATGGTGACAAGTCCAGATATAAACGATCCAGTGGGCCCAAAAGCAAGCTGTTTAAGGCTAGAGAAGGAGCAGAGTTGTCCTAACAGGATGATAATTCAAATCTGTAGTGTCCATGAATATAAATCCTGAATTCAGCAATTTTTAAAAACAAGATCCATACACTGAACCATAATGAGAGAAACTGGTGAAAAACATATATGGGATTGTAGACGTTAGGAACTGACCACAAAACTACTCTCAAGAAAAACAGGCAAAGGAAAAGATGTAATCATGAATGATAAGAATTCATACAGAAATGGGAGATTAAAAAAATATTCCACTATAAAATGTAAACAGGAAGGAAGATTCTATTCAAAATGATCACAATAAGGAAGAGGCTAAACTCAGTCTGAGCTTTGGAAGGGTTTTAAAAGCTAAGATGAGAGGATCATAGTATACCTGTGCTTGCAAATTCACCTTATTCAAAGAGAAAGTAAATTTTCTCATATCCTCATGAAAACAGGTAAGTTTATAACTTGAAGCAAGGTACAGCAATGAAGTAAGACTCCCACACTCTTGTACATACTAGGAGAGAGAGGCACTAACTTTCTTGATGATTGCATTTCAAATGAATGGTCCTCGGGTCCTTGAGAAAATAATCCTGGGTTTTAAAACCAGCAACATTTTTTTTCTTTATTTTCTTTTTTATTGAACAGGAGCTTCTTTCAATTATATAGTGCTTTACAGTTTTCAAAATTTTCACACACATGATTTCATATAATTCCATAATAACTTTTTTCTCTTACTCCTATATTGCTTTTCTCCCTTCCCTCTTTATACTTGCAATAGGTTTTGAAAAAAACAATCTTTATATTTCAGAAGGGCCAAGAAACAATTTAGAATTGCAAAGTTTCAAATTGGGAACTCATGTACACCCGTGGCTGATTCATGTCAATATATGGTAAAACCAATACAGTATTGTAAAGCAAAATAAAGTAAAAATAAAAATTAAAAAAAAAATAAAATAAACAAACAAAAAAAGACAAATACATTTAAAAAAAGGGAGACAAGGAACCTAGAGTCAGGAATAAGACTGTCTAAACTTTAGCAGAAGGGAACACCATGATCATTTTAATCAGAGGTACACAGAAAGTTGTGGGTTGGGCTTCAGTGGTTCAGATGGTAAAGAATCTGCTTCCAATGTGGGAGACCCAGGATCAATCCCTGGGTCAGAAAGATCTCCTGGAGAAAGGAATGGCTACCCATTCCAGCATTCTTGCAGAAAAAATTCCATGGACAGAGGAGCCTGGCGAGCTAGTCCATAGGTTCACAAAGAATCAGACACAACTGAAGGACTAACACAGAGAAAGTAGAGCACAATTAAAAGCACTAAATGGATTCCAGAAATAGAAGAATCAATGTCCAAACAAGAACCCATATCCATATAAAGATTAGAAAAGACATAAAAATAAGCACATTTGAAATGCATACAGAAATTTGCAAGAGGAAAATATGCATGGGACAAATAGCACAGGTATAAATGAAGACATATAATTTTTTTTTAATTTTATTTTTACTTTATTTTACTTTACAATACCGTATTGGTTTTGCCATACATTGACATGAATCCACCATGGGTGTATATTAGCTCCCAATCCCTAATCCCCCTCCCACCTCCCACCCCACATCATCTCTCTGGATCATCCCCGTGCACCAGCCCCAAGCATCCTGTATTGAAACGTGTATACTATCATGGAAGACATATAATTTTAACATATTTAAAATGAAAACATACCTACCATTCTTTAGTCAAAAGAATAGATTGGGCATTACTGAGAAAAACAGTTTAAATCAAAAAATAGCTCTAAGTAAATATCCCAGAATTTCTTAGGCATTAATAAAAAGATGTAGTACGTAGGAAAATATTCGGAAACATCAATAATTAATAATAAAGTGCTAGTCTTTATAAAAGCACTAAATGGATTCCAGAAATAGAAGAATCAATGTCCAAACAAGAACCCATATCCATATAAAGATTAGAAAAGACATAAAAATAAGCACATTTGAAATGCATACAGAAATTTGCAAGAGGAAAATATGCATGGGACAAATAGCACAGGTATAAATGAAGACATATAATTTTATTTTTAATTTTATTTTTACTTTATTTTACTTTACAATACCGTATTGGTTTTGCCATACATTGACATGAATCCACCATGGGTGTATATTAGCTCCCAATCCCTAATCCCCCTCCCACCTCCCACCCCACATCATTTCTCTGGATCATCCCCGTGCACCAGCCCCAAGCATCCTGTATTGAAACGTGTATACTATCATGGAAGACATATAATTTTAACATATTTAAAATGAAAACATACCTACCATTCTTTAGTCAAAAGAATAGATTGGGCATTACTGAGAAAAACAGTTTAAATCAAAAAATAGCTCTAAGTAAATATCCCAGAATTTCTTAGGCATTAATAAAAAGATGTAGTACATAGGAAAATATTCGGAAACATCAATAATTAATAATAAAGTGCTAGTCTTTATAAGGAAATGGCAGCCCATTCACTATTCTTGCCTGGAGAATCCCAAGGATGGAGGAGCCTGGTGGGCTACCGTCTAAGGGGTCACACAGAGTCGAACAGGACTGAAGCGACTTAGCAGCAGCAGCAACAGCAGTCTTTATAAAACAGTAGTATACAAAGGCAGAGAAGGCAACGGCAACCCACTCCATTACTCCTGCCTGGCAAATCCCATGGACGGAGGAGCCTGGTAGGCTGGGGTCGCTAAGAGTTGGACAGGACTGAGCGACTTCACTTTCACTTTTCACTCTCACGCATTGGAGAAGGAAATGGTAACCCACTCCAGTGTTCTTGCCTGGAGAATCCCGGGGATGGGGGAGCCTGGTGGGCTGCCGTCTATGGGGTCGCAGAGTCAGACACAACTGAAACGACTTAGCAGCAGCAGCGTATACAAAGGTGAGAAAGCTTCTGTTGGGGGTGGGGAGGAAGCTGCATTTATTATCTTAAAAAGAGGAAATAAACGAGTCTATAGATTAAAAATCCAACTGATTAAATTTGTAGCAAGGAAAAAATGTCACACCCAAAGATGGGGCACACGGCAAAATACAGCTAAAGAAAATCTTCTAAAGCTATTACAAGAAAGCTAAATAACTTGCAATGAGATGACAGTTACAATTAGATCAGTAGCATTCTCCTGTAGAAACAATACACAACATAGGACAATGGAATAAGACAATCTAAGTGTAAAAGAAATGTTCAGCTAAAATAGTGTTTAATAATCTGGCATATGCTTACGGTTGCTTTTACAAACTCTATTATCTATTTTTTCAAAGTTTATTGACCTGCAATTGACATATAACCTTGTGTAAAGTTAAGGTATATGGCATGATGGCTTTGTACATGTATATACTGCAGAATCATTACCACAATAAGCTTAAATAACAGTTCCATCACTTTACATATTTATCATTTTGTGGGTATATGTGGAGAGGACATTTAAATTCTACTTTATTTTCAACTTTAAAATATACAACAAAATATTGTTAACTATAGTCATTATGCTATATGTTAGAGCCCCAAAATGTATTTATCTTATAACTGGAAGTTTGTACCCTCTAACCAGTAGCTTTCCCATTTTCCTCACACACCCTCAGCTCCTAAAACCACCATTTTACTCTATACTTGTATGAGTTCAGCTTTTTTAGATTCTACATATAAATGAGAACATACACTACTTGTCTTTCTGTATTTGACTTATTTCACTTAGCATAAATGCCCCCAAGGTCTATCTGTGTTGCCACAAAGCCAAGGTTTCCTTCTTTCTCATAGATGAATAACATTCCATTGTATATATACCACTCTTTATCCATTTACCTGTAGATGAACACTAAGATTATTTCTATTTCTTGGCTATTGTGACTAACCCTGCAATGAACAAGGGAGTACAAATACCTCTTTGAGATCCTGATTTCATTTCTTTATGATATATACCTAGAAATGGGATTGCTGTATCATCGGATATTTCAATTTTTAATTTTTTGCAGAACTTCTGTAGTATTTTTCATAGTGACTTTGTGTTTAGTTGCTAAGTCCTGTCAGACTCTTGTGACCCCATGGACTATAGCCCCCCGGGATTTCCCAGGCAAGAATACTAGAGTGGGTTGCCATTTTCTTCTCTAGGGGATCTTCCCAACTCAGGGACCAAACTCATGTCTCCTGCTTTGGCAGGAGGGTTCTTTACCACTGAGCCACCTGAGAAACTCTACATAATGACTGTACCAATGTACATTCCCATCATTTGTGTAACAGGGCTCCCTTTTCTCCACACCTTCATCAATACTTGTTACATTTTTCTTTTATATAATGGCCATCCTAACAGAAGGACTTCCTGGGTGTCTCAGATGGTAAAGCATCTGTCTACAATGCAGGAGACCCAGGTTCGATCCCTGGGTTGGGAAGATCCACTGGAGAAGGAAATAGCAATCCACTCCAGTACTATTTCATTAGTAAAATTATTCTCATATCACTTTGGGGCTTTCCTGGTGGCTCAGAGGTTAAAGCATCTGCCTGCAATGCAGGAGACCCAGGTTCAACCCCTGGGTTGGGAAGATCCCCTGGAGAAGGAAATAGCAACCCACTCTAGAATTCTTGCCTGGAGAATTCCATGGACAGAGAAGCCTGGTGGGCTACAGTCCATGGGGTCTCAAAGAGTCGGACATGACTGAGTGATTTCACTTACTTATTACTTACTTATCCTAACAGAGATTAGGTGTGCCTCATTATGGTTTAAAATCACAAGTCCTTGATAATTAGAGATGTTGGCCACTGTATACTTGGCTAGCCATTTGTGTGTGTGGTTTTTTTTTTTTTTTTTTTAGAAATGGCTATGCAAGTCCTTTGCCTATTTTTAATGATTTTTGTTTACTATTGAGTTGGAGTCATCCTTTGTATACTTGGGGTATTATAACACCATATCAGATAGATGATTTACACTTATTTTATCCTTTTCCATAGGTTCCCTTTTCACTTTGTTGATTTTTGTTTTTTCTGTGCAGCAAAATTTTTGTCTCATGTGCTCCCACTTTTTAGTTTTTCTTTTGTCACCTCTGTTTTGATGTCATATCCAAAAATATCCTTGTAAAATCTATATCAGGGAGATTATAGCTAATCTTTTCTTCTAAGAGTTTAACTTTTGGGGGTCTTACACTTATGTCTTTAATCCATCTTTTGTTAATCTTTGTGTAAGTATACGATAAGGATTCATGTTTTTTGCATGTGGATATTTAATTTTCCCAGCACCGTTTATTCAAGAAACTTTCCTATCCCCATTGCATAGTCTTGGCATTCTTGACCATATATGTTTAAGCTCAGTTCTGGGCTCCCTTTTATGTTCCATTGGTCTATGCATCTGTTTTAATGTTAATGCCAGTACCATTCTGTTTTGACCTTTTTGTAATATAGCTTTGTAACATAGTTTTAAATCAGGAAGTGTGATGACTCCAGTATTCTTTCTCAGAACTGCTTTGTCTATTAGATGTTATTTGTGATTTTATACAAATTTTACAATAATTTCTTCTCTTTCTGTGAAAAACGCTGTTGGAATTTTGACAGAGATTGCATTAAATCTATAAATGGCTTTTAATGATCCTATTCTTCCAGGGACATTGGAAAGTCTCTTAACTCCAAGTGATGGGTATTGAATCACTGATAGCAACAGAATCAAAGCCATCCTCCCCTTTTCAAATGATTGTAGTATGAACAAGATATATTCTAGACACAAGTCTGGGATGTTCTAGAGACATTTTATTAACATAGTCTAAATTCCTGTTCAGCTCTTATGTAAGAACATGGTCCTTGAAGCTTCTACAGTTATTTATTTATTTTTTAATATATAGAGAAAGAATACACAACACTAAATTCAGTTTCATGGAACTGTGGCTGGCATGGCAGGAAGAAGGAACAGTGCTAAGTTATTGCTGATATCACTAATTTACTGAATTAAGCACTCCTAGAAGTATCTTTTTCATATGCTTCTTATAATTTGAGATAATTAATGTTTTAGATGTTAAAGTCATCTTCAGTGGGTTTTCTGTCATATATTACCTAAAGTGTGCATGCACGCTAAGTTATTTCAGTTGTGTCTGACTCTTTGTGACCCCATGGACTGCAGGAGCCCAGCAGGCTCCTCTGTCCATGGAATTTTCCAGGCAATAATACTGGTACGGATTGCCATTTCCTTTCCAGAGGGGCTTCCTGACCCAGGGATTGAGCACAAATCTCTTAAGTATCCTACATTGGCAGGTGCATTCTTTACCACTAGTGCCACTTGGGAAGCCATACTACCTAAAGAGCTCCAGGTAATACAAAGCGGTAGAATCAGAATTTAAGTTCTCAGTAATCTTCCCAGGAAGATTACTAAAGTTCCTACTCCAAAAAGAAAAAGATATAAAAGATGAAAGCATTTATCAACAGCAGGTAAAGCACATGAAATAAAAATATCTGTAATAAGGTACACATCATTACAACCCTAAATATTTGGATGACTGGATTTGGATAACTTTAACTTTTCATCTCTGACAATCCTTTGTTTTTATTTTCTTAAATAAATGCATTTTAAAAGGTCAAGACCTCATAATTTTTAGGAAAAAGAAAGCATCAATTAACTTAGTATTAAGCTGCACTGTAAAAGTTAATGTTGGGCAATATGTAAAATTATAATGGCAACACTCAGGTGGTATCAATTCCTGCATATATCTTGACCTCAATATTTACCCAGTCCTGGATCATCTTTCAACAGTAGTTATGACTTTATCTTATACGTTGGCAGCTTTTTAAAAACTTGTCTGACTTTTCCAAACTTTTCATTATGATGCCATTTCATGGCTTTTATTTTTTTTAAAACAAGGAAACACAGAATACCAATATTTATTCAGTAAATTATCCCAGCTACACAATTATCCCCATAACATTTTGAAAACAACCCTGTATTTTTCAAAATGTGCTTATAATAGATGCTGCCAATACTCCCTCAAAAGTAATAAGTGATGCTTCCCAATTCTTTCATAGCTTCTTTGGTAGCCTTATGTTTAGGTCTGTTTTCAAATGTGTCTTTCAAAATACCATTCCTAGCAAGCTTTATATAAACTAGCTTTTATTTAATTAACTTTTCTTCAGTAAGAATTTTCATTAAAACTTCTTGTTTTTACATGTTCTGCATTCTCTTCATAAAAAATGAAAAAGCTTTCTAGAAGTTTTTTTTTTTTTTTTTTTAATAGAGAGAGCTGAATTTTAGCCTATGTAGAAGTTAAAAATTTAGATGATGTCATTTATAGTCAAGATCACACCAAAAGTATATTATAAATCAGAAGCTAGGCCTCTCTGGTGAGAACTACTCAAGTTTGATACAGGAAAGAAGGACATAAGAACGGCTCTTCTCTGGGCCCATCACCAATTGAAAACAACATGTTCCTGTCCACAGATAAGCCCACACAGACTATGCAAATGTAGACGGTGGCGGGGGTGGGGGGCACCATAATCAGATGCAGTAGGTGGAAACAAATATGCTAGAAAAGTGTGAATTTATTTAAAACGACAGACAGCTCAAGAAGCTATACTTTTTAGAAAAGTGCATATTTTAAAAAATCACTTCAAGACAAACCAATTACCATATGCTGTGAGGTTTGAAATCATACTGAAATGAAAATGTGTTAAAAACTGTCAATTACTTCTTTTTTCCTTCCACTAGTGATGCTTTTGAGCATTTCCTTTTGGATTCTATCAATTAAGTGTTGACATTTTTTGTGAACTAAAATAACAACGGTAATCAAATGACATAGGCTATTATATATAATGGGCTTCTCTTGTGGCTCAGTTGGTAAAGAATCCACCTGCAGTGCAGGAGACCTGGATTCGATCCCTGGGTTGGGAAGATTCTCCTGGAGAAGGGAAAAGCTACCCACTCCAGTATTCTGGCCTGGAGAATTCCATGGATTGTATAGTCCATGGGGTTGCAAAGAGTCAGACACGACTGATAATATAGCAATGTGGAATAGAGAAATTAAACATCATGCTCACATAACACACACACACAACAATCTAGGTTCTAGTCCTGACAATTAATGCTTTTAAAGTGGAGAATCATTTTAAAATTGCAATCCTATTAACTGATTTGGCTATAATGTGAGATGATGTGTTAGGTTTTCCTTGCTGCTATAACAAATTGCCATACACATAATGGTTTAAAGCAACACAAATTAAGTGTATCAAAATTCTGTAAGTCAGAAGTCCAAAGTGGATCTTACTGGGCTAAAATCAAGCGGTCAGGAGGGCTGAGTTTAATCTGGAGGCCCATAGGAAAAATGTCTTTATGTTGCCTTCTTCCATTAATTAAGGAACATTTTCAGTGTCCTTTATGCTATATAAGGTATCCATTTTCATAGATTCTAGTAATAATAACCTGGGCACTATTCTGTCACAAAAGTTTTTTGTGACACAACATCAAATGCTCAGAATTCCCTCCTTTTCAATCCTACAATATCTTCTTTGCACAGCTAAAATATTTCATCATTCCTTGAATTCTAGATTTCACATTTATAGAAAAAATATAAAAAATTATTCAAATAATTTTTACACAAATCATGATGTCACAACTGAGTAAATAAAATCCATTTGGGAATGTTTAGAAATTGTGAAACTATACACAGAAGTTAAACATTAAAAGAAAAATTTTTATAGATAGACTATGAGATCTTTAAAAATATTGCTAATGAAATAAGCTCTCCCTAGCTTTAAAATGTTATTTATATAGGAAAGAGTTATATAATAAAAAAATAGAAATTAAATTTATCAATATCCTCTTTTTAAAATATTGAGCAATAAGTCTCATTAATTTGGTATAATAACATACTCTAAGGTCTAGACTCTGATTTAAATAAAAAATTAAAAAAAAACTATTCTATTGATTAACTTCTTGTCTCTGCTGTATATTTAAAGAATAGTAATAAAGTATCAAATAAATGTCAATTAATCATATTTCACAGGTTATTATACTAAAATACTTTTAAAAGTACATGCATTACAGAAAGGAGAATGAGCAGTAGCAAGACATATTGCTTTCATTGTGGGTGGAAAAGCAGTTTAAAAACAACTCCGTTGATTTTTAAGGAAAAATCCATCAATATTTGATTTCCAAGTAAGAATAATTTCCATTGAAGAAAATGTAAGATATTGCATTGAGCCACAGTTGTATTAGTAAGCCAGACTTACTATTTTCTGGGATAAAGCTCTGGTTTTCTTAACTCCAAACCATAAAATCATGCAGTAACTTGGAGATAATTTCACTCACAACACAATTAAGGTAAAGCAGTAAAGGAAACAAAACAATGGAGGGAAAACATTTCAGCCTTTACACATTATTGATACTGACATTTTTCAATACCAGTATTTTTACTCTCAGACACAAATGGACATATGGAGTTATAGAGCATTTGGCAAAAATTGGACTTTTAGTGTCATTTATTTGAATGTCTGTAAATCTCTAGCATATATGTTTAATTAATGTTACACTTTTTTACAAAAAAAGATTAAATTTAATTTTGGATTGATAATTCCTGCTGAAATGCTTAAATTAAGATAGCACAAAAGTAAACACACACACACACACATACACAAATCACCAAAGCATCAGCATGAGCCCAGCCACTCATACCAGAAAATATGACATCAAAATTAAGATAAAGTTAAAAATACACGTTCTTTTCTTAGGAACACAAGTGGCCATTCAGAGAACCATCCATAAACTCACAGTGATTCAACATGATCCTTCCTCAAATGCAGATTTATTTGAACCACGACTGTAAAATTTCCTGGAGGACAGTTTAAAAGTTTAGCTAAAAAAATTGCTATAAAACAAATATAATTACATGGAGTCTCCTGGATATTTAAATTGAGACTAAAAATTTAGAGATCTCTATCGACATTATAAATACCTTAGTATTTTTAATTTTAACATTAAAGAAAGTCCTACTTTTCTGTGTCTGACTTGTACAAATTTTGCTGTTGTCCAGTCACTCAGTTGTGTCTGACTCTTTGCAACCTAATGGACTCAGCACGCCAGGCTTTCCTGTCTTTCACCTTCTCCTGAAGCTTGCTCAAACTCATGTCCATTGAGTCAGTGATACCATTCAACCATCTCATCCTTTGTAGTCCACTTCTCCTCCTGTCTTCAATGTTTCCCAGCATCAGGGTCTTTTCTAATGAGTCGGCTCTTCACATCAGGTGGCCAAAGTATTGGAGCTTCAGCTTCAGCATCAGTCCTTCCAATGAATATTCAGGGTTGATTTCTTTTAGAATTGACTGGTTTGACCTCCTTGCTCTCCAAGGGACTCTCAAGAATCCTTTCCAGCGCCACAGTTTGAAAGTATCAGTTCGTCAGTGCTCAACCTTCTTTATGGCCCAACTCTCACATCGATACATGACTACTGGAAAAGTCATAGCTTTGACTAGATGAGCCTTTGTCTGGCCTCATTTATAGAGATAAATGATAGGATATTCAGGGCAGTATAAATTATAAAGATATGCTTACTGAATTAGTCAGAAACTGTTGTTGAAAGGATGAATATTTTATACAAAACTTGAGTCAATCAATGGAAATAAGACTGAAGTTGAAAAGAAGAAAATATATATTAAAAAAATCTTTCAATAATCTAATATATCTTGCAGTTAGGAAATTAAAAGATGCTTACTCCTTGGAAGGAAAGTTATAACAAACCTAGATAGCGTATTGAAAAGCAGAGACATTACTTTGCCAACAAAGGTCCGTCTAGTCAAAGCTATGGCTTTTCCAGTAGTCATATATGGATGTGAGAGTTGGAGTATAAAAAAAAGCTGAGCGCAGAAGAATTGATGCTTTTGAACTGTGGTGTTGGAGAATACTCTTGAGAGTCCCTTGGACTTCAAGGAGATCCAACCAGTCCATCCTAAAGGAGATCAGTCCTGGGTGTTCATTGGAAAGACTGATGCTGAAGCTGAAACTCCAGTACTTTGGCCACCTCATGAGAAGAGTTGACTCACTGGAAAAGACCCTGATGCTGGGAGGCACTGAGATGGCTGGATGGCATCACCCACTCGATGGACATGAGTTTGGGTAAACTCCAGGAGCTGGTGATGGACAGGGAGGCCTGGCGCGCTGGGATTCATGGAGTCACAGAGTCAGACATGACTGAGCAACTGAACTGAATATATCTTGAAACATTAGACAGATCCTCATTAATATTAGCATTGAAACAAAGGTCATAGAGTGATTGAAATTAATAATAAGAGCATAAAACTGACGTAAAGATAAGTAATAAGGTACATAGGCTATATTCTGTTTTTATTACAGGATGGTGTTAGTGCTGTCGCAGCAGTGTTACTGTATTCTAAAGATCTGCTGAAAAGTTATGGGTAATGTTTTTGCTCACAGGTATTATTTTTTACTCACATTGTCCATCAAAACTTGTATTTTGTAATATGGCAATAATTATTTTAAAGTATTTATCTTTGTATGTGTGTGTGTGAGGTCACTCAATCGTGTCCAACTCTTTACAACCCCATGGACTGTAGCCTATCAGGCTCCTCCCTCCATGGGATTCTCCAGGCAAGAGTACTGGAGTGGGTTGCCATTTCCTTCTCCAGGTATTATTTTTTACTCACATTGTCCATCAAAACATGTATTTTGTAATATGGCAATAATTATTTTAAAATATTTATCTTTGTATAGTACTTTGTATTTGTGAATCTTCCTGGATTTTTTAAAATTGTAAGTATATTTTTTTCTCAGAATGGTGGATACTTTACATTTCTTAACTTCTCCTTAAAGTGTTTGCCTGACAGCAAGAAAGGCCAACTGACATTATTCATGTTTAAAACCTGAGTTTTTCTTTTTTTTACCCTGAAATTAAGTATCCTATGCGCTACTAGATTTAGTATTGCTCTCTAGATACTCAAAGTGCAGAGCAATTTAATGTACATTTAGTCTAAAAATAACATTAAATGATTTAATAATTGTACTTGGTATTTTCTTCTAAGTTTATTCACAATACTTTAAAAACAGCTGTGTAGAATAGACAATACTAAAAAGCATGTATAGACCAATATGATAAAATACAGGTCATTAATTAAGTTATATTTATAACTGACTTCACTTGATTGAATCATAAATAAATTAAATGGTAATTTTTAAGAAAATATCATTAGCCACAAGTTTAAAAGATGGCACATAATTTTTCAATTCAGAAGAAGTATAATCAGCCAGTTTCTAAATTCAATCTAAGTATAAATTGGACATTTTGGGATGCATAATGAAGATTTCAAGTGATTTGAACAACACAGAGTAGATTAGTGTTATAGTGAAAACATATCTCAAATCATAGCAATTAAAGCCACTCTTAGAGGTTCTCTTGTGTGTTCCCTTAATCCAGTTCAAGTGCTAAAACTAGATTATTATAGAAAAATTCATTATACTTTGAAATTTAGAGAAAGGAGATTCACAAAATATGGTTCTGATGAGTTTAATACCTTTACATTCATGGAACTCATTCCTGTCACTTGCATTTAACATTTTTAATACCTATCTCTATTGATAATGCTTCCAAGGTGGTGCAGTGGCAAAGAATCTGTCTGCCAATGCAGAAGACACAAGAGACATTGGTTCTATCCCTAGTTCAGGAATGGAAGACCCCTTGGAGTAGAAAATGGCAGTCCACTCTAGTATCTTGCCTGGAAAATTCTATGGACCAAGGGTCCAAGTGACCTACATTCCATGGGGGTCACAAAGAATTGTATGCATCCTAGTGCACATACATACACAAACACACACACACATTATTGATAATGCAGTTATATATGCAATGAAAATCCTTGTTTCATATTTCCCATGAATATATTTGTAAAAGTTAGATATAAGCATAATACATAGAACCTCCACTTTGATATTATGTCAGTTAAATGATACACAAAATGTGTTATCTAAAATCATATACTTTAAACCTACTCTTGCCTAGATTTCTATAATATATTGGAGAAGATGCTGCTGGTTGAGAACTAATAACTGTTGCAGTCCTTCCTTATTAACAACAAATAACATGAATTGACCCTGGAGGATGGCATGGCAACCCACTCCAATATTTTTGCCTGGAGAATCCCATGGACAGAGGAGCCTGGAGGGCTATGGTCCATAGGGATGCAAAGAGTCAGACACGACTGAGGTGACTTATCACACACGCAGCATAAATTGATGAAATATATGTGCAAGCGAACATGGAATAATTTGCAATTTTTCCACTCCAATTATGATTTATTTAATTCTTTGTGCTAATGACTGGTCTAGCAATTAATTATTTTCTTCTCCTACTCCTTTCCTTTCCACATTGGGGGTGCTCTCTAGCCAGGATATAAACCCTGGTTCTATGATAACTATCTCATAATCATAGAGTGAAAGGCTTACAAAAAAGGTTACTTTCCCAAGGATAGCAGAGAAGGAGAAATGAAGGCCTACATCCAAGAACAGCAACCACAAACCCTTAGATTACTAACTACTCAGGAATCCCAAACTCTTGACTGTTCTTTAAAGATACCGTAAATTTTTCTTATCTTAGTGGTCAGGTAAGGTTGTGAGAACTGGACTGTAAAGAAGGAAGAGTAGCAAAGAATTGATGCCTCTGAACTGTTGTGCTGGAGAAGACTCCTGAGAGTCCCATGGACAGCAAGGAGATCAAACTAGTCAATCTTAAAGGAAATCAATCCAGAATACTAATTGGAAGGACTGATGCTGAAGCTGAAACTCCAGTATTTTGGTCACTTGATGTGAACAGCTGACTCATTGGAAAAGTCCCTGATGCTGCGAAAGATTGAGGGCAGAATGAAAAGTGTGTCAGATACTGAGGTGGCTGGATGGCATCACTGATGCCATGGACGTGAACTTAGGCAAACTTTGGAAGATGGCGAGGGACAGGGAAGTCTGGTGTGCTACAGTCCGTGGCATTGCAAAGATCAGACGTGACTGAGCAACTGAACAATGAAATTTTCTTAGGATTTGAGCTAATGTTAGTCACAGTTTGTGTTATTGCAGGAAAAAATATTCCTTTCTCATACAGCTTTTGATTGTCTTTATCTTTTATTTTTCTTGTAACACAATCTGCTTAATTTTGAGTTGCAAAAAAAGTAATGCCCTTTTTTATTTTCCTCAATCATTCTTAATATATATGTTTTATTTAATTGGGATCTCATATACACCCATGGTGGATTCATGTCAATGTATGGCAAAACCAATACGGTATTGTAAAGAAAAATAAAGTAATAATTAAAAAAAAAATAAAAGTAGAGGAAAGTGATTTAGGAAGGAAATCAAATAGTATTCATGTTAAATATTTTATTATATGCCTTTTTTTTTTTGTTCCAAGGCACAAACATACACACACGTATGTTGTTGTTCAGTTGCCTAGTTGTGTCAGACTTCTTGCAACCTCATGCACAGCAGCACACCAGGCTTCCCTGTTCTTCACTATCTCCTGGAGCTTGCTCAGACTTCATGTCCATTGAGTCAGTGATGCCACCCAACCATCTCATCCTCTTTCAACCCCTTCTCCTTCTACTCTCAATCGTTCCCAGCATCAGGGTCTTTTCCAATGAGTCAGCCCTTCACATCAGGTGACCAAGGTACTGAAGCTTCAGCTTCAGCATCAGTCCTTCCAGTGAATATTCAGGACTGATTTCCTTGACTCACTTGATCTCCTTACTGTCCAAGGGACTCTCAAGAGTCTTTTTCAACACCACAGTTTGAAAGCATCAATTCTTCATCATTCAGCCTTTTTTATGGTTCAGTTCTCACATCCTTACATGAATACTAGAAAGACCGTAGTTTGACTATATGGACCTTTGTTGGCAAAGTGATCTCTCTGCTTTTCAATATGCTGTCTAGGTTTGTCACAGTTTTTCTTCCAAGGAGCAAACATCTTTTAATTTCATGGCTTCATTCACAATCCACAGTGATTTTGGAGCCCAAGAAAATAAAGTCTGTCATTGTTTCCATTTTTCCCCCACCTTTTGCCATAAAGTGATGGGATTGAATGTCATGATCTTAGTTTTTTGAATGGTGAGTTTAAGGAAACTAAGATCATGGCATCCAATATATATTTTTTTCCAGAAATAAGTGTTTTTCATTGATGGCCATATCCATATGATGACTATGGGTACTACATGTAGTTTTGTTACTAATTTTTAAAGTAATTTTATTTTTTAAAGCTGCTTAGGTTCACAACAAAATAGAACACATGGTACAGAATTTTTCCATATAATCTCTCTCCTCACACATGTATAACCCCTTCAAACAGTGACATCCCAACGGTGGTAAATTTATTACCACTGATGGACATAAACTGATGATTGCACTACAGGATTGACACACATACATTGATTTAATTTAATGTATTTTATAATCTATTAATTTTGAAAAATGTATAATGAGATGTATATGTCATTATAGTATCGATCAGACTGCTGCTGCAAAGTCGCTTCAGTCGTGTTGAAATCTGTGGGACCCCAGAGACGGCAGCCAACTAGGCTCCACTGTCCCTGGGATTCTCCAGGCAAGAATACTGGAGTGGGTAGCCATTTCCTTCTCCAATGCATGAAAGTGAATAGTGAAAGTGAAGTTGCTCAGTTGTGCCAGACTCTTAGTGATCCCATGGACTGCAGCCTATCAGGCTCCTCCATCCATGGGATTTTCCAGGCAAGAGTACTGGAGTGGGTTGCCATTGCCTTCTCCAATCGATCAGACTAGTCTGTCCTAAAAATCCTCTGTACTATGCCTATTCATCCCTCCTTCCCTTCCCTGGAACTACTGAGTTTTTGTTTTGTTTCTGTTTGTTGGTTTTATTCCTTGGAGTTTTTCATTTCCCAGAATGTCATATATAATAGTTGGAATCGTTCAGTATGCAGCCTTTTCAGATTGCCTTCTTTCACTCAGTACTATACATTTAAGCTTCTCCTGTGTCCTCTCATGACTTGATAACTTGTTTCTTTTTAAAGCCGAACAATATACCACAGTTTATTTACTCATTCACCCACTAAAGGACATCTTGATTGCTTTCAAGTTTTGGCAATTATGAACAAAGTTGTTACAAACGTTCTTGTACAGATTTTTGTGTGGACATAAATTTTCAGTTCATTTGGGTAATTACTAGGGTGTGTGATTGCTGGGTCATGTAGTAAGAGTAAGCTGAATTTTGCAAGAAACTTCCAGGTTGCCTTTCATAGTGTCTGTATCATTTTGTATTCACTAGTAATGAATAAATATTCCTGTTGCTCCACATCCTTGTCAGAATCTGTTGCTGTCAGTTTTGGATTTTGTACATTGTAAAATGTGTTGTGATCTCTCATTGTTTTAATTGACAATCCTCTAATTATATATGATATGGGACATCTGATATATTTATTTCTATCTGCATATCTTCTCTGGTGATTTGTCAGGTCTTTTGCTCATTTTGAATTAGTTGGTTCACTTATTACTGTTAAATTTTAAGAGTTCTTTGTATATTTTAGATAGCCATCCTTATCAGATATATCTTTTGCAAATATTTTTCTCCAAGCCTGTTGGTTTTCTTCTCATTCTCTTGACACTGTCTTTTGAACAATAGAACTTCCTTTTTACTTCAGTGAAGTGCAGGCTATCAGTTATGTTTTTCATGGCTATGCGTTTGGTGTGTCTAAAAAGTTAGCAATAAACACAAGATTGTCTAGGCTTCATCCCAAGTCATCTTCTATAAAGTTATAGTTTTGCACTTTATATCAATTCATTTTGAATTAATTATTGTGGAGGATGTAATGTCTGTGTCTTTTTTTTTTTTTTTTTTTGAGGTCAGTTGTTTTCTTTTCCTGTTTTTTGTATGTAGATGTTCAGTCTAGCACCATTTAGTAAAAATGTTCTTTCTTCTCTCTTGTCTTTACTTCTTTGTCAAAAATTTAGTTGGTTATAATTATATGGGTCTGTTTCTGGACTGTATTAATCTAATAAAAAAAAAAAACTGCTTAAGAAATGAATTTGCAGACTAATCACACTTTTTAAATTTACCTTCAAATTTTTAACTCATTGGTATATGCAGGTTTTATAAAAAGTAAATAAGAAAAATACAGGTGTGACTTACGTGCTTTTGCATCAGAAAATTGTAACACCTCTCTAGTAAAGGATGGCCAAATGAGTTTTTATAAATGATGATGATCATTAATGATAATTTTGTTGTTAGCTGAAATGGATTCACCAGGATTAGCTTAACCATTGACAATAAGTTTATAATGCTTTCTGAAGCTCAATTTCTTGTTGAATAAAATGTGTTTCATTGTATCTACCACATAGGTTTGGCATAAGTAATTAATTATATAAAGTATAATGAATTGAAACATCTTTATTCTTGTACTTTTTTTCTGTTGACAATCTTCACTATATGCTTCACTTAATCAGTTAAGATATGACTCAATGTTCTGCTATCAATTAGAGTTTTATCTATCTACTTGGATAGCTAGCTAGTTTGCTTGCTAGATTTGTGTTTATTACAGGGATTTAATCTTGTAATTGCTAGAGTTAGCAAAGCATTCTGGTTAAGCAGCCTCTGGAAGTTTCTTTTATTTGTATTGGTTTTTGAGTCAAGGTCTAAGGAAAAGTGGGGAAGGGAAAATTGATGTAAGATAAGGAAGAACAAGAACCAACTGAAATCCACAGCACAAAACTATATCGGTTTTGTAGCCTCTGTTCTTGACAGTATAAGTATCCTGTGGTCGATAGGCCCTTCCTAACAGAACTAAATATGTTCACTTAGCATATATGTAGAAAGTTTCAAGGAAGAACCAGGGGAAAGCAAATACTTGTGGGTTCAGACCCTGTCTCTTGCCAGTGATATGAGCTTAGTTATATCTTCACTAGGATGTGAATGCTTAAAAGTTCTACTTCACCTTTGTTCTCCAAACCAAAAACAAGAATCTCTCTTGTGGCCCATCCTAATGAGAAACACACTAGAAAGTGAATTATCTCAGAAATGTAGCCCAACATAACCAGGTTGACACATTGAAAGCATATGAGTGCCAACTTGACACTTACACATATCTCCTCAAAACATACTTCATTTCCAAATAGAGAAGATAATCATGCTTCACCTAACATCATCTAACTATCCCAATTAACTGGAATGTAGCCCAACATAACCAGGTTGACACATTGAAAGCATATGAGTGCCAACTTGACACTTACACATATCTCCTCAAAACATACTTCATTTCCAAATAGAGAAGATAATCATGCTTCACCTAACATCATCTAACTATCCCAATTAACTGGAAACACAGTAACTCTTTCCCTAGAAAAATCTGCTAGTCTTATCTTTAGCTTTCAGTGATGTTTGTTGTGTCTCTAGCTGATTTACCCTCTCTTTTGATACAATGCAGTTTAAATAATGAGATATAAAGCTAATTACAATTAATACATCTTAGAGCTTCCTTAGTTGTCCAGTGGTTAAGAATCTGCCTTGCAATGCAGGGGACTTTGTTTTTAGACTTGGCCGGGGAACTAAGATCCCACATGTTTAGTAGCAACTAAGCCCCTGTGCCACCACCAGAGAGTCAGTGTGCAACAACTACTGAGTCTGTTTGTTCCAGAGCCTGTGTGCCACAACTAGAGAGTTACCGGGCCACAGTGAAAGATCTCACATACAACAGTGAGGACCCCCCAACTAAGACTTGAGACAGTCAAAATAAATAAATAAAACAATTAACACAGCTCATGTTAGCTGAAAAGGAGATGAGAAAGGAGAAGAAAACAAATGTTTAATGAACATATGTACAAAAATGACAAAAATGTTCATATCAAAATAAGGATGAACTACTCATAATTAGCACATTAATTTATATAGCTGGTGACATGAATATATTTCATATATATATATATGTATTTTTAACTAAATAGGAATTTATCACAATACTATACCTTATTATAAGCTTGCGGTATTTTTCTTAAAGTATCTATTTTTCATCAAAATCAATGAAAATAGATATGTATTCATGATGTATTTACTTTACTGTAAATCAAATTGCAATATAACTATTCAAATGATGCCAGCATTCTTATATTTCATTAAGAAAATGAAATCATCTAAAATAATTGATACTATGACAATAATTATCTAAATTATAAAAGCCAAGTAACAATTATAAAAGGCAAAGATGGCAACTGAGTATTATCCTGCTGTGTACATCAAACCTAGGGGAAAAATATTTATTTCCCCATGTCAATCACACATAATCTATGAAGGGACTCAGGTTTGATTCATGCTCCATGCTCACTTTGGAAAAATTTTTGTGGACAGAAGAAGTAAAGGAGTCAAGTCTGAGTCCTGTGCATTTGTAAGGCCAAGATGACAGTACTAAGTGGGGAAAATTCCTCAAAATTACATTGGTGTGTATGGGTTGCTGATCAAACACAAAAATATATGCACACCAAATGTATGTCTAGAGTAAAGAGGTTTTTAAAATTTCATTATTTCTGTTGGATGGAAAAGCTCTATACAGTCAGCAAAAACAAGACTAGGGGCTGACTGTGGCTCAGATCATGAACTCCTTATTGCAAAATTCAGACTTAAATTGAAGAAAGTAGGGAAAACCCACTAGACCATTCAGGTATGACCTAAATCAAATCTTACAGTTATACAGTGGAAGTGAGAAATTGATTCAAGGGATTAGATCTGATAGACAGAGTGCCTGAAGAACTGTGGATGGAGATGTGTGACACTGTATAGGAGGCAGTGATCAAGAGCATCCCCCAAAACACAGAAATTCAAAAAGGCAAAATGGTTGCCTAAAGAGGCCTTACAAGGAGAAAAGGAAAGATATAAGCACCTGAATGCAGAGTTCCAAGGAATAGCAAGAAGAGATAAGAAAGCCTTCTTCAGCGATCAATGCAAAGAACTAGAGGAAAATAACAGAATGGGAAAGACTAGAGATCTCTTCAAGAAAATTAGAGATACCAAGGGAACATTTCATGCAAGGATGGGCTCAATAAAGGACAGAAATGGTATGGACCTAACAGAAGCAGAAGATATTAAGAAGAGGTGGCAAGAATACATGGAAGAACTGTACAAAAAGATCTTCATGACCCAGATAATCATGATGATGTGATCACTAATCTAGAGCCAGACATCTTGGAATGTGAAGTCAAGTGGGCCTTAGAAAGCAACACTATGAACAAAGCTAGTGGAGGTGATGGAATTCCAGTTGAGCTGTTTCAAATCCTGAAAGATGATGCTGTGAAAGTGCTGCACTCAATCTGCCAGCAAATTTGGAAAACTCAGCAGTGGCCACAGGACTGGAAAAGGTC
>SJYT01048974.1:109131-131575 GCA_006410635.1 Cephalophus harveyi
AGACTCTTGAGAGTCCCTTGGACTGCAAGGAGATCCACCCAGTCCATTCTGAAGGAGATCAACCCTGGGATTTCTTTGGAAGGAATGATGCTAAAGCTGAAACTCCAGTACTTTGGCCACCTCATGCAAAGAGTTGACTCATTAGAAAAGACTCTGATGCTGGGAGTGATTGGGGGCAGGAGGAGAAGGGGACGACCGAGGATGAGATGGCTGGATGGCATCACTGACTCGATGGATGTGAGTCTGAGTGATCTCCGAGAGATGGTGATGAACAGGGAGGCCTGGCATGCTGCGATTCATGGGGTCATAAAGAGTCAGACACGACTGAGCGACTGAACTGAACTGAACTGATGAGAAGAAGAGAAGTGAAAGGCAAAGGAGAAAGGAAAGATATACCCATTTGAATGCAGAGTTCCAAAGATTAGCAAGGAGAGATAAAAAAGCCTTCTTCAGTGATCAGTGCAAAGAAATACAGGAAAACAATAGAATGGGAAAGACTAGTGATCTCTTCAAGAAAATTAGAGATACTAAGGGAAATTTTCATCCAAGAATGGGCACAATAAAGGACAGAAATGGTATGGGCCTAAGAGAAGCATAAGATATTAAGAAGAGGTGGCAAGAATACACAGAAGAACTATACAAAAAAGATCTTTTCATGACCCATATAATCACTATAGTGTGATCACTCACCTAGAGCCAGACATCCTGGAATGCAAAGTCAAGTGGGCCTTAGGAAGCATCACTATGAATAAAGCTAGTGGAGGTGATGGAATTACAGTTGAGCTATCTCAAATCCTAACAGATGAGGCTGTGAAAGTGCTGCAGTCAATAGGCCAGCAAATTTGAAAAACTCAGCAGAGGCCACAGGACTGGAAAAAAGTCAGTTTTCATTCCAATTCCAAAGAAAGGCAATGCCAAAGAATTCTCAAACTACAGCACCATGACACTCATCTGAAACGCTAGCAAATAGTGTTCAAAAATTCTCAAGCAGGGCTTCAGCAATTTGTGAACCGTGAACTTCCAGATGTTCAAGCTAGATTTAGAAAAGGTAGAGGAACCAGAGTTCAAATTGCCAACATCTGTTTGATCATCAAAAAAGCACGAGAGTTCCAGAAACACGTCTATTTCTGCTTTATTGACTATGCCAAAGCTTTTGACCATGTGGATCAGAAAAAACTGTGCAAAATTCTTAAAGAGATGAGAGTACCGTTACACCTTACCTGTCTCTTGAGAAACCTCTGTGCAGGTCAGGAAGCAACAGTTAGAAATGGACATGGAACAACAGACTGCTTCCATATTGGGAATGGAGTATGTCAAGGCTGTATAATGTCACCCTGCTTATTTAACTTATATGCAGAGTACATGATTCAAAATGCTGGGCTGGAAGAAGACAAGCTGGATTCAAGATTGCTGGGAGAAATAGCAATAACCTCAGATATGCAGATGACACCACTCTTAAGGCAGAAAGTGAAGAACTAAAGAGCTTCTTGATGAAAGTGAAAGAGGAGAGTGATAAAGTTGACTTAAAACTCAACATTCAGAAAACTAAAATCATGGCATCTGATCCCATCACTTCATGGCAAATAAATGGGGAAAGAGTGGAATCAGTGAGACTTTGTTTTTGGGGGCCCCCAAATCACTGCAGTTGGTGACTGCAGGCATGAAATTAAAAGATGCTTGCTCCTTGGAAGAAAAGTTATGACCAACCTAGACAGCATATTAAAAAGTAGAGACATTACTTTCCCCACAAAGGTCCATCTAGTCAAAGCTATGGTTTTTCCAGTAGTCATGTATGGATGTGAGATTGGACTATAAAAAAAACTGAGTGCTGAAGAGTTGATGCTTTTGAACTGTGGTGTTGGAGAAGACTCTTTAGAGTCCCTTGGACTGCAAAGAGATCCAACCAGTTCATCCTATAGGAAATCAGTCCTGAATATTCATTGAAAGGATTGATTCTGAAGCCGAATCTTCAATACTTTGGCTACCTGATGTCTTCACATCAATTAAAAAGACCCTGATGCTGGGACAGGTAAAGGGTGAGATTTGTGGATGGTGTCACTGACTCAATGGACATGAGTTTGGGTAAACTCCAGGAGCTGGTGATGGATAAGGAGGCCTGGCGTGTGCGTCCATGTGATCTCAAAGATTCAGACACAACTGAGGGACTGAACTAAACTGAACTAATGTTCTGGTTCATATTATTATTCCCATAAAATATCTGTAATGTTATGAATTCCCTTAGATGAGATTTTCATATAACTCAACAACATTAAAAGAATAAAATCAATAGATGTACAATGATACAAATCGTCCAGAAAACATTGAAAGAATATATTTCTAGCAGTATTATTTTCTTGTAAATGGTTCTAAACCACAATTCCTTTTCTGCTCATTTTTATATGTATGCACTAGTATGCTATAAGAAACCAGAGTAGTTTTGAAAAAGATTTTATTGCCTTTTTGTATTATGACAAAAATCCAAGAAAACTCACACATTGCCCTCTCATGAAATTTGCTTCACAGGCAATATTTTAAGTTTCCAACTTTTTTTTTAACATGCTTTACAGTGATCATTTAATTTGAATATGTGTATCTAATAACAGAAGATAGTATAAAACAGATTGTATTTTTCACACTTTTGGCTACATATATGTATGAACGTCTTACTTCTTCCTAAAATGAATCCAATCCTTTGCCAATATAGTTAAAATTCTGTAGCATATTACTGCTTCATGGCAATGAAGTTCATTTCAAGATTAACTACTGTGTTTAAAACACTCAGAAAAAGTCATGAAAAATTTTATGTAGCCTTAAATTTTGAACATATTTTTATAAATGTACATGGTTAAGAGAAGATTTCACTTAAAAACTTATAACACATTTCTCATTATTTTAAGGATATCAGAATGTACTTAGATTGTGTGCTTTATTTTTATTAAACATAAGCTGATAAGATTAGGGAGGATAATCTAACTTAAGTTCAGCTGCTGTTTTAAAGGTCTTCAAAAAGTTACCACTAATTATTTTGAAACATTATTATAAACCTCTCTGCCACCTCTTACATGTCTCCCTTATGGAGATACTGTAAGTAATGATCAGTAAGAGTAGTTAAAAAAGTGGTGTAAAAAAGTAGTTAAAAAAGTAGTTAAAATAGTGTGTAAACCACTATAGCCATATTTGCACAGTAAAGGCACTGAAATAAGCCAGATGGTCTCCTTTCCCATCTTGCAGTTTAAACTGAGTGCATATTTACTTTTTCTTTAAATATAACCTTCATTGTTCAGGGCAAGTTTTAAACAAAAGACATTGTGCACAAATCATATATAAGTTTTCATGTCAGTGAGTGAAAAAAACTCAGTATTAAAAAAAAGATCGTAGTATTTAGATAAAAATATGGCTAGGTATTGTGTCTTTCTCAAAATTATAGATTATTTTTCAAAGTGATTGATAGTGAAGTTGTGTATACCTTCTTTCATTAGCTATATCAAGAACTACTTTTGTGCAGTGTCTTTCTGATTTACTTCTGAGAAATAGCCTCTTGCAGCCACATTTGTAAAATATGTATGAGAATCCTTGAATCACAGTGTTTCCTTGAGAATCAAATATGGTAATATCCATTGACCAAGCATATTAGATCATACCAAATTTTTAAAATAGGCTAATCAATAAAAGTAGGAAATTTAGAACCTAATATATCAACCCACAAATTGAACTAATTGTCAGTACTCCATACTTCCCTTGACTAAAGGATATGTCAGCTGTTGACTGCCAAATATTAGAAATCTTTATTAAACCTAACAGTGTTCTATCATGTACTTCTCTTACCAATATCAATATAATAAATGAAATAGTTGATAATTACTAAGTCATCCCCTGATGGGGACACAATGTAATGTGTCTGTTTTCTTGATTTTATAGATTATGAAGCAGGGATTAAGAAGGATTTAATTTGCCTCAAACACTAATTCTTCTACCCACTGTCATGTTTAAAGGATAATGCCAATGATTATGTATCAACACATTTTAATAAACTAAACAAATTTGATAATACATTCACAGAATGCTTAAGTTCACTGACATCTGTAATGCTTCAAGTTCCTGCAGAGGTAGAATTTGTACTTGGAAAAGGTTAGACGCTGTGAATCCTACTCAAAGTCATGCTCTGGAAATTATGGCAAGTGTGCCTGTCTGTATCTGTGTGTTCCCAGGAAGAGATGTATTCTCATGCATCATGTTTATTAGAAAGGAATCCCAACTCAAGGAGCCAAGGCTGTTTATATGAAAACACTTTCAATTGTCTTTTATTCAAATGAGGTTAAGATGATGGAGATCAAGAGAATGATAAGTGAGGCCTCTATTGAACAAAAATTAAAGTAAAAAAATCAGCGGGTGAAGAAATGGGTAATTAATATAAAACAGGATACTTAGGAGGCTCTTCAGAGATATATGTATTGTCTATACTGGTGGCATTGTTCCAAAGATTATTTATAGACTCATGTCAGAAGTCTCTGCAGTCTGCTAACATTGGCATTAAGTAACTTTGTTTTGATTCTATTTCATTTCAGTTAAAAAAAACTTTAACCCAGTCTTCTGGATTCATGCTTACTTCCAAAGACAAAAATTTTGAAGCTAGTAGAAATTACATTTCTATTTGTCATACAAAGGAAAAATGGGTTGCAGGACAGCTTGACTGGAATCAGTTGCAATCAGTTTAAAACCCATTTTGAAATATCACTCCTTCTAACAGACAACACATTAATTATTTAATGTTATTCTTTATACATGCTGTATCTCTTAATATATTTGGTAGACTCTTTCACAAAAGAATATATATATATATATATATGGTTTTAGGTGATGCACATATCTAAGTATAAAAAATTTCTTATCTATTCTCTAAATTTCAGGAAGAACACATAGCTATGATTTTGGATACAGGTAAGTTCCAAATAAAGTTTTAAAATATATCACTTACTTTGAGTAAGTTCTGCACCATTTCTTAGCCTAAGTTTCATTTGTGTAAATACCATAATATAGCCTTTATTTAAGGAGCTATTTATACTTCCTCTGGCCAGAGTGCACCAGTGTGTATTTAGTTTTGATTACCATAATTTTTTCTAAGACTAGAAGTTATGTACAAGGAATAGTGAAGATGGAGGGGAATCTAGAAATTTGCCACATAATAAAGAATTGAAGTGCTTACAAAAGAAAAGAAATTTAGTGGTTTATGATGAATGAGTTAAAATAGTGAAAGCATTTTCAAGTATTTTCTGTTAAAAAAATTTTCTGTTAAAAAAAGTGGTTTCATTATGATATAATAAGGAAGATAAAATTGATTTATCTATATAATTTATTACACAGTATATATATCTAATATTAAACTATTTAACACAACTTTGTCCTATGCAAAAAGGCAAACTGGTGGTCTGAGGAGGCATTACAAATAGGTGAGAAAAGAAGAGAAACTAAAGGCAAAGTAGAAAAGGAAAGATGTATCCATCTGAATGCAGCATTCCAAAGAATAGTCGGAGAGATAATAAAATCTTCCTAAGTGATCAATGCAAAGAAATAGAGGAAATCAATAGAATGGGAAAGACTAGAGATTACTTTATAGGGGACTGGACTGCAAAAGTAGGAAGCCAAGATATATCTGGAGTAACAGGCAAATTTGGCCTCGGAGTACAAAATGAAGCAGGGCAAAGACTAACAGAGTTTTGCCAAGAGAATGCACTGGTCATAGCAAACACCCTTTTCCAACAACACAAGAGAAGACCCTACACATGGACATCACCAGATGTTCAATAACAAAATCAGATTGATTATATTGTTTGCAGCCAAAGATGGAGAAAAAGATGACTGCAAAGATACAGTCAGCAAAACAAGACCAGGAATGAACCGTAGCTCAAATCATGAACTCTTTATTGCAAAATTTAGGCTTAAGTTGAACAAAGTAGGCAAAACCACTAGACCATTCAGGTATGACCTAAATCAAAGCCCTTATGATTATACAGTGGAAGTGAAAAATAGATTCAAGGGATTAGATCTGATAGAGTGCCTGAAGAATAACAGATGATGATTCGTGACATTGTACAGGAGGCAGGGACCAAGACCATCCCCCAAAACAAAGAAATGAAAAAGGCAAAATGGTTTTCTAAGGAAGTCTTACAAATAGCTATGAAAAGAAGAAAATTGAAAGACAAAGGAGAAAAGGAAAGCTATGCCCATTTGAATGCAGATTTCCGAAGAATATTAAGGAGAGATAAGAAAGCCTTCCTCAGTAATCAAGGCAAAGAAATAGAGGAAAACAATAGAATGGGAAAGACTAGTGATCTTTTCAAGAAAATTACAGATACCAAGGAAACATTTCATGCAAAGATGGGCTCAAAAAGGACAGAAATGGTACAGACCTAACAGAAGCAGAACATATTAAGAAGAGGTGGCAAGAATACAGAGAATTATACAAAAAAAGATCTTCATGACCCAGAAAACCGCAGTGGTATGATCACTCACCTAGAGCCAGATATCCTGGAATGTGAAGTCAAGTGGGCCTTACGAAGCATTGCTACAAACAAAGCTAGTGGAGGTGATGGAATTCCAGTTGAGCTATTTCAAATTCTAAATGATGATGCTGTGAAAGTTCTACACTCATTATGGCAATAAATTTATAAAACTCGGCAGTGACCACTGGACAAGAAAAGTTCAGTTTTTATTCCAATCTCAAAAAAGGCAATGCCAAGGAGTGCTCAAACTACTGCACAGTGGCACTCATCTCACATGCTAGCAAATTAATGCTCAAAATTCTCTAAGCCAGGCTTCAGCAGTCGTGAAACTTGCACTTCCAGATGTTCAGACTGGATTTAGAAAAGGCAGAGGAACCAGAGATCAAATTGCCAATATCTGTTGGGTCATTGAAAAAGCACAAGAGTTCCAGAAAAACATCTATTTCTGCTTTATTGACTATGCCAAAGCCTTTGACTCTGTGGATCATAATACACTGTGGAAAATTCTTAAAAAGATGGGAATACCAGACCACCTTACCTGCCTTCTTAGAAATATGTATGCAGGCCAAGAAGCAACAGTTAGAACTGGACATGGAACAACAGACTGGTTCCAAATAGGAAAAGGAGTGCGTCAAGTCTGTATAATGTCACCCTGCTTATTTAACTTATATGCCGAGTACATCATTCAAAATGCTGGGCTGGATGAAGCACAAGCTGGTTTCAAGGTTCCCAGGAGAAATATCAATAACTTCATATATACAGATAACACCACCTTACGGCAGAAAGTGAAGAAGAACTAAAGAGCTTCTTGATGAACGTGAAAGAGGAGAGTGAAAATGTTGGCTTAAAACTCAACATTCAGAAAACTAAGATCAGGGCATCTGGTCCCATCGCATCATGGCAAATAGATGGGGAAAGAGAGGAATCAACGACAGACTTTGTTTTTTTAGGCTCCAAAATCACTGCAGACGGTGACTGCAACCATGAAATTAAAAGACACTTGCTCCTTGGAAGAAACGTTATAACCAAACAAGACAGCATATTAAAAAGCAGAGACATTGCTTTGCCAACAAAGGTTTGTCTAGTCAAAGCTATGGTTTTTCCAGTAGTCATATATGGATGTGAGAGTTGAACTATAAAGAAAGCTGAATGCTGAGGATTTGATGCTTTTGACCGTAGTGTTGGAGACAACTCTTGAGAGTCCCTTGGACTGCAAGGAGATCAAACCAATCAATCATAAAGGAAATCAATCCTGAATATTCACTGGATAGACTGATGCTGAGCTGAATCTCCAATACTGTGGCCATCTGATTCAAAGAACTGATTCATTGGAAAAGACCCTGATTCTGGGAAAGAGTGAAGGCAGGAGGAGAAAAGAATGACAGAGGATGAGATGATTGGATGGCATCACTGACTCAGTGGACATGAGTTTGAGCAAGCTCCAGGAGATGGTGATGGACAGAGAAGCCCCACTTGCTGCAGTCCATGGAGTCACAGAGTCAGACATGACTGAGCAACTGAACTGAAGTCCAATGCAGAGCCGGCATTTTCACAACCAATTGTTGAAAGAATAATTATAAGAGTGATTGAAACTTCCAATATGATAAGAGGAAAAAATGTGTCATTTTACAAAAAAGCTTGTGAACTCAGAGAAGAAAGGTTTTTGAGCTTTTAACTATAAAAAGTTTTTAAAAATGCTACAAAATTGTTTTCCAGAGCAGATTTCCAACCTTTGATATTTAAAGCAAGCTATTCTTGGAATAATCACATGCCAATCATGAAAAAATATGAGAAGTATTAATATTCATAACTTTAAATATGAAGATATAAAAATTTTATATAAATATTTTCAGATTAAAGATGGGCATTTAGTTACAGTCTAAATAAGATTATTTTTCAATGCAGGCAACTAAATATGTAAATTAAATCCCATGAATTTTATTTTTAAAGCTAAACTGGAATAATGAAATATAAAATTATTCAAAAGAGACTGTTGTGGACTTAATTGTCCCTTTAGGGGGACAATTGTGGGACTGTTGTGGACTTAACTCCCCTTTAGGTGAAGTTCTAAATTTCTGATGTACATTTTTATTGAAATATAGTCTTTAGAAATTAAGGGTAAGTGAACTTCTAAGATTGGAACCCTACTCTGACAGGACCGTTAACTTATAAGAGAAAGGGAGAGACATGGTGAGAAGGTGGCCATTTGCAGGCCTCAAGAGAACAAAATAATTGTCCCTTTAGGGGGACAATTGTGGGACTGTTGTGGACTTAACTCCCCTTTAGGTGAAGTTCTAAATTTCTGATGTACATTTTTATTGAAATATAGTCTTTAGAAATTAAGGGTAAGTGAACTTCTAAGATTGGAACCCTACTCTGACAGGACCGTTAACTTATAAGAGAAAGGGAGAGACATGGTGAGAAGGTGGCCATTTGCAGGCCTCAAGAGAACAAAGTCCTGCTCTAAGAAAAAGTCACCTAGTCTGGTCTCTTGATATGGTAGCCGAAGAAGACTAATGCAAAGAACAAAGTGAATTCAATTCAATAAGTATTTATAAACTTTCTGCATGTAAGACATTCTATGAAATGTTAAGACAGTTAACACACATTATAGTTCATTAAATAAGTAAAAATATTGTTTTACAATTGTACCTTATCTTACTAAAGAAAAGATCCCTCAAAAGACTAGAAACCTATATAAGCACATATGTACACAAAACATATATAAAATCTAATTTTTGTATGTATACATGCAAATGTTTGTGTGTTTGTGTGTGTTTAGGGAGAAAAGAAAGAGAGAGAGAGAGATTGGGACTGGTGAGGGAAGAAATGAGCACATTTTTAGGGAATTTGATCATCAGTTATTAGCATTTTAGGATAGCAATAACATATTCATGTTTTAATAAACAATACATTAAGAAAGTTTAGCTAATTCTCCTAATTTTTATAATGATACATCATAAAACTCACACCTTTTTAAACTGGAATGTCCATGTGCAAAATACTACTGTTTTCTTGCAAGAAAGTGTTATAAATAGTACTGAACTCCCAAATCATATTGAAATGAAACACAGCTATACTGAAGACATTTTATCTCAAGCAAAATACAGCAAGTTTCTTTTGTTGTACTTAAACCAACTGCTTAAGTTTGAAAGTATAGGCTCTTCCTTCTTAACCAAAGAAAACAGAGGATTGAGGCAATTTCATGGGTAATTATCACAATTCAGTGCTTCATTTTTCTACAGAGTTCCTGTCAATTATTCTTATTTAATGGAAGTAGAGATTTTGGAAATGAACATATTTGAGTGAAAGTAATTTTTCTAAAAATTGCTGAAGAAAAGCGAACCTTAAAGAAAAAAAAAAAAAAATCTTTGATTACAGAAGTGAGGGAAAAACCAGTAATCAAAGTATGTATGTGATGTGTTTAAATACAATCATAAAATGGTAAATGATCGATGCTATTGTAAACTGATAATGATAATGATATTGAAAGGTTGTTGCTGAACCACAAAAGATGCCAGGATTCTTGGCCACCAGAGGAGAAGAGTTCAATCCGAGGCCAGAGATGAGTCTTGATTGCTCAGAGCTTTTGTGTAATAAAGTTTTACTAAATTATAAGAGAGACAGAGAAAGCCTTGGAAATGAACAGAGATCATTCAGTCATTTTTGAGACTGCATCCAAGTACTGCATTTCGGACTCTTTTTTTGACCATGATGGCTACTCCATTTCTTCTAAGGGATTCCTGCCCACAGTAGTAGATATAATGGTCATCTGAGTTAAATTCACCCATTCCAGTCTATTTTAGTTAGCTGATTCCTAGAATGTTGACTTTCACCCTTGCCATCTCCTGTTTGACCACTTCCATTTTGCCTTGATTCATGGACCTGACTTTCCAGGTTCCTATGCAATATTGCTCTTTACAGCATCGGACCTTGCTTCTGTCACCAGTCACATCCACAGCTGGGTATTGTTTTTGCTTTGACTCCATCCCTTCATTCTTTCTGGAGTTATTTCTCCACTGATCTCCAGTAGCATATTGGGTACTTACTGACCTGGGGAGTTCCTCTTTCAGTATCCTATCATTTTGCCTTTTCATACTGTTCATGGGGTTCTCAAAGCAAGAATACTGAAGTGGCTTGCCATTCCCTTCTCCAGTGGACCACGTTCTGTCAGACCTCTCCACCATGACCTCCCCATCTTGGGTTGCCCCGTGGGCACGGCTTAGTTTCATTGAGTTAGACAAGGCTGTGGTCCATGTGATCAGATTGGCTAGTTTTCTGTGATTGTGGCTTCAGTCTGTCTGCCCCCTGATGCCCTCTCTCAGTGCCTACTATCTTACTTGGGTTTCTCTTACCTTGGATGTGGGGTTTCTCCTCTCCGCCACCGCTCCTGACCTTGGGCGTGGGGTATCTTCTCTTGGCCGCTCCTGTGCCATGCAGCCACTGCTCATGTGGCGAATTTACTTGGTGATAAAGTCTTAATAGATATAATCAAGTTATAATGAGTTAATTACAGTAGGCCTTACTCTTATTTGTGTTGTGTCCTTGAAAAAATGAGGAAATGTGGTGACAGATGAATAATGGAATGCCATGTGTATGTGAAGACAGCCTTCTGTAAGCTGGGAGAGAGGCTTCCTGCACAGTTCTCGGGAGGAACCAGCCTTACGAACATCTTGCTTTTGAGCTCTGACCTTCAGAAAGTTGAGACAATACATTTGCATTAAGCCACCAAGTTTGTGGTCGTTTGTTACCACGGCCTGAGCAAACTAATGGTCTTCCTTAAGTGGCTCAGTGATAAACAATCTACCTGCCATTGCAGTAGATGCAGGTTCGATCTCTGGTCAAGAAGATCCCCCTGGAAAAGGAAATGGCAACCCATTTTGGCAACTGTTATTTTGCAGTATTCTTGTCTGGGAAATCCCATGGACAAAGGAGCCTGGCAGGCTATAGTCCATGTGGTCACAAAAGAATTACACTTGACTAGCAATTAAACAGCGAAAAAGCAAACTGATTCATGGCCATAGACCAGACGAATGATTGCAAAATTTGTAAAATATTTCTCTTTAAAGTATATATATGTTTTGAAATTCATTTGCTCCCCTCCTTATCAACAGTTACTGTCTTAATTCAGACATGACTCTCCTGAGTCCATTTATAGGGGACCCCCGGACTTCTTATCGACCTGCCTAGGAATTGACTCTCTCAGTATGATAAAGGCTATCATAAATAGGTTTGAAAAATCATACTTTAAAAGTCATATGAAATGATCTGAAAGGAAATGAATGGGGAAGCTTATCTAAAGAGTTGATTTTTAAGGTACAATCTGAATGAAAATTGGAGCCAGCTGTGTGAAAATGTGGAGAAGTATTCCAGATATCAGAGCAGATTAACAAAATCATAAGGCACAGGAGAGTTGGAGTGGGGACTGATCCATTTCCTCCCCCGTGGACAGCCAGTTAGTAAGTAGGTTGGCTTCGAGGGCTATATATAATCAGATACACAAACATGTCTCAACTCATGGATTTAGTCCACAGGGTTTGCCAGCCCATGAATTAGAAGAATGTGTGTAAATGCTCAGTCATGTCCAACTCTTTGTGACCCCATGGACTTTAGCCCACCAGGCTCCTCTATCCACGGGATTATCCCACAAGAATAATGGAGTGGGTTGTCATTTCCTCTTTCATAGGATCTTCCCCACCTAGGGATTGAACCTGCATCTCCTGCATTGACAGACAGATTCTTTACCACTGAGCCTCCTGGGAAGCCTGAATTAGAAGAACAAATAATAGACAAATACAAATGAGCTTTCCTTAGTTAAATAGCAGACCCAATACTCAAGATAATCTGATTCAAAAGTGTGCTCTCAGTCATTATCCTCCTGCACTTCACAACAGTAAGTATAGTTATTATTCAAATAAGTAACAAAAAGATATAAATTATAAACCTTTCTTTAAAAAACCCTAAGGGAAGTTTCTCAGGGTAGATAATATCTATACAGAATGTTAGAAGATCACGCCTGTTGGTTTAGTCTATTTTGGCCTTAAACAAAAGACATCTCTCTCTTTTTTCTGGTCAAGTCAGTGAAATGAATGTATACTCAAGACTTGTTCAATGGACAGCATTATGCTAGGCTCCACAGTATTATGCAATGATAACAATAAAGTGGAAGACAGTTTCTGTTCCAGAGTGAGCATTATGGAGTGGTTGAAAAAGAAGCCCTTTTGAAGTCAGATTGTGATAAATTGAATTCCACATTCACAATTTTTCTAGTTGTGTGACTTCAAGTTTATCATTACTTTATATCTTTGGACCTGATTTCACTTTTCTATATTAAAAAAAAAAAAAAAAAAATAATTCACAAATTCCAAACTGCAAGGAGATCCAACTGTTCCATTCTAAAGGAGATCAGTCCTGGGTGTTCTTTGGAAGGAATGATGCTAAAGCTGAAACTCCAGTACTTTGGCCACCTCATGAGAAGAGGTGACTCTGTCTCTTATACACATCTAAAAAAAAAAAAAGTAATTCACAAATTCCAATTTAAAAAAAAAAAAACAGTTATTATGAAACAGCAATCTTAGTCTCTTGCATATGCTTCCCGTGTTCTTTCTAATTTGGGGGGAAAAAAATCAATTTTCCTTGGCTGGAAAAAAGTCAGTAATGTATACATATAGTAAATTTGCTAAGGCACACATATTTTTGAACTATAATGCTTAGATGTAGAAATATAACTAAGGACCAATTAAAAGTAAGCAAAGTACAGAAATACTCATGATTCAGGAGAAGTTATAAAAGAATGAAGTGCTCCAGCAGAACAATTTTGTACCCATAATGTGAACAGTGACAATAATAAGTCTAAGATTTAGTATTGACTTATTATAGGCACACAATAACCTAGGTAGTTTCTCAGTTCTTGTGTCTCACAAGACCAAACTGGAGGTGTTGACAGGGCCACTTTTCTTAGAGTAGACTCTAGGGAATAGTCTGCTTCCAAGTTCATTTAGGTTGTTGGCAGAATGTGATCCCATTCAGTTGTAGGGCTGAGGCTCCCATTTCCTAGCTGACTGTCAGCTGGAGACCATCTTCACCTTCCAGAGATCTCTGTCAGGACCTTGATGTGGGTCCCTCTCTCTTAGAACCAATGACTACACCTCCAGGCCTTTTCATTTTGCAGTCTCACTTCTGCCTCTTTTTTGTGCTATATCTCCTTGACGGTTTTGTTCTGCTTAGTTCCTCTGTTTATAAAGATTATTATATTGGACCCACTGGGAAAATCCAGAATAACTTCCCCATTCTACATTCCTTAATTTTAATCACATCTGCAAAGTCACTTTTGCCAAGTAAGGCAACATATTCACTTAGGTGAGGTGAAGTCGCTCAGTCGTGTCCGACTCTTTGCGACCCCATGGACTGTAACCTACTAGGCTTCTCAGTCCGTGGGATTCTCCAGGCAAGAATACTGGAGTGGATTGCCATTTCCTTCTCCAGGGGATCTTCCCGACCCAGGGATCGAACCCAGGTCTCCCACATTGGAGGCAGACGCTTTAACCTCTGAGCCACCAGGGAAGCCCCAACAGGTTCTAGAAATTAGGGCATGGGGACTTTCAGGTGAGCAATTATTCTGATACTACTATATATGTATATGCATGTGTATATGTACATGTATATACATATCCATATTTGTGTGCATTACATTTGCTGTGTGCTGATGCTTAGTCACACAGTTGTGTCAGATTCTTTACAACCCCATGGACTGCAGCCTTTCAGGCTCCTCTGTCCATGTTGGGTTGCCATGCCCTCCCCCAGGGGATCTTCCCAACTCAGGGATCAAACCCATGTCTCTGGCATTGTAGGTGGGTTCTTTACCATCTGAGCCACCAGGAAATCCTACCCCTGGTGAAGGTGGGTACCTATCACTTCTGTAGGGAATCTTCCCAACCCAGGAATCAAACAGGGGTCTCCCACATTGCAGGCAGATTCTTTACCAGCTGAGCTACCAGTATATAAAACTCCACATAAATATCTACTTCTCTATTAAAATATATGCATAGCCTCTCTTTCAGGGATAGAAATTTATAGTGAAAGTGAAAGTGAAAGTGAAGTCGCTCAGTCGTGTCCGACTCTTAGCAACCCCATGGACTGCAGCCTACCAGGCTTCTCCATCCATGGGATTTGCCAGGCAAGAGTGCTGGAGTGGGTTGCCATTGCCTTCTCCGAGAAATTTATAAACAGTATAATTATTTTTCTAACTGTCCTACTCTCCACAAAGGGAGATAATACTATAAGATAAAACTATTCCCTACAGTGACTACAGATATTAATGAACAAAAGCATGTCTAGAGCTCATCTAAATTTGAGTTAACTGTTAAATGACTAGTAGGAATGAGTTTTTACCTGGGGAAAGTGATTTTTAGTTTGATATTAGATATTTCATTGAAGAAGAGCTTGAGTAGGGGAGGTTTGAGGAATACGAATAGAGGTCATGTTGTTTATTTTTGTATTTTGCCTTATTTGTCTCTTTTCCTTTCATGACTACAGATATTAATGAACAAAAGCATGTCTAGAGCTCATCTAAATTTGAGTTAACTGTTAAATGACTAGTAGGAATGAGTTTTTACCTGGGGAAAGTGATTTTTAGTTTGATATTAGATATTTCATTGAAGAAGAGCTTGAGTAGGGGAGGTTTGAGGAATACGAATAGAGGTCATGTTGTTTATTTTTGTATTTTGCCTTATTTGTCTCTTTTCCTTTCTTCCTGCTCTTTTGCTGCTTCTGACACAGGACACAGTTCTTTGGAGACAGCACTGAGGAAGAAAACTAACACAAATGGTGTTTTCTTTTCTTTTTTTTAATTATAGATTTGAAGGAGAAATGCAGAGACACACATCAATGAAATTGTGTCTTTACATGATTGTGTCAGTATCGATAATTGTGCTTACTTATGAAAATGAAAATGAGGAAGTGAAAGTTTTAGTGGCTAAACTGTGTCTGATGCTTTTCAACCCCATGGAGTGTAGCCCACCAGGCTCCTCTATCCATGGAATTGTCTGGGCAAGAATACCAGAGTGGGTTGTTATGCCCTTCTCCATCTCACTCACTTATACATAATCTAATTTAAAATTTTCATGCAAATAATACTGGAATTGCCATTGCCTTCTCCGAGAAATTTATAAACAGTATAATTATTTTTCTAACTGTCCTACTCTCCACAAAGGGAGATAAGTACCATAAGATAAAACCATTCCCTACAATGACTACAGATATTAATGGACAAAAGAATGTCTAGAGCTCATCTGAATTTGTGTTAACTGTTAAATGACTAGTAGGAATGAGTTTTTACCTGGAGAAAGTGATTTTTAGTTTGATATTAGATATTTCATTGAAGAAGAGCTTGAGTAGGGGAGGTTTAAGGAATACGAATAGAGGTCATGTTGTTTATTTTTGTATTTTGCCTTATTTGTCTCTTTTCCTTTCTTCCTGCTCTTTTGCTGTTTCTGACACAGGACACAGTTCTTTGGAGACAGCACTGAGGAAGAAAACTAACAGAAATGGTGTTTGCTTTTCTTTTTTTTTTTTTTTTAATTATAGATTTGAAGGAGAAATGCAGAGACACACATCAATGAAATTGTGTCTTTACATGATTGTGTCAGTATCAATAATTGTGCTTACTTATGAAAATGAAAATGAGGAAGTGAAAGTGTTAGTGGCTAAACTGTGTCTGATGTTTTTCNTTTTTTTTAATTATAGATTTGAAGGAGAAATGCAGAGACACACATCAATGAAATTGTGTCTTTACATGATTGTGTCAGTATCAATAATTGTGCTTACTTATGAAAATGAAAATGAGGAAGTGAAAGTGTTAGTGGCTAAACTGTGTCTGATGTTTTTCAACCCCATGGAGTGTAGCCCACCAGGCTCCTCTATCCATGGAATTGTCTGGGCAAGAATACCCGAGTGGGTTGTTATGCCCTTCTCCATCTCACTCACTTATACATAATCTAATTTAAAATTTTCATGCAAATAATACTGGAAAACAATAACAATTAAGAAAATATACCCCAGAAGTAGAGAAATAGAATGAAAACATTTAACTTGGCTAGTAAAATATATAGTTATTAGGAAAAGTTATTAAATCAGATTTTTTTGTATACACATTTATGTATAGACATAAAACACATTTATGTCTGTGTGTGTGTGTGTTCATTTGTCTGGAGTGATTTAGGGCTTGATCCTTGAAGCTCATGATCTTCCTATTTACCATTCCTTTATGAGACAGTGATTGTTGTACTTGCACATTTATAGTTGAACCAGAAACATGAGTATCCAAAAATGCCCATAAAATCAACTAAATCACAAATATATTTTTCCCTTGCCTGCTTGAGTTACTCAGTGTCTAAGAAGTGGCCATAACTTTAAGATTAGTGAGATTCCTACTGTATGTCTAATCTAGGAACCAAGATCCCTAGTCCTTCAAAGTCTAAAGTTGCAGAAAGAAAAAGCATGTACTTACCAAGCAGACAACCGGGAATAACTGTGAACAGAGTCACTCCTGTTTCCACTCCTTGCTTTCTGCACCTTGGTATTTTACCTTTTCAGGATGTGGCTCTTCTACTGCTTCATAAGGCTATGACTTCTGGATGGTGAACTATGTAACAAATCATATAGTCATTCTCCCTCTTCTACATATAGCTTGCCATAAGGAGGATTTCTTGTCATGAGAAAATTAGATGAAAGATTCAATGTTTGTGGGTCAATATAATTTGAACCCTCAGAGATAACATTATTGGCTGAGGCATGAATGGCAAGCCCATATTCAGAAAATGTATCACTCCAAATCAGGATAAAACATTGCCTGTTGTGAAAATGGAATGGCCAAAATGTAAACAACTTGCCACTAAGTGGGATAGGTAGTTTCTTCAATGATTGGTACTATAGAGGGAGCTTCCTATTTCTCCTTCAAGCAGATTTTAAGAGTTAGTAGCATGTTTGATAAGCTGTGCTGAGTGGAAAGTTGTGCTCTTGGGCTCTTGCTTTGCTTTTTTTCCTGCCATTATAGCAAAAGAACTGAAATGTTTAAGGACAAGCGTGGACTGACAGCTTCTAGCTAAATTGGCCTTTCCATTTGCTCATTAATGTTTTTGCTGCAGTAGGTTTGCTGGTGGGAATTAACATATGAAGTCTTCACCATTTATGCCTACTCTCTTAAAGTCATCCATATTTCTCTACCAGATAACTCCTTGTGATAGATTTCCCAAAAATAATCAAGTCCCTTAAAAAATCAATGAAGTCATTTATTACTGTTGATGAGTCCAGGTATTTCTTTAACCCAAGAATATTTTTTCTGCACATAAAATTAAGTAACTAGTATATTGCTTGAAAGTTTGTCTCTTGGGAGAATTTATCTTCATCCATGTCTTTTATCATCATCAGCCCAAACGAAGGCATAGTCCACCCACCAGTCATTTCAACTCAAACCAACATACTTGGTGAAACATCTGTGACCCAAGCTCCATTTTACCCTCTTTAACTAGCTGTTCAATTAAAATACCTCAATACTGGAATTTCTGTGGGGAGAGAATGACATAAGTATAGAAGAGGTGAAAAAATGGAGTTCTGGGCTAGGTGTTCAAGTAGCTAGCTTGTGTCCTCTACTATTTCTCAAACACAAGCATAGATATATCAGTTTTAACATAGATAGTATGGCTGCTGTTCTCAACTAACTTTATGATCATTGGTCAAAACTAACTTATGAAGGGAATATCAGGTTTCACATTCACTTGATGTCTTAAGATCAATCACTCTAGCTCTTCCAGGGCATAGTAGTATGCCAGGAACTGCATTTTCAAATAGACTATAACTTTTAAGTATATAGGGCATGGTGAGTATCCATCCTTATTCTGGAGACAATTAATTACATTATCTTCTACTCCTAGATACTTCTAATCCTCAAGTGGTCTACTGAGTCACATGATAAAATCCAGCAATATTGCTTTTCTCCCACACTGTACTCATTTCAGCATTCATTATTGCTCTGGGACCAACTCAGAGGCAAAAACCTCACCCCTTACCCAAAAAATGGATTAGAACTGTACTCTCACTGCCCCGTGGAAAAATGCTACATCTAAAATGTGAAAAGAGGTTTACCAAAGGTTGTTCTTTCTTAGTGTTAGAGTAGGAGAGGTGTCAATAACTAAGCCGTGCCAGTGGGGCCACCCAAGACGGGCGGGTCATGGTGGAGAGGTCTGACAGAATGTGGTCCACTGGAGAAGGAAATGGCAAATCACTTCAGTATTCTTGTCTTGAGAACCCCATGAACAGTATGAAAAGGCAAAATGATAGGATAGTGGAAGAGGAACTCCTCAGGTCAGTAGGTGCCCAATATGCTACTGGAGATCAGTGGAGAAATAACTCCAGAAAGAATGAAGGGATGGAGCCAAAGCAAAAACAATACCCAGCTGTGGATGTGACTGGTGATAGAAGCAAGGTAACTAGTAAAGTAATGCTCAAAATTCTCCAAGCCAGGCTTCAACAATATGTGAACCGTGAACTTCCAGATGTTCAGGCTGATTTTAGAAAAGGCAGAGGAACCAGAGATCAAATTGCCAACATCCTCTGGATCATAGAAAAAACAGAGTTCCAGAAAAACATCCATTTCTGCTTTATTCACTATACCAACGCCTTTGACTGTGTGGATTACAATAAACTGTGGAAAATTCTGAAAGAGACTAGTATACCAGACCACCTGACCTGCCTTTTGAGAAACCTATATGCAGGTCAGGAAGCAACAGTTAGAACTGGACATAGAACAGCAGACTGTTTCCGAACAGGAAAAGGAGTATGTCAAGGCTGCTTATATATTGTCATCCTGCTTATTTAACTTATATGCAGAGTACATCGTGAGAAACGCTGGGCTGGAAAAAGCACAAGCTGGAATCAAGATTGCTGGGAGAAATCTCAATAACCTCAGATATGCAGATGACACCACCCTTATGGCAGAACCTGACCTGCCTTTTGAGAAACCTATATGCAGGTCAGGAAGCAACAGTTAGAACTGGACATGGAACAGCAGACTGTTTCTGAACAGGAAAAGGAGTATGTCAAGGCTGCTTATATATTGTCACCCTGCTTATTTAACTTATATGCAGAGTACATCGTGAGAGATGCTGGGCTGGAAAAAGCACAAGCTGGAATCAAGATTGCTGGGAGAAATCTCAATAACCTCAGATGTGCAGATGACACCACCCTTATGGCAGAAAGTGAAGAGGAACTAAAAAGCCTGTTGATGAAAGGGAAAGAGGAGAGTGAAAAAGTTGGCTTAAAGCTCAACATTAAGAAAATTAAGATCATGGCATCTGGTCTCATCACTTCATGGGAAATAGATGGGGAAACAGTGGAAACAGTGCCAGACTTTACTTTTTTGGGCTCCAAAATCACGGCAGATTGTGACTGCAGCCATGAAATTAAAAGACGCTTATATTCCTTAGAAGAAAAGTTATGACCGACCTAGATAGCATATTCAAAAGCAGAGACATTATTTTGCCGACTAAGGTCCGTCTAGTCAAGGCTATGGTTTTTCCTGTGGTCATGTATGGATGTGAGAGTTGGACTGTGAAGAAGGCTGAGCGCCGAAGAATTGATGCTTTTGAACTGTGGTGTTGGAGAAGACTCTTGAGAGTCCATTGGACTGCAAGGAGATCCAACCAGTCCATTCTGAAGGAGATGAGCCCTGGGATTTTTTTGGAAGGAATGATGCTAAAGCTGAAACTCCAGTACTTTGGCCACCTCATGAGAAGAGGTGACTCATTGGAAAAGACTCTGATGCTGGGAGGGATTGGAGGCAGGAGGAGCAGGTAATGACAGAGGATGAGATGGCTGGATGGCATCGCTGACTCAATGGATGCGAGTCTGAGTGATCTCAAGGAGTTGGTGATGGACAGGGAGGCCTGGCTTGCTGTGATTCATGGGGTCTCAAAGAGTCGGATACGACTGAGCGACTGAACTGAACTGAACTGAAGGAATCCAGAACACTTGCTACTTATTCATAACTGAATATAATTTAATCAGTATCACAACTGTACTGAATCATTATGGCATTCTCAGATGCTTTCTGTGGACTGTATAGTATCAAAGTGTAGAATTAAAGATATATGTGGTAAGACTGTGAATGTATACTGATAGTCATATCATGTGAATTAAAACTGTATATCTTCTTTAGTGATGGGCTTTAAAAGCAATATCAATAAAACATATTTGCCAGACCAAAAACTAACTTACCAAGGCTGTGCTGCTGCTGCTGTTACTAAATCGCTTCAGTCGTGTCCGACTCTGTGCGACCCCATAGATGGCAGCCCACCAGGCTCCCCCGTCCCTGGGATTCTCCAGGCAAGAACACTGGAGTGGGTTGCCATTTCCTTCTGCAATGCATGAAAGTGAAAAGTGAAAGGGAAGTCGCTCAGTCGTGTCTGACTCTTAGCGACCCCATGGACTGCAGCCTACCAGGCTCCTCCACCCATGGGACTTTCCAGGCAACAGTACTGGAGTGGGGTGCCATAGCCTTCTCGGAAGGCTGTGCTACTTTATGTCAAATGTACTGCAACCAGTAAAAGTGTTGCATTTGTGATTCAAACTTAATTATATTTCTGCTAACCTATTATCCTCTCTCATGTTTTGCCTAGTTTTTTCTAAAGATTTTATGTTGGTATACAATGTAACAATGGAGGATATCATTTCTATATTACTTAAGTTTTTGAGAGAGGCACTAACTCAACCTATTGTTTTTGATTGACTATCTTGACTGGGGATCATCATAATGATTTTATTGTATAGATTAAAGATTCAACTTCTAAATATGCTAAATTAAACTGTATATTTAGTAATGGGGAAGTGATCAGTAGTTTGAACAATAGAATCAGTGAATTTACTATGAAACTGAGCAGGTCAGCACTCAAATTTTATATGTAATCACTATTTATTATTCTACTTTAACCAATGCTTTTGACCTTTGGGCATTAATGCTAGCACTGGCACTGACTAATACTTCTGGAAATATGGATTATTTCTCTTTTACTGCTGCATGCTTACTTATGTAAATAACTACAGATCTTTGGGGAAGAGCAAAATAACTACCACTGAATCCATTTACTATGTGGGTGCATAGTCCTTCTTAATGGAGACCATCTTTTGCTTCAGTCAAAAAGGTGCTGATGCTGAGTACTAATTCAATTCATAAAACCAATGGGTAAGTCACACCTTTCCATTGGATTAATGGACCTTAGCCTTTTGTTAATACATTGTAGATCTCTTTTATTTATATATATTAAGCAATTCCTTTGTCAGCTGTCCATCTATTTTGTCTCTTGAAAGTTTACTGACAGTTTTATAATTCAGGAAGTTGTTTCTCAAGGATCTGAAAGCTATCCCTTTGCAGGGCAATCATCAAGAAAGATAGAATTCCTATCTTCCAATCTCTATGAGAGGCTAAGAGACTAAGATCAACAAATACAAAAGGCTTAATCATCTTGACCAACCCCTGCTATAAACCCTTGTGTCCTCTAGTACTTCTTTATTAGCTTCCCACAGCACTCACTAATTTTTGTCATAGTCTTGAATGAAATTTTACTTGCCTGTTTACCTCTTCCCAGTGCAGATTTTCTTTGGAAATACCCAGTATTAAATTGAGCTTAAGTGCTTATATCATTGGGAGAAAATTTCTAGGAAGAGGGGATTATCCATTTTTAAATGTTGGTTAAATTCAGTTGTAGAAAACATTTGTGATATATTTGCTCTTATTGTATATATAAGATGGAAGCTTTGATTCCTAGTTTTACTTCATTAATGAATATTCTTCAATTCAGTACTCAAACTGCAACTAATTGTTTGAACACCTAGGCATGCACTGTGTGAAAACCTTGATTAAAATGGATAGTAAGAAAGTGGACAATAAATGA
>SJYT01048974.1:133230-158263 GCA_006410635.1 Cephalophus harveyi
TCTATTTTTGTAGCTTCTGGAATATTATTCAATTGACTTTTTAAAAAAGTCTTAGAGTATAACTTGTCTGACTGATCGTAAATGAAATATATGTTTGAAATAGAGTTGAAAAGACAGTCTTTGAAAAATTAGTGTTAAATGTTTCTCTTTCTTTACTTATCTTCCTGGGTTTCCACGGTGGCTTAGTGGTAAAGAATCCACCTGCCAATGCAGGAGATGCAGGTTCAGTCCCTGGGTTGAGAAGATCCCCTGAAGAAGGAAACAGCTACCCACTCCAGTATTCTTGCCTGGGAAATTCCATGAACAGAGAAACCCAGTGGGCTATACCCCATGGGGTTGTAAAACAGTGGACACAGCTTAGTGACTAAACAACAGATACAACTGATCTTCCTGACAATACTGATTTCAGTAAAAGTGTAGATTTTACTAACGAATTAATTTGAGTTATATGAAAATAATAGGTATGAGTGTGTTTACAAGACAAATTTTTTTGACACAAAAGTTATTCCTTCTAACATGTCATATTCAAAGAGAGTGATCTTTAATGTGAACAGTTACAAATTGATTTATGAACTTACTATAAAATATATCCCTACAGTTCTCTTTCAACAAGTCTTATTCGGGTGTGGATTTCAGCTGAGGTCAATCAAGAGCCTCGTGTCTCTTCCAATGGTTCATTAGATATGCCATTTGAGGTCTAAGAATAGCCTATAAAAGAGACAAAAGAAGAATAAAACTACTAAGTTTCTCCATTATCCTGTTCACCAAGATATAGGAAAAGAAGTATTCATTTAAAATGAGTAAATTCTATTACCTGTAACTGAACAGGTGCTCAAGATACAAGATAAATAATCCTATCCCTAATACAAAAGAGTGGATGCAGTAACTTATACAATGGTCTTACAAAGACTCATGCATGGTTTATATATACTGTTCTTTCAACATCACTATATTGCTAGTACCATTATTTACCTAATTAGCAGATTAGCAAAGAAGATATAAGCACTTTGTCTTTTGGTTATGTCATGTGTAGATGACACACTTTTAAAAATCATTCAAAAATTAACTTCGCATTGTAGACATCATTCATTAATTCCACATACTTACACCTGCAGTAAAAACACAGTATTTAACAAGTGACTACTGTGAATTCAGCTTATGTAACATATTAGAAAAACTGAGGTAGCACTACTTACTTTCAAGGAATTTAAATTAATGAGCAAATATTTAGGAGAAAAATAAATATATATAAATCAATATTTAAAAGACATTTACTGTGGAAAAGGACTGAAGCATCCCCAGGACTCTAGTGAAATGATCCACAGATTGCAAATATTTTAAATTCATTGCCTCAAATCTCCCTGTTCTTCATTCTCATTATCATCTAAAAGAAATAAACAGACAGATGGCAAAGAAAAAACCAGAAAACTGCAAATTCTTCAATGTATCCTCTCATGGGGAGATTATTTTAGTCAGTCAGACAACAGGAAAATATGAAATACACTGAAGGTAATTTTTTTTTTTTTGGTCTGTGTTTCATGCTCATTTTATCTATGTTTGAGATTTGGGATTTTTGAAAAACCTGTCATATATTTCAGATAAATAAATATCAATTGAGTGACATGTGAATTGAGAGAAGTGATAGTTGTTGAGGGACTTAATGTGTGTGTCAGATGTGTCAAGGCATCATCTGAGTCTAAATTTGATTCTATGAAATCTACAAGAACTGACATGACTTCAAATATAACATGAACCATTTCTTTAAATTATTTTCAAAATAGTTAAAATCCATGAATTACTTACAAGTGGAGTAATCTAAAGAAACTGAAAGCAACTCTACAGTAATGAGTAAATGTGTGTGGTTGGACATTAATATTTGTTCAAGTACTTGATAAGCTATTTTCTATTAAACCTTAGAAAGTGCTATCTCTGCCCTTTGGAGCTATAAACTTTCCATACATATTTGCCTGAAATTAGTCTTCTGTCTCAGTCAAACTGAAAAAATAAAAAGTAAAAGAGAGAAAAAGAAGCAACTAAAAATGACTTTCTGTGATGCTTCTCATTCTGACTTAAAGTCTCTATAGTTCCATTACTTCAAATTGCTCTGCTTTCTGGTTGTTTTGGGATTTATCTTGTAGAAACTTATTAAAGAATAATTTTCTCTATTAGCTTCTAATGCTAAATATGACTCACTATTCAGTGCTACCTTTTATTCTACACTCCCTTCCTAAACAGATGAGTAATTTATAAGTAGCAAATATGTTAAAGAAAATGGATGAGTAAATAAATAAAATCATTAGAAAATTTAAAATAAGCATTACAATCTAAATTAAATTACTCCAGCACTAACATTAAAAATGCCCATGTTAATTAAAACAAATTTTTAAATTATAGATGAGTGAAAATTAACATATTATGTTGACAGTAAAGCACATGTCCACCATACAGTTTCAATAATTCAGTAATCAAAGAAGTACTTTTGTTTATTTATTCATTTTACTACTTTCACTGTTAGTGTATTAAACAAGAATTACAGAATGTTGACACATAACTACATGAAAAAGCTGCCTGTGTCCTAATTGAATTTTACCTCCAATTGTATGTTATTATCTTTTTTTTTTACTGAAGCTAACCCAGAATACATTTAATATTTTTTACATTTATATAATTTGAAAAGTACATTTTTAGCACCTATATTTCAGGTTTTTAAATTTTTGATTGTTTACTACTTAATATAATTTCTTTCCACTATGGAAATGATAAATTTCATTATAAGTGCCTCATTAAAGACCAAATTCCTTCTTGAACATGAGAGGGTATGAGGAGAAAATGGCAGAGTAGAAGGACCTCAGCTCATTTCCTGTCACAAAAACACCAAAATCACAACTCCTGTTGAAGGACTATCAACAAAAAAAGACTTGAATCTAGAAAAAGGATATTCTATTTACAAAGACAAAGAAGATACAGTGAGACAGTAGGACAAGTTCATTTATAACAAAATTTCATACCTGCTAGGTGGATGACCCACAAACTAGAAAATAATCATACCACAGTTCTCCCACACCAGTGGGAATTCTGAGCCCCACATCAAGCCCCCTTGTGTGAGTGTCTGGCATCAGGATGAGGAGCCTCTAGAATATTTGGCCTTAAAAGTCGGTAGGACTTGATCACAGGAACACCACAGGATTGGGAGAAACAGAAACTCAACTCTTGGAGGGCACACATTGTCCTGTGGTGCACTGGGATCCTAGGAAAAAGCAAATACTTCATAGAAGCTTGTGCCAGGCCAACCTGCTGGTCTTGGATGGTCTCCGTCCAAGGGTGTGGCTGTGGCTCATTGTGGAGACAAGGAAACTGGTGGCAGAGGGGTACTTGCATATACGCATTGGAGTGAACCATTCTAGAAGTCACTGTTTTGACACTGAGATCTGCCCCATCCAACAACCTGTAGGCTCCATGCTGGGGTGCCTCACCCAGCAGCAGAAAAGCTGCTTAAAGCTTTCATGAGTCCACAGGAGCTTCTAAACACACTCCCTGGCATGGCCCTGCCCATCAAAGGGACAAGGCCCAACTCGACCCGCCAGTGGCCAGACAACAGTCCTTTGCACCAGGAAGCCTCCCCGAACCTCTTAGACCAGTTTCACCTACCAGGTGCCATACACCAGAAGCAAGAGGTACTACAGCCCTGCATCCTGTGATACCACAAACACAGAAAGTTACACAAAGTGATACAACAGAAGAATATATTCCAGATGAAAAAATACAAGAAAACCCCAGAAGAACAACTAAGTGAAGTGGAGATAGGCAATCTACCTGAAAGAGAATTCAGAGTAATGATAATAAAGGTGACTCAAGTCTTGGAGAAAGGATGAAGGCACAGACCAAGAAGATACAGGAAATTTTTAGGAAATGAACAACAACAAAAATAATATAATAATTGAATGAACAATATACTAGAAGGAATCAATAGAAAAAGTAAGATGAAAGAATGGGTAACTGAGCTGTAAGACATAATGGTGGAAATCACTGCAATGGAACTAAATTTTTTAAAAAGAATTTTAAAAAATGAGGATAATGTCAGAGTCATCTGGGATAACACTGAATACAGCAACATTTGCATTATAGGGACCTCAGAAGGAGAAGAGAGATAGAAAGGGTCTCAGATAATATTTGAAGAGATAATATGATAGTTGAAATGCCCCCTAATATGGAAAAGGAAAGAGTCACCCAAGTCCAGAAAGTGCAGAGAGTCCTGAACAGGATAAATACAAGAAGGAATACATTGAGAGACAGTACTGATCAAATTGAAAACAAAACAAAAATAAATAAAGGCAAAGAGTAAATAAATCAACAAAAGGCAAGCAAAAAATAACATACTAGGAAATTCCCATATAGTTATTAACTGACTTCTCAGCAGAAAATTTGCAGGCCAGAAAAGATTGGCATGATATATTTAAAGTGATGAAAACAAAAAACCTACAACCAAAAATAGTCTACCCAGCAAGACTTCTGTCAGAATCAGAGGAAAAATCAAAAGCTTTACAGACAAGCCAAAGCTTGTCAGTTCCACCAAACCAGATTTACAATTAATGCTAAAGGAACTTCTCCAGGAAAGCCCAAAACTAGAAACAAGAAAATCTTGAAGGAGAATCCTCACTGGTAAAGGCAAACATATAGTAAAGGTAGGAAGTCATTCATGCACAAATATGGCATCTAAACCAGCAATTGTGAGAAGAGGAGAGTACAAATGTAGAATAATACAAATGAATGTTAAATTGAGAGACCAGCAGCTTAAAACAAACTTGTATGTAGCCTGCTATGTTAAAACTTCATGGTAACTGAAAACCAAAAATCTGAAATAGATACAAACAAAAAAATGAAAAAACAATCCAAACACAACACTAATGATAGTCATCAAATCAAAAGAGAAGAGAATAAAATAAGGCAAGAAAAAAGACATACAAAACAAATACAAAACAATTAACAACATGGCTATAAGAACATATAAATCAATAATTACCTTAAATGTAAATGGATTAAATGTTCCAAACAAAAGACATATACTGGCTGAATGTATAGGACTCATATATATTTGTCTACAATAGACCCACATCAGATCTAGGGACACATACTGACTGAAAGTGAGGGGATGGAAAAAGATATTTCATACAAATGGAAATCAAAAGAAACCTAGAGTAGCATTATTCATAGCAGACAAAACAGACTGTAAAGAATGTTACAAGAGACAAAAAAGGACACTACATAATGATCAAGGGATAATCCAAGAAGAAGATATCAACCAGCATAGAAGCACTACCATGTGTAAGGCAACTGTTAACAGCTATAAAAGGAGAAATCAACAGTAACACAGTATTATTATGGGACTTTAACAACTCACTTCTGCTTCATTGACTACACTAAAGCCTTTGACTATGTGGATCACAACAAACTGGAAAATTATTAAAGAGATGGAAATACTAGATCACTTAACCTGCCTCTCAAGATACTTGAATGCAGGTCAAGAAGCAACAGTTAGAACCTGACATGGGACAATGGACTGGTTCCAAATTGGGAAAAGATTATTTCAAGACTGTATATTGTCATCCTGTTTGTTTAACTTATATGCAGTGTACATCATGTGAAATGCTGGGAAGGATGAAGTACAAGCTTGAATTAAGATTGCCAGAAGAAATATCAATAACCTCAGATCTGAAGATGACATCACCCTTATGACAGAAAGTGAAGAACTAAAGAGCATCTTGATGAAAGTGAAAGAGGAGAGTGAAAAAGCCGGCTTAAAGCTCCACATTCAAAAGTGAAGATCATGGTATCCGGTCCCATCACTTCATGGCAAATAGTTGGGGAAACAATGAAAACAGTGACAGATTTTATTTTCTTGGGCTCCAAAATCACTGCAGATGGTGACTGCAGTCACTAAATTAAAGACTCTTGCTCCATGGAAGAAATGTTATGACCAACCTGGAGAGCATATTAAAAAGCAGAGATGTTACTTTGCCAACAAAGTCCATCTAGTCAAAGCTATGGTTTTTCCAGTAGTCATGTATGGATGTGAAAGTTGGACCATAAAGAAGGCTGAATGCCTTAGAGCTGTAGTGTTGGGGAAGATTCTTGAGAGTTCCTTAAACTTCAAGATCAAACCAGCCAATCCTAAAGGAAATCAATCCTGAATATTTGTTGGAGGGACTGATACTGAAGCTGAAACTCCAATACTTTGGCCACCTGATGCAAAGAGCCAATTCATTAGAAAAGACTCTGATTCCAGGAAAGATTGAAGGGAGGGATGACAGAGAATGAGATGGTTGGATGGCATCACTGACTCAATGGACATGAGTTTGGGCTAGCTCTGGGAAATGGTGATGGACAGTGAAGCCTGGCATGCTGTAGTCCATGGGGTTGCAAATAGCTGGACACAACAACCACAACACCCCACTTACATTGATGTACAGATCATCCAGACAGAAAACCAATATATACAGCCCTTAAATTTCTAATTAAGTCAGATGGACTTAATTATTATTGATAGAGGATTCCATCTGAAAAGGTGCAGAATACACAAACTTTTAGACTGCACGAGGAACATTCTCCAGGATACATCACATTCTGGGACACAAAGCAAGCCTTGGTAAATTTGAGAAAATTGAAATAATAACAAGCATCTTTTCCAACCACTACATTATAATATTAGAAGTCAACTAAAAGAAAAAAAAATGTGGAAAACACAAACATTTGAGGATAAATAAGGTTCTACTAAACACCCAATAGAACATTGAAGAAATCCAAGAGGAAATTTTTAAAAATTCCTAGAGACCAATGAGGGAAAAAAAAAAAAATCTCCCAAAACCAATGGGATGCAGTAACAGCAGTTATAAGAGGAAATTTTACAGCAATATAATCTTACCTCTGCTGCTGCTAATGCTGCTAAGTCGTGTCAGTCGTGTCCGGCTCTGTGCAACCCCATAGACAGCAGACCAACAGGCTCCTCTGTCCCTTGGATTCTCCAGGTAAGAATACTGAAGTGGGTTGCCATTTCCTTCTCCAATACGTGAAAGTGAAGTCGCTCAGTCGTGTCCAACTCCTAGAGACTCCATGGACTGCAGCCTAGCAGGCTCCTCCGTCCATGAGATTCTCCAGGCAAGAGTACTGGAGTGGGTTGCCATTGCCTTCTCCGAATCTTACCCCAGGAAATAATAAAAAACTCAAACACCTCAAGCAGCCAGAATAAAAACAAGCAACATTTAAAGTTATCTATAGGAAACAAATCATAAAAGATCAGAGCACAAAGAAGGAATCAAAACAAAGAAAATTGTAGAAAACGTCAATAAAACTAAAAGCTTGTTTTTTTTTTTTAAAGAAAAAAAAATGTGGTAAACATTTAGTCATGCTCATCATAAAAAAAGAAATAGACGAATTCTTAGAAAGGAATAATGTCCCAAAATTGAACCAGGAAAAATAGAAAATATGAACAGACCAACCACAAACACTGAAATTGAAACTGATTTAACAACTCCCAACAAACAAAATCCAGGACCAGACTGCTTCACAAGAGAATCCGTCTGGCTTTGGTATGAGGGTGATGGTGGCCTTGTAGAAGGAATTTGGAAGGCTCCTTCTTATGCAAATATTTTGAAGGAGCCTTTAAAAATTCCTAGAGACCAATGGGGGGAAAAAAAAAATCTCCCAAAACCAATGGGATGCAGTAACAGCAGTTATAAGAGGGAATTTTACAGCAATATAATCTTACCTTCTACAAGGCCACCATCACCCTCATACCAAAGCCAGACAAAGATACCACAAAAAAGAAAATTACAGGCCAATATCACTGATGAACATAGATATAAAAATCCTCAACAAAATAACAGCAAACTGAATACACAACATATTAAAAGCATCATACACATCATACACATACATAATGATCAAGTGGGATTTATGCCAAGGATGCAAGATTTCTCTAATATATAAAAATCAATACCACACTAATACACTGAAGAATAAAAACCATATACTAATCTCAATAGATTCCAAAAAAGCTTTTGACAAAATTCTACATCCATTTAGGATAAAACTTCTCCTGAAAGTGGGAATAGGGGAACACACCTCAAGATAATAAAGGTCATATATGAAAACCCACATCTAACATACTTAATGGAGAAAAGCTGAAATTACTTCTAAGATCAGGAAAGAGACAAGATTGTCCACTGTCACCAATTTTATTCAATATAGTTTTGGAAGTTCTAGCTACAGCAAGAGGAGAAGAAAAACACATAAAAAGAATTCAAATTGTGAAATAAAAAGAAAAATCATTGTTTCCAGATGACAGGTTGCTATGCATAGTAAATCCTAAAGATGCTGCCAGAAAGCTACTAGAGTTCATCAGTGATTTTGATAAAGTTGCAGAATGCAAAATTAATACACAGAAATCCTATACATTAACAATAAAAGATCAGAAAGAGAAATTAAGGAAACTGTCCCATATACAATTTCATTGAAAATAATAAAATAACTAGGAATAATCCTACCTGAGGAGGCAAAAGACTTGTACTCCACAACCTGCAAGATGCTGATAAAAGAAATTCAAGACGATAGAAACAGATCAAAAGGTATACCGTATTCTTGAATTGAAAGTATCAGTATTGTCAAAATGACTGTATTACCCAAGACAACCTACAGATTCAATAAAATTCCTGTCAAGTAATCAATAACATTTTTTGCAGATCTGGAACAAATAAAATTTTAGATTTGTGTGGGAACACAGAAGTCTCTGAATGACCAAAACAATCTTGGCAAAGAAAAATGGAGCTGGAAAAATAAGGCTCCCTAACTCTGAAGTATACTATAAAGTTAGAGTCATCAAAACATGATACTAGAACAAAGACAGACTTATAAGATCAGAGGAACAGAATAGAACTCTCAGATATAAACCCACATAACTATAGTCAATTAATCTATGACAAAGTAGGCAAGAATATACAATGGAAAAAGACAGTCTCTTCAATAAATGATGCTGGGAAAACTGGACAGCCACATGTAAGAGAAGGAAATTAAAACATTCTCTAACACCATACACAAAAATAAACAAATAAAATTAAAGACTTAAATATAAAACCATATACCATAAAAATTTTTGAGGAAAACATAGAACACATTTTTTTAATATAAATTGCAACAATGTCTTTTTGGAGTACCTCCTACTGCTGCTAAGTCACTTCAGTCATTTCCGACTGTGCAAACCCATAGACAGCAGCGCACCAGGCTCTGCAGTCCCTGGGATTCTCCAGGCAAGAGTGCTGGAATGGGTGGCCATTGCCTTCTCCAACGCATGAAAGTGAAAAAAGAAAGTGAAGTCGCTCAGTCATGTCCGACTTTTAGTGACCCCATGGACCGCAGCCTACCAGGTTCCTCCATCCATGGGATTTTCTAGGCAAGAGTACCTCCTAGAGCAATGGAAATAAAATAAGTAAATAAATAGGACCTAATTAAACTTAAAAGCTTTGACCCTCAAAGTGAATCATAAAATGACAAGATGACAACATAGAATGGGAGAAAATATTTTCAAACTGTAAAACAGACAGGGGATTAATCTCCAAACAGCTTAATAGATTAATACAAACAGCTCACAGAGCTCCTTAAAAAAAAAAAAAAAGTAAAAATAAAAACCATAAAAATGAGCAGAATATCTAAACAGACAATTCTCCAAAGAAAACATGAAAGTGAAAGTGAAGTCGCTCAGTCGTGTCCGACTCTTTGCAACCCCATGGACTGTCGCCTGCCAGGCTCCTCTGTCCACGGGATTTTCCAGGCAATAGTACTGGAGTGGATTGCCATTTCCTTCTCCAGGGGATCTTCTCAAACCAGGGATTGAAAACAGGTCTCCCACATTGTAGACAAGCACTTTACTGTCTGAGCCACCAGGGAAGTCCTAAAGAAATCATACAAATGGCCAAAAAGCACATGAAAATGTGCTCAACAATGCTAGCTGTTAGAGAAATGCAAATCAAAACTACAATAAAGATGCCATTTCACACCAGTCAAAATGGCCAGCATTAAAGTCTGCAAACAGTAAATGTTTTAGAGGATGTAGAGAAAAGGGAACACTTCTATTTTGTTTTGGGGCATGTAAATTGGTACAGCCAATTTCTGAGAGCAGTATGAAGATTCCTTACAAAGCTAAAAACTTATATCATATGAATTCATATAAAATATAAATATAAAATATAAAACTTTATTCATATCATAAATATCATATAATCCTGCAATTTCAGTCTGAGGCATATATCCAGGGAAAATTATACTTTGAAAAGATACACTCACCACCAATGTTCATTATAGCACTATTTACAAAAGCCAAGACATGAAAGCAACCTAATTGATCATCAGCTGATTAATGGATAAGAAGACATGATACTTGTATACAATGGAATATTACTCAGCCATAAAATAATTAAATAATGTCATTAACAGCAACATGGATAAACTTAGAAATCATCACACTAAGTAGAAGACGCTTACTCCTTGGAAGAAAAGTTATGACCAACCTAGACAGTATATTCAAAAGCAGAGACATTACTTTACCGACTAAGGTCCATTTAGTCAAGGCTATGGTTTTTCCTGTGGTCATGTATGGATGTGAGAGGTGGACTGTGAAGAAGGCTGAGCGCCAAAGAATTGATGGTTTTGAACTGTGGTGTTGGAGAAGACTCTTAAGAGTCCCTTGGACTGCAAGGAGATCCAACTAGTCCATTCTGAAGGAGATCAACCCTGGGATTTCTTTGGAAGGAATGATGCTAAAGCTGAAACTCCAGTACTTTGGCCACCTCATGCGAAGAGTTGACTCATTGGAAAAGACTCTGATGCTGGGAGGGATTGGGGGCAGGAGGAGAAAGGGACGACCGAGGATGAGATAGCTGGATGGCATCATGGACTCGATGGACGTGAGTCTGAGTGAACTGCGGGAGATGGTGATGGACAGGGAGGCCTGGCGTGCTGCGATTCATGGGGTCGCAAAGAGTCGGACATGACTGAGCGACTGAACTGAAGTAAGACAGAGGAAGGCAAATATAATATCGCTTATGTAGGAAATTTCAAAAGTGATGCAAATTAACTTATTTACAAACAGAAGCAGAATCACAGACTTTGAAAACAAATTTATGGTTACCAAAGGAAAAGGTGGGGGGGGGGTGTAAATTAGGAGGTTTGGATCTTCCCGACCCAGGGAAATATGTCTGACATCTCCTGCACTGGCAGGTGGCTTCTCTACCACTGAACTACATTTAACATATAGACACTACTATTTATAAAATAGATAACCATCAAGGGCCTACTATATAGAACAGGGAATTGTACTCAGAACTATATAATAACCTATGGGGAAAAGGATCTGAAAAACAATAGATTTATGTGTATGTACAACTAAATCACTTTCCTTTACACCTAATACTAGCACAATATTGTAAATCATGTATGCTCTACTATAAAACAAATTTTTTTAATTAAAAAATGTGAGAGCATGAAATCCATGAGGCGTCTCATTGCATGGCTTGCTAAGATTGAATGTTTCAATTTGTTTTTAATCATGTTGTTTTTCAGTGTTGAATTGTATGAGCTGTTTGTTGTTGTTGTTTAGTTGCTAAGTCATGTCTGATTTTCTCTTTTATGACCCGATGGATTATAGCCCACCAGGTTCCTCTGTCCTTGGGATTTCCCAGGCAAGAATACTAGAGTGTGTTGCCATTTCTTTCTCCAAGGGATCTTCCCAAATCAGGGATTAAACTCATGTCTGCTGCATTGCAGAAGATTCTTTACCACTGAGTCACCAGGGAAGCCCATGGACTTTTTACATATTATGGATATTAATCCCTAATAGGCCACATGGCTTGTATCTTTTGCAAATATTTTCTCTTATTTAGTAGGTTGTCTTTCACTTTATTTATGGTTTCTTTTTCTGTGCAAAAATTTTTAAGCTTAACTAGATCCCATTTGTTCAGTTTTGCTAGAACTTTAACAATTGAGGATTTAAACATATTAAACAATTCAGAAGGAAAACAAAATATAGATATTCACTGATACCATTTCTGATTTCTTTAGTAACTGCATGTTTTTAGACAGACATTGGTACCATGAGGGGAAAAATATCAAGATTTTATATATTGCCTATTTATAATGAAACTTTGTTAAATTATCACAATAACAAACAATGAAAATAGCATACCCTAGTGGTTAAAAAACAAAGACTCAGATAGGTTCTTTTAACTGTGAATCTACCTCTTTTGAGAAATGTTTAATTAGATAAAGATATTTGTATCTCAGTCTTATTTTCTTTATTAGAAAATTACTTTTTTCAGAGAAAATCTTATATTGCTGATTACCTGTTAACTGTTGTATGAAGTGTAATAACAAAAATGTCCAAAGATTGACATATGACATTGGAGTATGATAGAACTACAAGTATATTTATTTTATTTTTCAACAGTCATGCATTCTTCAATGCTGACTGGAAATAAGAATTATTCACATTTCTAAAGCTATTTTCCCATTGATAAAAATCAATTGGAAGAATAACATTTCCAACCAGGGTGAGAGAAATCTGTAATTCATACCTATAATATTCTATGGGAGAAGAAAACCTGAAATTATTTTTTAAATGACCGTTAAGGATATCACATATGATGGAAGAAATGTTTTTTTAATGTGAAAATATTATTTTTAACTTTATTTACTTTATAGATTCTAGAAATTCATCACTAGGTTGTCTGTTCAAAGAACAAATTTGCAGAGCACACCTAATAAAAAAAAAGTAAACAAGACCCAATCATCTACTGTAAATTATGAAAAGGCCAGGAGGAAATTTGAAGGCTCATAGCCATCAGGGTTGGAGAAGACAATGGCAACCCACTCTGGTACTCTTGCCTGGAAAATCCCATAGACAGAGGACCCTCATAGGCTGCAGTCCCTGGAATCGCTGGGGATCAGGCACAACTGACTTCACTTTCAATTTTCACTTTCATGCATTAGAGAAGGAAATGGCAACTGACTCCAGTGTTCTTGCCTGGAGAATCCCAGGGATGGGGCTGCCATCTATGGGGTCGCACAGAGTCAGACACGACTGAAGCGACTCAGCAGCAGCAGCAGCAGCAGCCATCAGGGTACAGAATCTTAATGCATTGAGTTAAGAGAAGCTTAGCTGATTTAGATTTTCAAAGGCCACTTAATAAAAAGCTGACAAAATAAAATTCAAAGAATTTACCTTTATGAGAAATGAAATTTTCTATTTTCTATTAGGGAACATGATTTTTATGTGAACTGTATATTTTGATAGGCAGTAAGTATTTTTTTGATGGGAAACAATTCACTTTAAAATAACTGAAATAAAGTATGTGCTGCAGTCGATGGAGTTGCACAGAGTCGGACATGACTGCAGTGATTTAGTATGTATGCATGCATGCATTGGAGAAGGAAATTAAAACCCACTCCAATATTTTTGTCTGGAGAATCCCAGAGATGGAAAAGCCTGGTGGGCTGCCATCTATAGGGTCGCACAGAGTCGGACATGACTGAAGTGACTTGGCAGCAGCAGTACTTGCCTAGTTTAAATACTTGCCCTGAAGCATCATCCAAAAAAAAAAAAAAAAACTTTGTGTTTTTTCATGTCACTCTCCTTAACTCATGTGAAATATTGCAAAATTTCATTTACCCCTAAAAATAATAATGTAGCTGTCACATATATCTTATACCTTTCAAACAGTTAACATGTATTAGTTGATCAAAACGTTCATTCAGATTTTTCCATAAAATGTTACAGGAAAACCCAAACAAAATTTCTGTCCAACCCAATATACAGTTTTTTATTTCCCTAAGTAAGTTGTGAATTTTCCAAGAACACAAAAACTGCTTCATATGGTTTCATCTATAACAAACTTCCTCCTCATCTTCATTGTCAGGGATGGGCAGCTTTTGCTGCATAGAAGTGGACTCCTAAATCTCAGTGCTAACCAGTGTGAAGACTGATTTCCCAGAGTCTTATGGTAACTCAGGGCTCTGAACTTCTGTTTATTTTTTGTTTATTTTTGGCTGTGCTGGGTCTTCATTGCTGCATCGGCTTTTCTGTAGCTGTGGCCAGCTGGGGCTGCTCTCTTGCTGCAGTACACTCTCATTGTGGTGTCTTCTCTTGTGGAACACGGACTCTAGGGCATGCCGGCTTCAGCAGTTACTGCACGTGGGCTCTGAGGTTGCAGCTTCCAGGCTCTGGAGCAGGGCTCGAGAGCTGTGAAGCACAGACTTAGTTGCTTTGCGGCATGTGGGATCTTCCTATACCAGGGATCTAGTGCATGTCTCCTGCACTAGCAGGCAGATTCTTCACCACTGAGCCACCAGGAAAGCCCCAAGACTCTGAACTTGTATTTTTTATAATACCATCTTCATCATGTGCCTTCACAACTCCTTGACAAGGAAAGAGTAATCTAGAGGTGCATATATAGAGTATGTTAAAAGTCAGACATGGTGGTGTCTTATATCACAGAATTGTTTTCCATCAATTCTGCCTACATTCCATTGGGTCAAATTCAATCATAGAGCCCCAACCTCAGAGCAAGGGTCAAAAATCTAAAATCTCAAATATTCATAGATTTACATGATGAAAATATACTTCTGTCTTATATCACAGTAGATTGTATGTAGAGTAGGAAAGCATCTTCCCCAAGCAGTGATTCAGGAACATTGCCATTTCCATTCTGTGGCTGAAGTCATGAACCTCATCAGAGTTCTTTATATTTTACATATTGGTAGGGGAAAAGAACAAAATTATGCACAAATAAGTTTTATGGGCCAAGCTGGAATAGTTTTAGTCACTTCTGCTCTCAATTTACTGACTGGAACAGATTCACTTGAACTGACGTAAATGTACATGAGATGGAGATATATTTGGACTCTATCTATGAACAAACAAAACCTAGATAGTGATGAGTCCTGGTAGTTGTTATGCACCTTATTTTTAGGAACAAATCATGGAATAGAGAGCTTAGCTATCAACTTATTCAATATCAAACAGAAAATGACAAAAAAAAAAAGAATTTTAATCCATGAAATTTATCTTCATCATTTGTGCTCCTATCCACTGTACTATTTTTCGTGCTTTCTATCTAATGTAAATATTCAATGCATATTTCCTAAAGAAACGACTGCAGAATAGATAAAATTTGCCCAGAATAATCTGTTCTTTATCTTTATTAAATAACTGAATGTAGAACAGATTTTACCCAGATATTTGACATAAACCCTTTATTTTTGGCATGCATTTGCTGGCATTTTAACACCACTAGTAAGGCATTGCCCAGGAATGCTGAAATATTGTATTACTTGGAAAATATTTTGTAGATATTTAGTTTTATGTCAATAGTGTTCCCCCATTACCCTTTTGATAATTAGCTGTTCAACCTTGGATCTGTGGATTAAGCTTCCTTATCTTCACCTTCTTTTGCTACAGCAGATCACCTTCAAAATACAGATCGACAAAGTTAGAATTAAAACTTATTTCTCTAATCAGTTGAGGCAGTCCTCACAGAGGACAGAATCACAAAAAATGTTTATGTGATAATTGAGAAGAAAAAGAAAGTAGTGGATTATTGAACACTTCTTTCCTGTGGTCATGTATGGGTGTGAGAGTTGGACTGTGAAGAAGGCTGAGCGCCGAAGAATTGATGCTTTTGAACTGTGGTGTTGGAGAAGACTCTTGAGAGTCCCTTGGACTGCAAGGAGATCCAACCAGTCCATTCTGACGGAGATCAACCCTGGGATTTCTTTGGAAGGAATGATGCTAAAGCTGAAACTCCAGTACTTTGGCCACCTCATGCAAAGAGTTGACTCATTGGAAAAGACTCTGATGCTGGGAGGGATCAGGGGGGCAGGAGGAGAAGAGGATGACCAAGGATGAGATGGCTGGATGGCATCACGGGCTCGATGGACGTGAGTCTGAGTGAACTCCGAGAGATGGTGATGAACAGGGAGGCCTGGCGTGCTGCGATTCATGGGGTCGCAAAGAGTCGGGCACGACTGAGCGACTGAACTGAACTGAACATTAACTTTGGAGAAAGCCAATAGAGGAATAGGTTCCTCTAATGGAAAAAGTCTAAACTGAAAAAAGAGAAGCTAACTTTTACATGGAATAGGAAATAATTTTTAAAACATCTTATTTCCTTGCCTTAACTGCATGGAAATTGCTACACCGTTAATGGTCTGTGAATCTTTAATTACAGATAAATGTTCATGTTAGTATCTGTCCTCAGGGCAAAATGCAAACACATTATATCACAAGAGAAGCAAAGAAATGAATTTATGCTTTAATGAGCTGTGCAGTCTTATTATTCACCTAATATAATACGACACTTTGACTTTGCACTGGAAACAAACTGGGAATATGAGGTCCAATTTGTATTCGGGGAGATTGTTTACTCTGAAAATTTATCCAATGATTAGTTATTTTTTCTTTTATATATGAAAACTTCCTTTTATTGTTTTCCCTTTCTATTTTTAATTAGTTTAAAGTAATTATTTGGAAATTCAACATTAATTTTCTCTCTAACCTGGAGGGAAATTATTCATGGAAAAAAAAATCATATTAGGTTTGTCATTTCACTGTGACACTGTGTGCTTTGATATCCATATACGAACAAGCAAAATCAGACTTAACAATTGCCCCAAATGCTAATGACCTGTCCATCTAATGAAGTACTTTTCATTATGAAGCATCACCATATTTAATTGAGCATTTAATTCATGGCTTGTTACCCTGCTGGTTGTCTGCTGATTTATATTCAATCCTCACACCAAAGCTAGAAGGTAGTGTCAATTTAAATGAGTGATCAAAATTAGAAACTTTTAAAAGAGGAAATCAAACATGTCTAGTAGGTAAGCTAGTATAGTTGTTTATACCATTGCTTATGCTCCAAGTGATTGCATGTGGGAGAAGAGGGAAAGGACGAAGGCAGTACGTGAAGGTTATAAACATTCATAGCTAATATGGGAAATTAGATATTATTAAAGGATCACAAATATTAAATTTTTGGCTTCCCTTGTGGCTCAGCTGGTAAAGAATCAGCCTGTAACGTGGAAGACCTGGGTTCGATCCCTGGATTGGGAAGATACCCTGGAGAAGGGAAAGGCTACCCACTCCGGTATTCTGGCCTGGAGAATTCCATGTTCTGTATAGTCCATAGGGTCACAAAGAGTTGGACATGATTGAGCACTTTCACTTTCAATATTAAATAACTAACAAATGTTTTGTTAATCAAAGTAGAAGGTAAAATGTATATGCCAAAGGTGTGCCAACAGTTCTACAATGCAGATGATTATTTGCTTTTTTTCAGGTGCAAGGAAAAATGAACATTTCATCTTCCTGAAATGTATTTGAAAAACCTAAGTGAAGAAATGGGATTTTTGTAGATAGCACTAAGGAAGAAAAATCAGTTCTGAGAAAATAAAAATTAGCACTACCTTTAAACGTGAATAGAATAAAAAAGATTTGAAACATTTGATGTTTTGCATATTATGTATATATTATAACTCTAGTTTAAAACTAAAGAGTATGAAACTCAAGGAGTGTAAGTAACTTTATTCATTCAAAATGTATTTCTTGAGTTCTACTGTGCTAGAGACTGCTATGAAGTTAGAAGCATAGCGGTAATAAAATTGACCTGTTCTAACCTCAAGGAGCAACATAAACAATCTCCAAAATGTTTCTATAATTTAAATTATATTGGTGGCTCAGCAGTAAAGAATCTGGTTGCAATGCAGGAGAACGCCTGCCTATGCAGGAGAGGCAGGTTCTATCCCTGAGGTGGAAGATTCCCTGGATAAAGAAATGGTAAGCTGATCCAGCATTCTTGCCTGGAAAACCCTATGGACAGAGGAGCCTGGCAGGCTAGAGTCCATTGTGTTGCAAGAATCCTGCACGACCTAGTGACTAAGCACAAGTTCAAAAAAGAGAAATAGAAGATGCTATGAGAAGTATAAACTAAGAGTCTGATTTTACATTTATCATTGTTTAGTCACTCAGTCATGTCCACCTCTTTGCAACCCCATGGACTGGAGCACACCAGGCTTCCCTGTCCTTCACTACTTCCCAGGGCTTGCTCAAACTCCTGTCGTTGAGTCAGTGATGCCATCCAACCATTTCCTCCTCTGTCATCCCTTCTCCTCCTGTCTTCAATCTTTCCCAGCATCAGGGTCTTTTCTAATGAGTCAGTTCTTGGCATCGGGTGGCCAAAGTATGGGAGCTTCAGCTTCAGCATCAGTCCTTCCAATGAATATTCACGTGTGATTTCCTTTAAGATTGACTGCTTTGATCTCCTTGCCATCCAAGGGACTCTCAAGAGTCCTCTCCAACACGACAATTCATAAGCATCAATTCTTTGGCATTCAGCCTTCTTTATAGTCCAACTCTCACAACCATATATGACTACTGGAAAAACCATAGCTTTGACTTAGATGGGCCTTTGTAGGCAAAGTAATATCTCTGCTTTTTAATGTGCTGTTTCAGTTTGTCATAGATTTCTTCCAAGGAGCAAGTGTTTTTTAATTTTAATTTTGTATAGGTGCCAAGAAAAACACCTGTGAAGAATTGCAATTTAAGAGGTCTCTTAAAATGTGTTTATTTATTTAATTACATGCCTGCCTGCGTGTGTGCTAAGTTGCTCCAACTCTTTGCAACCCTATGTACTGTAGCCCTGCCAGGCTCCTCTGTCCATGGGATTCTCCAGACAAGACTATTGGAGTCAGTTGCTGGGCCCTCCTTCAGGGGATCTACCTGACCCAGGGATTGAGTCTCTTGTGGCTCCTATCTTGCAGGTGGATTCTTTACCATTGAGCCACTGGGGAGGCCCCATTGAATTACATATAAATATGAGAAAAATGAAGAGATGCGAAGAGAGAAAGTGAAAGGCAGAGAAAGAAGCAGACACACAAAGAGAGAAAGAGTTTATGATAATACTACTTCTCCACTTGTTTCTGATCCAGTGAAAACTGGGCAGCATGGCTAATTGAGAATAAGGGCACAATTCATATTTTATTGCTGTTTAAGGAAGAATAGAGAAAATAGCTTAGACTAGGAAAATATAATTACTGTCTCTTCATCCTAGAATTGCATTAAGCACCCAGTAAAAGTTGACGAAAATGATTTATGTGGAAAATTTCCACATTATATTTATGAGAGCACCATATCAACATTCATGCATATGATGAGTGAATTAATCTATAAAATATATTGTACTTTTGAAACCTATGAAAAAGGATCTTAAATACTAACATAGTCATAAATATTCTTCATTTTGTACCTACTCTATAAATTAGTATTTTCATTCTACTTCAACCATCCACATTCACTGCTTTTACTTTGTAATCAACCTAAACTAAAATTTCTGTTCGAGTGACTTCTCTTTTCCTTACATTTTTCAAAAAGATGGTAGTTTCCCTTCCCTTATCTGAATGGTCACCACTGACTGGAAAACAATGACCATCTTAATTTCTTATACACATCACATTTGCTCTTTCTCTAGTTTTTCATTCCTAAATTAGATAAATTCTTGTCAACATCTTAATTCCAGAATGCATATTTAGGGACATGGATATCAGTTTTATTAACATTATTGCAATTATTTCCCTCAATCTTACATGAAAATTGCATGTTCATTATACTCACTTATGCATCAAATCTGTCTATAAAACATAGATATTAACATCTAAATAGTCCTTGAAACAATGTAGCTTCTCATAGCAAATGAATAGATGAATTTGTCTCAGTTTAAACTCATAATTTCATTGATTTATAGAAGTAAACATTAAATCACAGAATATATGCTAACCTGGCTTAGGAAAAGACATAATATAAAAATGTTAGAAATAAAAAGGCCAGAGAATTTTATAATCATCAAACATTAACATGTAGAAGTAAAGCTGAACATATAGGAATATGTGTAGCTTTAAAAACATAATATTTGCATTTAATCTATGCCAGTATGTGCATATTTTATTCATACTAAGTTTATTTTTCACTTTTCCTCTTTTAAAAATGATTTAAAACTATTTGGTTATTTATTCACCCAACAAATATTTGTTAAATGATTACTTGTTTCAGATGTTCTTCCATGCATTGATTCTAATAGAAGGATATATAATAAATAAGTAGGTAGGATATATGGAATGTTAGTGGCAAGAGACAATGTGAAATTTTAGCCAGAAGAATATATAGTTGTGGCAAGTGATGTTTTCCAATTATAACTACAACTATCTCACTTATTCTACATGCTGTTTTACAATACGATGTTGTTACCTTGCCTTCGAAAGATGGTGCATGTGTAGGCCACATCCTCATGAATCCTGGTGAGTCTGAGACTAGTTTAACCAAAATAATACCATAAAAATGAGATTATGTGGTTTTGCAATGAGAACCACAATAAGGATTTCAGTTTGACCATCAGGACACTAGCTTTTTTAACTCTGCGCCTTATTTATAAGAAGTCTGATTATACCACTATCCCTATGTTGTGAGCAAGTTCAGAGCATGTGGGTAATGACCTGCATGTCGTCTGACTGAAAATCTGATCTGAAGGCCAACTGAAAGATGTGTGTGTGTGTGAGAGTGATTAAAGATATTTGCAGATGATTTCATTCCGCAAACTTCAAGCTCTGGATAAACCAATCTAAGCTAGCTCTATTCAAATCCCCCACCCTCATGGGAATCTGTGAGCTTAATAAGTAGTGGTTTTATGTCTATATATAGCAATAACTATAAAATGGAATCTTAACATTTTAGACAGGCTGACCAGAGACGAATGGCATTTAAGTTTTTGCCTAAGATAAAATCTTAGATTACCAAGTGGAATTATCACCTGAATTCATAAAAGATAAAATATTGAAAAATTCTTGAGGACACCAATAGTATATAATAGAAGTACAATGTTTACTTTGTCTTTTAATGGTAAATTTTAGAAATATTATTTTTAAAAATGTACCTTAAAATATTCAGGTAAAAGCAAATTTCCACATGAACAACAACAAAAAGATGATTAGGAAACGGTCATTTATCTTGTGAGACTTTATGATTTATATTCAGTTCAGTTCAGTCGCTCAGTCATGTCTGACTCTTTGTGACCCCATGAATCGCAGCACACCAGGCCTCCCTGTTCATCACCATCTCTCGGAGTTCACTCAGACTCACGTCCATCGAGTCAGTGATGCCATCCAGCCATCTCATCCTCGGTCGTCCCCTTCTCCTCCTGCCCCCAATCCCTCCCAGCATCAGAGTCTTTTCCAATGAGTCAACTCTTCACATGAGGTGGCCAAAGTACTGGAGTTTCAGCTTTAGCATCATTCCTTCCAAAGAAATCCCAGGGGTGATCTCCTTCAGAATGGACTGGTTGGATCTCCTTGCAGTCCAAGGGACTCTCAAGAGTCTTCTCCAACACTACAGTTCAAAAGCATCAATTCTTCGGTGCTCAGCCTTCTTCACAGTCCAACTCTCACATCCATACATGACCACAGAAAAAACCATAGCCTTGACTAGACGGACCTTAGTCGGCAAGGTAATGTCTCTGCTTTTGAAAATACCTATCTAGGTTGGACATAACTTTTCTTCCAAGGAGTAAGAAAAGTTAATTTCATGGCTGCAGTCACCATCTGCAGTGATTGTGATTTATATTATTTAACCTATATTGCCTGGAATGCAGAAGATATAAGAGACATGGGTTTGATCCCTGAGTGAGGAAGATTCCCTGGAGGATGTCCTGGCAACGCACTCCAGCATTCTTGCCTGGAGAATCCCATGGACAGAGGATCCTGGTGGGCTACAGCCCATAAGGTTGCACAGAGTTGGACACAACTGAAGAAACTTGGCACTCACACACGCAGAATCAATGAATAGAGAAAAAGAGTGAAATTTATTTTTAATCTCCTCACCTGCATTTTTCATATTCTCTGGTTATAATAATCCATGCTTAATATTTGTGTTTAGTTTCTAATTTATTTATTTTTTTATTGAGGTATAATTGACATTATATTGGTGCAAATGTACTTGTGGTTTTAGACTGTGAATTTTAAATCTTCACAACTAGGCTCAAACACATCTTTATTAATCAAAATATGAACCATTACAGTCAGCACAGTTTTGCCATTAAGAAATAATTTTATTTATTCCTGTAGTGTAAAAATTCCATACCTTGTAATTCAATGAACTCTTGGAAAGCATTTCTGCCTGCTGCTGGTTGTGGAAGTTTTTCCCTGAAAAAATTGTTGAGATGCTTGAAGAAGTGGTAGCTAGTTGGCAAGAGATCAGGTGTATATGGCAGATGAGGGAAAACATTTTAGCCCAATTTGTTCAACTTTTGAAGAATTGGTTATGTGCTGTGCAGTCAGGTGTTTCTGTGGAGAATTGGGCCCTTTCTGGAAACCTGTGCTGGCCACAGGTGTTGCAGATTTCAGTGCATCTCCTCAATTTGCTGACCATACTTCTCAGATGTAATGGTTTCACTGGGATTTAGAAAGCTGTAGTAGATGAGCCAGGCAGCAGACCGCCACACAGTGACCATGACCTTTTTTGGTGCAAGCGAATGTGTCTTTGGGAAGTGATTTGGAGCTTCTTAGTCCAACCACCAACCTAGTCATCACCAGTTGTCATTATAATATCCACATTTCATTGCACATCACAATCAGGTTGAGAAATGGTTCATTGTTGTTGCATAGAAAAAGAGAGATGAAACTTCAAAACGACAATTTTTTTTTTGGTTTGTGGTTGTCTCATGGGGCTCCCCAGATGGCCCAGACAGTAAAGGATTGACCTATAATGCAGGAGACCAGGTTCAATCCTTGGGTTGGGAAGATTTCCCTGGAGGAGGAAATGGCAACCCACTCCAATATTCTTATCTGGAGAATCCCATGGACAGAGAAGCCTGGCAGGCTGCAGTCCAGGGTCACAAAGAGTTGGACATGGCTGAGTGACTAACACACACACACACATACACACACAGTTCATGAAGGACCCATTTGTGCAGCTTTTTCACCTTTACAATTTGCTTCAAATGCTGAATGACTATAGAATAGTCCAAGTTGAGTTCTTCAGCAAATTCTTACAAGAGGATCAGCTTTGACAATTCTCTCATTGGTCGTTGCCAAATTCTGATGGCCAACTAATATCCTCCTCATTTTTAAGGCTCTTGTCTCCCATGCAGAATTTCTTGACCCACCACTGCACTATATCCATTAGCAGTTCCTGGCCAAATGTGTTGTTGATGTTGGGAGCTGTCTCCACTACATTACAATCCATTTTGAACTCATTAAAAAATGGCTTGAATTTACTTTTTTTGTCTAACATTATTTCCATAGTCTAAAATAAATATAAAATACACAGCAAGCAATGTATTAGCAAAAAAAAAGGCAAGAAATGTGCATTAAAATGATGTATAACATAACCACATTTATTTAAGAACGTATTCCAGTATCAAACAGCAAATTTCAACAGTGCAAAACTGCAATTACTTTTGCACCAACCCCATATGTTAGCTTCAGTTATACAAAATTAATGATTCAATTTCATAATATTTTTATGATATATTTTTGATGTCTGTCATAATATAACTTGGGAGGACCTTTTCCATGCACTAGCATAATTGTATATATTACAATGTTCTTTGAAGGACAAAATGTTATTATCTGAAGGAAGAAAACATTAAGGTGAATTTTTAACAGTATTTATTATGAATTTATGTAGCTACACAATATGGATTATATGCATTATATGGATTCTATTTCATAAAATGCTCTATAAAATAATTGGCCTACATCATTTAATTATCATTGTGTTAAAGAAAATCAAAGTCCTATAGCTTGAAATCAACTACTATTTATTATAAATTGAGTTTCCCATGGCTGGGATAATCTAGTTTGGGGAGAGTTTATTTTGGACTTGCTCAGTTATCGATGGTTGCCTGGATCTGAAATTTACTCAGAGGTCTATTCTCAGCTGAACTTTCTTAGGGTATCTCAGCTGACGCTTCTCTACTTAAGCTGTCATTCATCCTTTTCTCTGGACGACCAGACATATCATGTTCTTATCATGAGGACATCAGTAGCTCAAGAGCTAGTGAGTCTAATCTTGCTAATGCTTTTCAAGACACTACTAGTGTCAGGTCGTATTGATCCCAACAAGTCACAAACCAAGCCCAGGGACAGAGAATTAAAATTACCCACAGTGGAAGAGCACTGAGAACTTACACAGAAAAATGCGTGGATAGATGTGGTAAAAATTGAGTCATTAATGAAATTTAAGCAAAGTCTGTACATAATGTCAAGTGAGTCTCCCAAATTCTGTCTTTTCTCATTTCCACCTGCTTTTGATTTTCAATATCATATTTTCTTTCTATACATGTTATCAAAAATGTATTTAAATATTCAAGTATAAACGATTCAGACTTCCCTGACAGCTCAGTTGGTAAAGGGCCTGCCTGCAACACAGGAGACCCCGTTTTAATTCCTGGTTTGGGAAGATCTGCTGGAGAAGGGATAGGCTATCCGCTCCAGTATTCCTGGGCTTCCCTTGTGGCTCAGCTGGTAAAGAATCCCCCTACAATTCAGAAGGCCTGGGTTGAAGCCCTGGGTTGGGAAGATCCCATGGAGAAGGGAAATGCTACCCACTCCAATATTCTGGCTTGGAGAATTCTATGGACTATAAGTTGCAAAGATTCAGACACAACCGAGCGACTTTCAATAAAATAACAAATAATTCACTAACATTTACATTTTCTTTTCCACAGAGTTAACTCCATTTTAATAGTTAAAGGTGTTTATATAAATGTATGAAAGTAACTGTTCAGAAATCAGCTAGTAAGTTATGAAGCATTTAAGAATTATCTTTATTCCCCTTGGTTGTGGACAAATTATGTCTTATTTGTAAACAGCCACAAATAATAACTTGAAGTTAATTTTTTGGTCCCACTTATTAAACAAATAATAAAAATAATAGACATTATTTTAA
>SJYT01048974.1:180844-191746 GCA_006410635.1 Cephalophus harveyi
TGGCATCACGGACTCGATGGACATGAGTCTGAAGGAACTCCGGGAGATGGTGATGAACAGGGAAGCCTGGCGTGCTGCGATTCATGGGGTCGCAAAGAGTCGGACACGACTGAGCGACTGAACTGAACTGAAATAACGCAAAATAATATTTAAATTAGCACATTCTCTGTGTGATTAAGTCCTTCTTCTTAAGGACTGTCCTGCCCTTAAGAAAAAGAAACACTTAATAGTAATTGTCTTAGGCCTCAACCTCCTCAGATAGGCTGTTCTGAGCCCTCTTCTCTACTAAGGCCTCAACTTGGACCTGTTAAAAACTTCAGACTCTCAACACAAATCAATTTCTCAATCTCCCATGAATCTTCTCCCTTAAAATGCCTGCTTATAAAAGTTCAGTGCTACAAAGAAAATGTATTGGAAGAAGTGTGTACTTATTCTATAATAATACAGATCACATTAATTAAGCAGTGTGCATAATGCTGTGCTTACAATTTTTGTCTTATTTGGGAAGAGATAAGTTTTGAAGGCTTTTTTAGCAGGATATTTCATTTCAGAAAAGTTATTATGGCTGTCATTACTTGGAGGAACACAGGATTGATTAGAGAACTAAATTTTTTAGAGTTTATAGCCACTTATAAATATACTAATAAAGTGGAGGATAGAAGTACTGGGAGAACTGACCTTGGAAAAATACAGTAGAAATTAAATGCAAATTATTTTATTACTTTCTGAAGTTCATTGTACTTATAACAAGATCTATTGTTACATAGCTAAGGATTCTGTTCTGCCATTATTAGTTGAGTTCATCTCAAAAGGCCTTGTACAAGATATTTCTGGAGGTAAAATATGTTAGATATTATTCTTATTATGGAGCAACCATATAAGTAAGCAGGTATTTCTATTATTAGCTTGAAAAGTCAAATACTGCAAGAAAGATTCTAAATAATTTGTGAGTTCAGAGGAAGAAGTAATTTCTATTTATTGGTGAAAGTGATGATGATGGTGATAAGGCAAATAATAAGGCGTTTTTAATCTGAAAAGTTCCATTTACAGAGGCTTTTATTTGTTTTATTTTCTGGGGACTGAAATGAATTTTTCATGTGGAAAAAAAAAGGTAATATGAAATAATTTAGGTTGGAAGGAAAGAAATGGGATTGGAGCAAATTGTGTGGAAACATAATGTGCAGGAAATCAACACGATATATTTGCCAAAAATATATGGATTAAGGCAAACAAAGAGGTTGCATCAGGTCTTTGGTGACCTTGATTGTCTGGTTAAAGTTGTGGAAAATTTGTGTCTTTAACTTTACTGTGCCTTTGAATATATTTTTTCCTAGGAAAACTTTGATAACACTTTCTTGAGGAAAGATTAAAGAAAGAAAAATCTTCTCTGTTAGTATTGATTCTGAGATAAGAAAAGTCCTCCAAAAAATTTTGTATTAGGAATAGAAAAGAAAAAATATAATAAAAACATATTATAGAGCTAGAATCAACATTGCTAGAAAATGATTGATTGGATCAGAATGAGATATACAATGATAAGTTGGACTTAGAGCCTAGATGTCTTGAAAGATTATGAAACCATTAGAAGCAATAAGGAATATAAGATGAGGGACGATTTAGAATTAAATAAAAAATTCAGTCTGAGCCTGGTGCTCTACGTTGACCTCCTGGCACTATGTGATGACCTAGAGGGGTAGAATGGGGGAGGGGAGGAAGCCTAGAGGGAAGGGATATAATTATGGATGATTCACGTTGTTGTATGGCAAAACCCAACACAACATTGTAAAGCAATGTTTCAATTAAAAATGAATTTTTAAAAAGATGAAAAAATAACTAATAAATAAAAATAAAGAACTAAAAAAGTAAAATAATAATAAATTCAGTCTAGCTTATGCAGAATATGACTATAGCTCCTAAAATGTAAAACACCTGAATTAAGATAGCCATTGAATGATGAATGAGTGTGGTGTTACTGAAAATGTAGAATTTAATATTGCTTTGGGGAGCCACATTTGGCAATGCTGACAAAATGGAGGCATGGACCCAACCTCCTCTCCTCATCTCGCAGGTATGGTCCTGGGATGAAGGAGTTAGGCCTTGTGATTCTGACTTGTCCTTTCCTTTCTTTGGTTGAGTTGGCTGGAAGGAATGTTAAGGTGCTTGAGAGAAGCATGAGAATGCACAAAGCCTTCTGCAGTTGTGCCCAGAAAATATTCTATAAAGTAACCATTGACATCTGTTCAAGGATCTTTACAAAGAATGTTACAGGATGAGCACGTAGGATGCCGCTTGAGGCCATAGGAAGGATTGTTTTCTGAGACCTGTTTGTGAGGAAAATATTTATGGCAAAAGAAGTTTGCTGAGTTTAGGCTTTAGGAATAATTAAGAATAGCTAGAAGCCTATTTTTTGAGAGCTTCCCTGGTGGCTCAGAGTTTAAAGCGTCTGCCTCTAACATGGGAGACCTGGGTTCGATCCCTGGGTCGGGAAGACCCCCTGGAGAAGGAATTGGCAACCCACTCCAGTATTCTTGCCTGGAGAATCCCATGGACGGAGGAGCCTGGTGGGCTACAGTCCATGGGGTCGCAAAGAGTCGGACACGACTGAGCAACTTAAAATAATATAACATAACATAGAAGCCTATTTAGGAGATAGTGATCTTAAGATGCTAGGGGAAAACAAGATTTAGAAAGATAAATAAACTGAGGAATGTGGCATGAGTTTCAATGTAATCACAAGTTAAGTATAAGACACATAAGAGAAAGTAGATAATAGATAGTAAAGCCGATTGTGAGAAAATCCCTGAAGCAGGAGCTCTGTGGGGCAACAATGATTCCTGGAGACAATAAATCTGGGTGGGGGAAACTAAAAATGTCAAAGCTCTGACCTAATGCTTTTGTCAAAGTATAAAAGAAAACCTGAAGCTTGAAATAAACATATAGTTCCATACTATGAATCAGAGGCTACATCATCGTCTGCCGCCACCGCTTACCCCTTCAGGCTGATTCCCTGGCTGCTGGAACTGGACCACGGCAGCTGGTCCCACTACCACATTGTTAAACTATTTCTGGATATTCTATAATTCAAAGTCTTGGATAATCTTTATTCTCTTTGATTTTCAGTTTTACAGGATTATCTTGATATACTCTCTGAAAGGGCTTCCATGATAGCTCAGTTGGTAAAGAATCTGCCTTCAATGCAGGAGACCCTGGTTTGATTCCTGGTTTGGGAAGATCCACTGGAGAAGGGATAGTCTATTCACTCCAGTATTCTTGGACTTCCCTTGTGGCTCAGCTAGTAAAGAATCTGCCCGCAATGTGAGAGCCCAGGGTTTATCCCTGGAATGGGAAGATCTCCTGGAGAAGGGAAAGGCTACACATTCTGGCTGGAGAATTCCATGGACTGTATAGTCCTTGGGGTCACAAAGAGTCAGACAGAGCTGAGCGACTTTTGAAAAAAAAAAGGCAAAAACTCTCTGAGAATTAAAATACTAACTGCCATATCAGTAAGTAAAGGATGCTGCAGGCATCAAACCATTGTTAATACATTATTGCTGCCAGAATAGTGAGCCCTGAGGGAACTCAGGAGGGAGACAACTAGGCTCTCCATTGCCAGGCTCACCTAGCAATCAGCTTTGCAGTCACCCCAAGTGAAGCATACTGAGAAAACTCAGAATGAGAAAACACAGGATACCTGCCAAAAATACTGCAGGTGCATATTAGAGGAATGATCTCAGTGATCCCAGATTCTTGCATCTTCCCATACATAGAAAAGCACTAGGGAATTCCCTGCTGATCCAGTGGTTAAAACGCTGTGCTTCCACTGCAAGGAGTGCTGGTCAGGAAGCAATGGTTCTGTGAGTCCTACAGCACTGACAAAAAAAAAAATTGCATTTCCTAACTTGAGATATCTGGTTTTCTTTTAGTAACAATAATCTTTAGATGTTCCAACCACCTGGTTTTTTGTTGCAAAAACTCCCACATACCTTAGTTCTCACACCCTTGCCTCTTTGGAATCGTTTTCTCAGTGTTGTCTTGTTGCAGAAACCAGTAATCGAGAAATCAAGCACCACACTCGGAGAGTTGGAGAACATGGTTTTTTGTTGCAAAAACTCCCACATACCTTAGTTCTCACACCCTTGCCTCTTTGGAATCGTTTTCTCAGTGTTGTCTTGTTGCAGAAACCAGTAATCGAGAAATCAAGCACCACACTCGGAGAGTTGGAGAACTCAGATTTATTATGCCGGTGGACCCAGAGGAATTAACACTCCAAGCTCTGAGCCCCAAACAAAGGGATTACAGAGGTTTTATTGACAAACCATAGTGGGTAACACTAGCTGTTAATGGGCTGGTTTAAACTAAGGGATTTCGTGTGCATGCAGAACAGCAGTCAAGATGGGGAGGGGGATGCCTGACCCTTACACATACAGGCATGATTAAGCAAGTTTGCAGGGGCCAAGCAATTGCAAAGAGCAGGACAAGGGTGAGTGAGATAAACTCCAGTTCCTAGTATTGCAAGTCCCCACTTTCTGAGACTATGTGACTTATGTGATCTAGACTTTGCAAGGGGCAAGCTGAGTTACAGAGGCAGAAGGAGAAGGAGGTCATGTAAGATTTTAACCCTTTCAATCTGACATGTGGTCTCTCAGGCTTGAGGTCCTTAGAAATTCATCCAAATGAAACATAACTCTCAACTTTTAGGTTGTGCATTATTATTATTTTTTCAGTCAACATCTCTCAAGAGATTCTTTGCTCAGCAGTATCCTATCTACCAATAAGTTCATCAAGTCATTCTTCATTTCTATTATGCTGTATGTGTATGTTATTTTAATCTTTATCTTTTTTTTTTTAATATTTACTCTTTAGGATTTTCATCTGTCTACTTACATGTGCATCTGTTTTACGTCCAAATTAATCACAATTGTTTTAAATTCCTAGTCTTATAATTCTCACATCCCTGCCATGTCTGCTTTTGATATGCTCTCTTCTTAAATTGTGTTTTTTTTTTTTCTTTTGGTTTGCATTTTTATTGTCAAGAGACAATAAAATTGTCTCTTGAGAGTAGAACATAATATACTGGGTAAAAAGAACTGCAATAAAAAGGCCTTTAGTAATACGGTGGTGGGGGACTGAAAGTTGCTCAGTCGTGTCTGACTCTTTGTGACCCCACGGGCTGTAGCCCGCCAAGCTCCTCTATTCATGGGGATTGTCTGGGCCAGAATACTGGAGTGGGTAGCCTTTCCCTTCTCCAGGGGATCTTCCCAACTCAGGGATCAAACCCAGGCAGGTCTCCCTCATTGCACGTGGATTCTTTACCAGCTGAGTCACAAGGGAAGCCCATGAATACTGGAGTGGGTAGCCTATCCCTTTTCTAGCGGATTATCCTGACCCAGGAATTGAACTGGGGTCTCGTGCATTGCAGGCAGATCCTTTACCAACTGAGTTCAATGGACATGACTCAATGGACATGAGTTTGAGTAAACTCCAGGAGTTGGTGATGGACAAGGGAAGCCTGGTGTGCTGCAGTCCATAGGGTTGCAAAGAGTTGGACATGACTGATTGACTGAACTGAACTGATGCCTCTGCAGTGTGAACTTCATAAGAGGTCCTCAGTTTTATTTCCTCTCTTCCTTTAAGCAGGGCAAGATGGCTATAGTGTGTGAGTATTTCCCTTCCCCATTTCCCCTTAGGTCAGTTAGGCTTTGATAATGTTAGGGGAGTGTAGTTTCTTCAGTTCCATTTAGTCACAACAAAGATTTGAAGCGAAGGACCTTAAAGCCCTCAGCACGTCACAGCTCTTGGACAGTCCATGTTATAGTTCTCGGGCAGATCAGTTTTATTTAGAAAATAAAGGAAAATAAATCCTCGAGGTGTGAGGGCATGCCAACCCAAAAGATGAGAAGAGGAGAGAGAGAGAGAGAGAATGAGCGTGCACAGGGTGGGGCGTGTGAGATTTATTTAGAAAATAAAGGAAAATAAATCCTCGAGGTGTGAGGGCATGCCAACCCAAAAGATGAGAAGAGGAGAGAGAGCGAGAGAGAATGAGCGTGCACAGGGTGGGGCGTGTGAGGGGAGAGAATGAGATACCCCTGGCCCTTTGGCTCCTCTTTTTATATGGTTTTTTTTCCTCCCTCTGGGCCTGCCCTATGTAAACTGGGCTAGCCATGAGTGCTGTTTGTTCTACCTGAGGTCCTCACTCCAGTCCTTGAACCTTCTTTTGTTTTATTTTTGCACAGTTTTCCCTTCCTTGTCTTTTAGCCACCACCATTCTGGACTCCTGTTTCCTATCCTCACTACCTAACAATAATACTCCAACAGGTTAGGTTCTGGTAAATAGTTTACTCAGGGGACAGTTTTTGTTAAAAAGAACAAGTAACCTGGGTGTTTCAAAATGGTGTTTCCCCCTTCTCCCTGCTAGGTGCATGAAGTGATTTTTCTCAATTATTTGGTTTGAGAATTTGGTTGGTCTTTTGAGAATAAACCTCACAATATCATGACCCCCCTTCTTACCCCCCGACTCCATATGACTGAGTTCCACCAGTTAAACACCAAATTGTCAACAACACTGAGCTTCCAGCAAATGTCTCAATTGCATTTGAGGTTTTCTTCCCCAGGCACTTCTTCCTGAGCCAGCTTCTGCTTGTGCGTCTCTGCTCTAGTAACATAACTACCTGTATTTAGCATGTCTGTCTCTCCAATCATGGAGGTAGCACTGGCTCTGTGTCTTCATCTTTCTCAAGGATGTATAGAGAAAGAATGTTGCCTGCCATTTCAGCAAACAATAAACGGTGAGCCCCCATCAAGCCATCAGGCACTGCTGCTGCTGCTGCTGCTGCTAAGTCACTTCAGACGTGTCCGACTCTATGCGACCCCATAGACGGCAGCCCACTAGGCACTTCTGTCCCAGGGATTCTCCAGACAAGAATACTGGAGTGGGTTACCATTTCCTCAGCCACTGCAGCCACCCCCAAAGGAATGCCCTGAGGGGAATTCAGGACTGAGGAAAACAGAATACTGGCCCTAGATAATAAAGGTGAATATAAAAAGAATAATTTCAATGAGCCCAGACTATTGCATCTTCTCAAACAAAGAAAAGCACCAAAATCATTAACTTGAGATAGCTGTTTCTGTGATTACCAGTCATTTTTAATGTTTCACTGCATTTTGTTTTGTTTATGTGTTTCTTTGTTGTAGCAAAAGCTCCTATATATCCTGACTTCCCAGTTAACACTTTGGAATCCTTCCTGAGAGCCATATGAGAGGTTGTTTCCCAGACCAGTAGCCCTCAATAAGTTCCCCAAATAAAACACGACTCTCAAATTTAGGCTGTGCATTTTTTTCAGTCAATAGTTTCAAGAAATGTTGTTGATTTTTCAGTTTTGTTAGCTTTTTCTATGTTGTTCAGATGATGTGCCAGCTTTCAAAATCCTTACATGTAGAACTGGAAGTGTTTTTTCAAAGGTCTTAAACTGCATATTGCAAATTAGGAGAAGAAGTGCTGATCATTATGATAATAGTGTTAATTCTAAACAAGTTGGGAAAGGCAACACAAAATATCTTGAAAATTACCATCATCTAGAGAACACTATGACTTTAGGGTAATGAAAGTGTATGCTTTACTAATCCACAACAACTTTTAATTTGGTATTTTTTTCAAGGCATTATTGCCTTAAAATGATGACAAACAAGGAGAAAATGTGAGGCTTCCAGGTAGGTACCCTGTACATGGTTTTATGAGTGTACCTGCTTCTAAGTGTAGCCTTTGATGTTTCCTTTATAAAGTGTGCAATAGAATATTTTCAAGGAAGCAAGGCAAAGTACCTTCTACAGTAAAAGAAAGTCTCTTACAATGTGAATATTAGACTGTTGCTATTTGAGATGTTTAAACTATGTATTATTCAGTAGTGTTGATGTACAAATATTTATTTGCTTAAGATAATCAAAGATGAGGCTAAATTATTGAATTTCCAATATTTTCATAAGTAGATTTGATACATTTCCTAACCAAGTGTGTTTTAATCCCTCATTTGATATTTATTCAATTTATGGTCAATATCTTTTTAAAGTAACACTAAGAAGGATTACACTTAAATTATTATATGAAATATAGATAGATGTATAGAGATGGAGAAAAATCAAACATTCAGTTATTTTGAAAAGTTGCTAACAAGTCATCATTCTTAGTTAAAATGTGACAGGAAAATTTGACTATTTCTCCACACTGTATTTTAATTGATATGCAACAAATATAAATAGAAAAGTAGAATCATTTATATATTTCTGTTTGTGCTTCTGTCTGGCCTCATAATTAGCAAAAATGTTTTATCATGTCTGTCCATTATACCTAAAAATAATTTAAAGAGAAACATCATCAAATAAGTTTATCTGACAGAAAACATATAAGTCCATATAAGTCCATGTTTTCTGTCAGATAAACTTATTTGATGATGTTTCTCTTTAAATTATTTTTAGGTATAATGGACAGACATGATAAAACATTTTTGCTAATTATGAGGCCAGACAGAAGCACAAACAGAAATATATAAATGATTCTACTTTTCTATTTATATTTGTTGCATATCAATTAAAATACAGTGTGGAGAAATAGTCAAATTTTCCTGTCACATTTTAACTAAGAATGATGACTTGTTAGCAACTTTTCAAAATAACTGAATGTTTGATTTTTCTCCATCTCTATACATCTATCTATATCTATTTAGCTATCTAATTTTGAAGTAATTATTTCCAGCATATATTAATATTTAATTATTTAACAAATGTCAAGCCCCACATTGTATCACTTCCAAATAATGGCTTTGTCCCTGTTCTCCTCCCATAAATGTACTAATAGCAATTTTGATCTCTTCATATCCCATAATGGCAATGATTTCTGAAATTATATTTCCACTACATCTGTCCTTCTAAATCAGATAAAAGCCATCTAAGGACAGAAAACTTTTATATACTTCTTTGCTTCATTGTCAATTCTGCTTGGTGTCATAGGGTCAGTCATTATTGTTTAGTTGCTAAGTCATGTCTGACTCTTTTTGTGACCACCATGGATTATGATCCCCCAGGTTCCTCTGTCCATGGAATTTCCCAGGCAAGAATAGTGGAATGAGTTGCCATTTCCTTCTTGAGGGGATCTTCCCAACCCAGGGATCAAACTCGCATGTCCCGCATCTCCTGTATTGGCAGGAAGTTTCTTTACCACTGAGCCACAAGGGAAGACAATAGAGTCAGTAGTTGATGCAAATAAATAAATTTTCTATAGAGTATCTGTGACAATTCACAGTATAAAATGCATTATACAAATTCAAACCCATACTATTCAGTCAGTGTGGATATTAGTTTAACTGTGCTAAATTTTCACTACTATTCAACCATAAATCAAATGACAATTTAAAAAATTTCTCTCTGCTTTCAAAAGCTTTTATTGTTTTAATATTTTATTATCTTAGCAAAATATATCAGTTCAAAATACATGATGAAACAAAAAATTAAAGCTTATGGTTTACATTTCATGTTATACTATATCATGGATAATTTATAATTTTATTTTAAATTATTATAAAACAAATACAAATTATAAATAATATAGAAAGTTTAATAAAAATATATAGACCCTTTAAAATCATCCTCCAGAATCTCACAACACAAGGAAGAACCACAGCTAATGCTTCAGCTTTCTATTCTAGGAACAGTTTTTCTATCGTGAAACTATGTATTTAGTAATTGATGTGAATGGAGTTTATGTTACTAGAGATTTTTTTCATAGATAAGATATATGTTTTCATGATATGTGTATATATGTATACATTTATATATATAACGTGTATAACTGAATATAGTTATATACATATAATCATATTTTTATAATGTACATCATACATATACTATAGGTTGATACATGCATTCAAATTGTGTATCATGTTACAGATGTTTTCTTTAAAACCATTTTGCTAATACTTTCCCTATGATTAATTCTAAACTAATTTTAATGGCTACACATTACCATATTTTTCGTATTCATCTCAGATTATTTAAATCCATATACAATCTCTGTGTAGCATCTATTATTTTTCATTATGAATGGGTGCACAATAAATGTAATATGCTTGAATCATCTCAAAATTTTACCCCTACCTGGTCCATAAAAAAATTACATCCCATGAAACTAGTCCCTGGTGCCAGTACACTGTCGGGGGAAAGGACGTGATGATGCATTTTTTGTATATAAATATAAACACATGGGACTAGGCAAGGGAAGAGAACCCAAGAAATAATCAGAGATGAAGGCAGGTAGGTCACTGTAGGCCATGTAAATGGGTTTGGATTTTACACAGGATATAAAAGGGAGACAGTATCAGTTTTAGGAGATTTTTGACATGACTGCACATATGATATTTTTTAGTTTTTCTGGATATTATGGGGAAAATGAATCATATGGTGGCCAAATGCCTAGTAGAGGGATAAATTAAGGGATTCTTGCAGTACTTTGAACATCCGACGATGTATATTTAAAACATCTTCTACAGGGGACCTTCCCAACCCAGGGATTGAACCCAGTTTCCTGCATTGCAGGCAGATCCTTTACCAGTTGAGCTACAAGGGAAACCCAAGAATACTGGAGTGGGTAGCCTATACTTTCTCCAGGGGATCTTCCCGACCCAAGAATCAAACTGGGGTCTCCTGCATTGGAAACAGATTCTTTACCAAATGAACTATGAGGGAAGCACTAAACACCAACTTACAGTGTAGTAGAAACATTGAAAAATATTCAAATTCTTTGAATCATCAACTTTATTTTTTATAAATATATGCTAAATAGATAATTATGGTTCTGCTATGAAGAATTTTAGTAATAGTTAAAATAATAAGTTAACAATTTAAATATCCAAAACA
>SJYT01048974.1:192013-216361 GCA_006410635.1 Cephalophus harveyi
ATGATTTAATATTATTTCACACTAAAAACATTGTTTTAAAATGATATATCAGACATAATAAGTTGTTAATAATACATTACTAAAAAAATATTAAGAAACATGTAGATTTCTATTTGAATATCATTATATCACCATTTCAATGTACATGAATTTGGGCAAATGCCAGGAGATAGTGAGGGACAGGGAAGCCTGGCATGCTGCAGTCCATGGGGTCACGAAGAGTTGGACAAGAATTGATGACTGAAAAATTAGAACAGAAATGATATTCACCTCTGTTCATATTTATTTTATTTCTATTAAATCTTCTTTAAATGACAAAGAAGGACTAAACTAGATATTTGCTAAAGAGGTAAGAAGAATTGGTGAGTTTGATTTCCATCTCTAAGATGATATAAATAACTGAACAAATTTGTAGTACTGGAGCTTAGTTGGGTTAAGTTCAGTTCAGTTCAGTCACTCAGTCGTGTCCGACTCTTTGCGACCCCATGAATTGCAGCACCCCTGTTCATCACCATCTCCCGGAGTTTACTCAGACTCACATCCATTGAGTCCATGATGCCATCCAGCCTTCTCATCCTCGGTCGTCCCCTTCTCCTCCTGCCCCCAATCCCTTCCAGCATCAGAGTCTTTTCCAATGAGTCACCTCTTCTCATGAGGTGGCCAAAGTACTGGAGTTTCAGCTTTAGCATCATTCCTTCCAAAGAAATCCCAGGGCTGATCTCCTTCAGAATGGACTGGTTGGATCTCCTTGCAGTCCAAGGGACTCTCAAGAGTCTTCTCCAACACCACAGTTCAAAAGCATCAATTCTTCGGTGCTCAGCCTTCTTCACAGTCCAATTCTCACATCCATACATGACCACAGGAAAAACCACAGCCTTGACTAGACGGACCTTAGTCGGCAAAGTAATGTCTCTGCTTTTGAATATGCTGTCTAGGTTGGTCATAACTTTTCTTCCAAGGAGTAAGCGTCTTCTAATTTCATGGCTGCTGTTTCCATAGTTTCCTCATCTATTTGCCATGAAGTGATGGGACCAGATGCCATGATCTTAGTTTTCTGAATGTTGAGCTTTTAGCCAACTTTTTCACTCTTCACTTTCACTTTCATCAAGAGATTCTTTAGTTCTTCTTCACTATGTTCCATAAGGGTGGTGTCATCTGCATATCTAAGGTTATTGATATTTCTCCCAGCAATCTTGATTCCAGCTTTTGCTTCATCCAGCTTAGCATTTCTCATGATGTACTGTGCATATAAGTTAAATAAGGAGGGTGACAGTATACAGCCTTGACGTACTCCTTTCCTGATTTGGAACCAGTCTATTGTTCCATGTCCAGTTCTAACTGTTGCCTCCTGACCTGCATACAGATTTATCAAAAGCAGGTCAAGTGGTCTGGTATTCTCATCTCTTCAGGAATTTTCCACACTTTGCTATGGTCCACACAATCAAAGTTTTGGCATAGTCAATAAAGCATAATAAAATGTGTTTCTGGAACTCTTTACTTTTTTAATGATCCAGCAGATGTTGGCAATTTGATCTCTGGTTCCTCTGACTTTTCTAAATCCAGCTTGAACATCTGGAAGTTCATGGTTCACATACTGTTGAAACCTGGCTTGGAGAATTTTGAGCATTACTTTACTAATGTGTGAGATAAGTGTAATTGTGTAGTAGTTGGAGGATTCTTTGGCATTGCCTTTCTTTGGGATTGGAATAAAAACTGCCATTTTACAGTCTTGTGGCCACTGATGAGTTTTCCAAATTTGTTGACATATTGAGTGCAGCACTTTCACAGCATCATCTTTTAGAATTTGAAATAGCTTAACTGGAATTCCATCACCTCCACTAGCTTTGTTCATAGCAATGCTTTCTAAGACCCACTTGACTTCACATTCCAGGATGATGGACTCTAGGTGAGTAATCACACCATCGTGATTATCTGGGTCATGAAGATCTTTTTTGTACAGTTCTTCTGTGTATTTTTGCCATGTCTTCTTAATATCTTCTGCTTCTGTTAGGTCCATACCATGTCTGTCCTTTATTGTGCCCATCTTTTATGAAATATTCCCTTGGTATTTCTAATTTTCTTTAAGAGTTCTCTGGTCTTTCCCATTCTATTGTTTTCCACTATTTCTTTGCATTGATTGCTGAGGAAGGCTTTTTTAAATCTCCTTGCTATTCTTTGTAACTCTGCATTCCAATGGGTATATTTTTCCTTTTATTCTTTGCCTTTTGCTTCTCTTCTATTCATAGCTATTTGTAAGGCCTCTTCAGACAACCATTTTGCCTTTTTGCATTTCTTTTTCTCAGGGATGATCTTGATCCCTGCCTCCTGTACAATGTCACATACCTCCATCCATAGTTCATCAGGCACTCTATCTGTCAGATCTAATCCCTTGAATTTATTTCCCACTTCCAGTGTATAATTGTAAGGGATTTGATTTAGGTCATACCTGAATGGTCTTATGGTTTTCCTTAATTTCTTCAATTTCAGTCTGAATTTGGCAATATGAGTTCATGATCTGAGCCACAGTCAGCTCCCAGTCTTGTTTTTGCTGACTGTATAGAGCTTCTCCATCTTTGGTTGCAAAGAATATAATCAATCTGATTTCAAAGTTGGCCATCTGGTGATATCCATGTGTAGAGTCTTCTCTTGTGTTTTTGGAAGAGGGTATTTGCTATAACCAGTGCATTCTCTTGGCAAAACTCTGTTAGCCTTTGCCCTACTTCATTGTGTACTCCAAGGCCAAATTTGCCTGTTATTACAGGTATTTATTGACTCCCTACTTTTGCATTCCAGTCCCCAATAATGAAAAGGACATCTTTTTGGGTGTTAGTTGTAGAAGGTCTTGTATGTCTTCATAGAACCGTTCAACTTCAGATTCTTCAGCATTACTGGTCGTGGCACAGACTTGGTTTACTGTGATATTGAATGGTTTGAACTGGATATTGAGCTGGAGAAGGGAATGGAAAACCACTTCAGTATTCTTGCCTTGAGAACCCCATGAACAGTATGAAAAGAAACATCCTACTCAGTTGTTAACTGTTAACATAAACAGTTAACTATAAATTTTAAGTTTAACTGTGGCTCATGTATAATAAAAAATAATTGTGTGATCTATGAACAGATGCATGAACTTCCTGTCATATTAGCATTATCATATTTTAGTGGTGAGTAAAAAGATGAATATTTTGAATAGTTTATTTTAATTTCATATACCAAATTTAAAAATAAATCATAGTCTACTTTTATTCCCATATCTCCAGCACAAACACTACACTTTAAAACATTTTGATGATATTTGAATATAATAATTAGATAAATAGCAAGTAGAAAGCTTTCAATTATATAAATTTTATGTTAGAAAGACTAACCTCTCTATAGTTTTCAATGAATCCTACATGATTGTAGATATGTTTCCATTTTGGTTGCTTTTAGTAGTTCTTAATCTTTTTATTGATACAGAAAGTATACCCATACTTATATAAATATGATCATTTTTATTAATGCAAAATATAACCATTTTTTTTAGATCTTCCTTGGTGGCTCAGTGGTAAAGAATCCACCTGCAATGCAGGAGACCCAGGTTCAATCCCTGGGTCAGGAAGATCACATGGAGAAAAAAATAGCAAACCATTCCAGCATTCTTCCCTGGAAAATCCCATGGTCAGAGGAGAATGGCAGACTATAGTTCATGGGATCTAAAGAGTCAGACAAGAAAGCGACAAAGCACAAGCACAATACTCATTTTTTCATTTTTTAGTTCTTTTTCTGTGCTACTCTCTATTTTTTGTAAAACTGCATTTGTTACTAAAATTTATCTAAATATATTTACTACAGTCATTAAAATATTCCAGCCTTTTAAATTATTTATCCTTGCATTGCACTCTAATACCGTAATTCATTTAACACTTCTATTTCTTGTCTTCTTGCTTCACTATTAACTCTGTTTTATATCTTTATATCCATTATAATAATACAACAACACAGAGAAACAAATAATAATTCATTTTGAGAACATCTATTCAGAAAATTGCTGCATCTTTGAACTCAAAAAAAAAAAATCATATATTTGATGTAATAATACAAAAGCTGTGCTGAGATAGTTGACATTTACTCCAAGAGGCGTTTTTCATTTTTATTCATTCTTTGCAGAGGAGAAAAAAACTTTCAATCACATTTTAAACAAAATACTTCTGTAACCAGCACACCAAAGATTATGAAAGAGGAATATGTTACTTCTGAACAAACAAGTCTATCATTAGGTTTTAAGTGAAAAAAAAAGTGTGATGAAAACAACTTTCAGAAACTTTATATTTGAATACAAATACATGGTGCTTCCTAATCCCTCTCACTATTATCTGACCAATTTTTATTTTTCGCACAACGTTTAAGTCATGTAAGAAAAACAGAGTGGAGCTTATAGGTAAGAGATAGAAATGAAGTGAGTAGTTGGCAACTCAAGATTTGATAGTCATTACTGAATATCCAAGTCCATAGTATTGAAACAATTTACAACTGACAGACATAGATATTTCCATAATGGTGAGGGGAAAATACTAATGACCAGTAGGATGCAATGTAGTTACCAAAAACTTTTACAAGATATTTTGCCTTTAGAATATCAGAGCAATTAGAAAGATGAGTACATTAAAAGATGTATTCCAAATTTTTAATGGGCCAAATCTTTATTTTTTGTCAGATTAGTGTTAACATATCTTACCAAATTTTGTTCTACAACTGAGAACTCAGTACACACATAGTGGTTGTCTGTCAAACAAGCTATGAGAAAATGTGCAAAACAGAAAAAAGAAAACAAGGTTGACACAGATAATACATTAATATTCTCCTAACTGAAATATGAGAATGATATATTTTGTACTAAACATTACATGAAGTGTTTATTGCAAATCAGTGGACAAATAAGAAACTGTTGAATATAGAGCATTATTCTGTCATCAATGAGATTATCTGTAAATGAAGTCATTGCAGAGTTCAAAGAAGAGAGGGAAATGTACAGAAGTTTCTGACTCAGAAGGTGAAGTCGCTCAGTCGTGTCCGACTCTTTGCGACCCCGTGGACTGTAACCTACTAGGCTTCTCTGTCCATGGGATTCTCCAGGCAAGAATACTGGAGTGGATTGCCATTTCCTTCTCCAGGGGATCTTCCCGACCCAGGGATCGAACCCGGGTCTCCCGCATCAGAGGCAGACGCTTTAACCTCTGAGCCAATTACATTGTGTGTGTGTGTGTGTGTGTGTGTGTGTGTGTGTGTGTGTGTGTGTGTGTTTATGTGTTAGTCACTCAGTCATATCTGACTCTTTGTAACCCCATGGACTGTAGCCCACCAGGTTCCTCTGTCCATGGAATTCTCCAGGCAAGAATACTGGAGTGGGTTTCCATTTCCTCCTCTAGGGGATCTTCCTGACCCAGGAAGTGAACCTGGGTCTCCCACATAGCAGGCATATTCTTTACAGTCTGAACTACCTGGGAAGCCCATTACATAGTGGCACAATCCCAAAACATTAAGTGTTCATTGGATGTTTAGCTCCTGGAGACCTATGGCTATGGCTTGTCACTATTTAAACCCCGACTGATTTTTATGATACCTGAGAGATAATAAACACTATCCAAAAAGCCAACTGATTTACTAATTCAAAGTTGATCTTGCAAAGTAAAATATTACCATTTTTAAAGCAATGTGAAAAATTTTGTTTAGTAATTTTAAGTTATGGAGCTTCCCCGGTGGCTCAGCAGTTAAACAATCCACCTGCCAATATAGGAGACATGGGTTTGACCCCTGGGTGGAGTAGATCCCCTGGGGAAGGAAATGGTTAACCCACTTTAGTATTCTTGCCTGGGAAATCCCATGGACAGTGGACCCTGGCAAGCTTTAGTCCATGGTGTCTCAAAAGTATCAAACATGACTTAGTGACTAAGCATCATCAACAACAACAACAATTTTAAATTATAGGAGTCAGTAATGATATTATTAAAAGTCACTATTAGGAAACATACTTTAAGAATTTGTTAGGGCCAGGGCATTTTTGATTGCAGGAAACAGCTAAAAATTTTTAGAAAGATTAAAGTTTTAGCAATCTCAATACTGTCAAAAATATTCCTCTTCCGCTGTAGAAGGACCTCACAAATTTTTCACACCTTTTTTTTTTCTTAAAAACAAATAAATTCCCTCCTGGAAGCATTGTCTCACTCCTCACCTTATTTAAATTGGATGCCAACTTAATTGTGACTTTTGAGGCTGAAAGAGAATACTGTGGTTATTATGTTGATTGGCAATCTGATTAACTTCATTCTCTCTATCACTGCATGAGATACTTTCCTAAATAATTAAATTTTGCTTTTTCTCCATAATGTAAAGTATTATGCTGAATCAATCTTTGTGATATGAGAACTCAAATTCTCATAGCTCACACTTCCTTTTACTTGCTTTTTTTGGAGACTTAGGTGTGTACACAAGTGAAAATGTTTTGAATGCCTATACATCAAAAATCATTTAATTGCCTGCTTTGAACTAGTTGTAAACTCTCCCAAGCTCCTTATTTATTTATTTATTTATTTGTATAAAGTCCATCTAACTCTTGTCAAGTTCACTTAATCTGTTAAAACTTTCATCTGTACTTCAATTATTACAACTTTACTGATATTTTTACTATCAGTGATTTTCTGGTAACATAGATAATTAAACAACTACACATTACATGTTTTTTAGCATGTTTTAGATAAATGTTACATTTCTCCTATATTATACTCACACTTTTCCATGTCCTACATAGAAAGTGGTAGCTAATCTGCTAGTGGAAGTGAGAGCTAAAAGACATCAACACTGCTGGAGATATATATTTCTGAGTTTCAATAAGGTGAAGGATGTCTCTTGATAAAAATATTTTCAGCTATCCCTGTATTAAACAATCTACCGGTCAATCAATCAGAAGATGACACTGTGTCACAGAAATGTCATCTGGGAAACTGTGATATATAACCTTATATCTATTTTAAACATGCATCTTTTTAAATGTCAATATCATTGCCATTATGTCTTAGAAAAACATACAGAAAAGCAAACGAAAAATAAGTGTGATTTATTTTTGAACAACAAAGAAAAAATAAATGTTCAAGTGATGAGTAATAGCTTCAAACCATAAATGATATATATAGTAGCTCTTATTGAATTCAAATATTTCCTTTAGCAAGATTTTGACCCATAATAATGGTTAGTGCAGATTTTTACTCTTAGGAAACATTGAGATGACTCAGTGAATTAAAAAGAAAACTAATTTTTCCATATATATGTATGCATATGAATATATGTTATATTAATGCCTACAGCATTACACCCATGCAAAGATATAGCATATTTTTTCATATGTTTATGTTCATACATATTAATTTTCATAATGATAAATTCCAAACCTATTATGTCAGAAAGTAATTCTTAAATTATATGGCAGTATATCTGATATTTAGGAATAAAAATAAACCCAGTATCAATCTGTGCATTGACATGATGCATACCTAATGGAACCTCACAGAACAATTTATGTTATGATGATGCAATTCATTGCATAATTTCTTGGAACTAACATAATTTCCCAGAACTGACAGATATCAATACTATTCTCCAGTAACTTTTCAGATTAAATAAGTATCAGATGTCTGTCTCATAATGTTATGAAAGAAATATGAACATGCTTGTAATTACAAATTACATCTTATTTAATCATTTACACTGTTAAAATTGTAGTAGTTTTGAAAATTGCCTACATCAGCATCAACAGAGTTGACTTATGGTGTAATCTACAATGGTAAGTAAAATGTATTCATTTTTTCCAGGTAACAGTATTTAGCAGTTCATGCATTTGTAGATTAGGCCCCTCAACAGTCCTATGATGACAGTGAACTGAGACTAGAGTCTCCTTTGACCAAGATTAGAGATCTGCTTGTTTAATGCTTTCCTTATGAAGCTTCAGAAAACACAATCACTGAGTTATATCTAAACAAAGTGTGACTGTAAAGATTAAGGCACTCATAGAATTAATGAATTAATAAAAAACATTTGATCTAGCTTATAACCTAGTAAAATATTTTTTTTGGTTTTTCTTATATTTTTATTTGTTGTATTTTTAATTGGAGGACAACTAGTTTACAATGTTGTATTGATTTCTGCCACACGAAAATGTGAATCATCCATAAGTATACAAATATCCTCTCCCTCTTGAACCTCCCTCCCACTGCCCCAGCTCACCCCTCTAGGTCATCACAGAGAACCAGGCTGAGCTCCCTGTTTTTTACAGCAACTTCCCACTTGCTATTTTGCACACAGTAGTGCATATATGTCAATGCCACTCTCTTAAAATAGTTTTTCTTCTTTGGGCTTATTGTTGTATTGCTTATCCTGTTCACAGCCCAAACTGTCTCACTGTTCATTCTGTCTGCACTGTTCGCTGTACCCAGGGTAGGCAAGGCATGAGCTGAGGCTGAAAGGATCGTCGAGGAGTTGCAGGAACTGCAGGCACATTTATTCTCTCCTGGGTGGTATGGCAGCCATAGCACAGCCTCTCTCCTGGCTGATGCAGCAGCAGTATCAGTAGCCATAACAGAGCCATAACATAATGTCATGTAGCATAGCCATGATGTTGCTCCAATGTAGCCCCAATACAGAAGCAGCCAGGGCTTTCATGGTGAGGCTCATACGGGTGTACCACACATAGTAGCCTGCGACCAAGCGAGTACCTCATGACACACATGTGCCATGCTATAAGTGATCTCAACTTTTACATAATCACTATTTACAAAACGTGGGGCAAGAGTGAGAGGCCAGGGGGCGAGAGGGCCTAACCATGCCATCTTGGCTAACTTGCTCTTTCCTTACAGTTTTTTAGTTGCTAAGTCATGTCCGACTCTTTGTGACCCCATGAATTTCAGCATACAAGTCTTCCCTCGCCTTCACTGTTTCATGGAGTTTGCTCAAATTCATGTCCATTGAGTCTGCGATGCCATCCAACCGTCTCATCCTCTGTCACCTCCTTCCCTCCTTCCCTCAATCTTTCCTAGTGCCAGGGTCTTTTCCAATGAGTCGTCTCTTCACACCAGAAGTGAAGTCGCTCAGTCATGTCCGATTCTTTGTGACCCCATGGACTCTGTAACCCACCAAACTCTTCTGTCCATGGGATTCTCCAGAGAAGAACACTGGAGTGGATTGCTATTTCCTTCTCCAAGGGATCTTCCTGACCCAGGGATCAAACCAAGGTCCCCATACTGCAGCAGACACTTTACTGTCTGAGTCACTCTTCACATTAGGTGGGCAAAATATTGGAGCATCAGCGTCAGTGTCAGTACTTACAATGAATATTCAAGGTTGATTTCCTTTAGGATTGTCTGGCTTGATCTTCTTGCTGTCCAAGGAACACTCAAGAATCTTCTCCAGCACCACAGTTTTCTTCAGCGCTCAGCCTTCTTTATGGTCCAACTCTCACATCCATACATGACTACACAGAAAAACTATAGCTTTGACTATATGAATCTTTGTCGGTAAAGTGATGTCTCTGCTTTTTAATATGCTGTCTAAACTTCTTTCTTTACATCCTCTAATTTCTACACAACAATTATACTGACTAAAAACACATAAAACTGCCTTTCTCTCTTACCTGTCTCACTCTCTTGCCTCTATAACCTGCCCATGAAATAGACCTATGCAGTTTCTCTCCCCAAAGAGCTTCTCCTTTAGAGGCTCTTTCTATTCTCTGATGTGACAGTCCTCTGCAATTGTCTTGTAGATGTTCTCTTAACTGCTACTCTTTAGAACTGGGCAATAGTGAGAAAGCAAAGAAACTTTATTAGAATTCAAGGAAGAAAAGCTAGGACTACTTATATATCCATTTCAAGTCTACTATTTATGTGAATGATATGTCAACATATGTAAATAACAACAAATATATAATGATGTATTTTAAATAAAGGCAAGTCTCAGTGGTAATATATGTCAATGCTTTACCAAATAAAAATGCTTTACCAAAAGATAATAAACTTCAAACTCCAAATTTATATTTTTTTGATATTTTTTTGTTAAACGTCACATAAAACATACTATTTTAATCATACTTAACTGTACAGTTCAGTGGCACTACATATACACACATTGTTGTACAACTCTCACCGTCATCCATATCTCAAATTTTTCACCTTCCTAAAGTGAAACTCTCTCCTTATTTAATACTAACTCTTTATTCCCCTTCACAACCTCCCCCTCCCCAGAATAAACAGTATGTGGCTACACCTAATATATATTGGCAATGGCACCCCACTCCAGTACTCTTGCCTGGAAAATCCCATGGACAGAGGAGCCTGGTAGGCTGCAGTCCATGGGGTCGCAAAGAGTCGGACACGACTGAGCAACTTCACTTTCACTTTTTGCTTTCATGCATTGGAGAAGGAAATGGCACCCCACTCCAGTGTTCTTGCCTGGAGAATCCCAGGGACAGGAGACCCTGGTAGGCTGCCATCTATGGGGTTGCACAGAGTCAGACACTACTGAAGCGACTTAGCAAGCAGCAGCAGCAGCAATGTATATTGGAATTCATTTTTAAGGTTAACTTATGAGATGGCAGCCCACTCTGGTATTCTTGCCTGGAAACTTCCATGGATAGAGGAGCCTGGCCAACACAGTCCATAGAGTCACAGAGTCAGACGTGACTGAGCACGCACACACAAAAAACAAAACCAACCAACAAACAAAAAAGCTTATATCACCATTACTTCATTCTAAGCTATTGTGAACTTCAGGCTAGAAAGACATTTTAAAACTTTATTTTATGGTCAAGTCACTATTCCACTTAGTCATTTAATTATTTCTCATTTTTCTTGGCATTTTTGCATCTGGAATCTTCAACACAGCTTAAAGACACTTTCAGATATCATCTTTTTTTTTAAATGGTTTCATTAAGAATTGTAACAATTGATGGAGGTCAGATAGTGTCTTCTTGGTATTCATCTGAATACTCTGCCTCATTTCCTCATTCTCTATGTTCTTGCTATGTTATATTTAGTTATTCAGAGGTGCTATGATCTATCCCACCTGAGAGCCGTTTTTCTTCTCTTTACACACAAATGCACACACACACAATGTATTGTTCAGTCATGTCCGAATCTTTGAGTCCTTATGGATTGTAAAGTCCATGGAATTCTCCAGGGAAGAATACTGGAATGGGTAGCCATTCCCTTCTCCAGGGAATCTTCCCAAACCAAGAATTGAACCCAGGTCTCCCACATTGCAGGCAGATTTTTTACCATCTGGGCCACCAGAGGAGCCCTTTCCTTCTCTGCTGCTGCTGCTAAGTCACTTCAGTCGTGTCTGACTCTGTGCGACCCCATAGACGGCAGCCCACCAGGCTCCTCCGTCCCTGGGATTCTCCAGGCAAGAACACAAGAGTGGGTTGCCATTTCTTTCTCCAATACATGAAAGTGAAAAGTGAAAGTGAAGTCGCTCAGTCATGTCTGACTCTTCGCGACCCCATGAGCTGCACCCTACCAGGCTCCTCCGTCCATGGGATTTTCCAAGCAAGAGTACTGGAGTGGGTTGCCATTGCCTTCTCTACATCACTGCAGAAAATATAATATATGCTGAAGATTTTTCCCTTTCTTACATGGATTAGATTTTTCTTCTGCTCAATTTCACCTTTTTTTTTTTTTACTTCCATTTTAAATGATCTCTTCTGCAACATGTGGGTCTTCTTACCATGTCACACTATTCTTCATAGATAGAGGGGACAACATGTAAAAACTGGGTTTTACCTTAGAGAGAAAGGAAAGAAAAAGGCCGTTCAGACTGCTCTGCCTTAGGCCTTTCCCAAGAGTGAGTAAAAATATCCTGTAGTCAAGACGGTTCACCAGTGGACTCTCACTATTTTTAGTATATGATTCAAAATAATTCAGAACATATGGAACATATCCCTTGGAAACCCCCAGAAAAAAAGTAATAGCTTACTGAAGTCAGCTAAGATTTTCTTTTGCCATTCTTTATTTTTCTGTACATTCCCATTCACAGCATCCTTTGTGCAATATTACTTTAACAAGTCTTACTTTTTAGTTGATTGGATAGTTATGGCTTAAGGTCTTTTTTATTTGTGTGACTCTGGTGGTTACTCTAACTTTATTTACCTATGTACAATGGCTTTTCATTTATCTTTTTTTATTTTACTTTTCAAATCATTCCATTACATATGCTAGGACATTTTTTTTTCCTTGTCTTCTCTAACTTTTATGCATCAGTTCATTGTCTAACTTGCTACCTTCTGCTTAAAACTCTCAATTCCCCTCTCTGAAAGGAAAAATAAATAAATAAATAAAGGGAAATACTAGAAAATGGGAATTTAAAAATAAATGTGACATTTACAACTGTATAAATATTACAACTAAAATGACATTTAAGGGTATGAATACTTTTCAGAAATTGGTAATTTTATGTCTTCATTTCTAGCCCATTGACATCAGGCTGTGATGCTTTGATGCTTTACTAGATCAGTGCTGCTGCTGCTGCTGCTGAATCACTTCAGTCGTGTCCGACTCTGTGTGACCCCATAGACAGCAGCCCAACAGGCTCCCCTGTCCCTGGGATTCTCCAGGCAAGAACACTGGAGTGGGTTGCCATTTCCTTCTCCATTGTGTGAAAGCGAAAAGTGAAAGTGAAGTCGCTTAGTCGCGTCTGACTCCTAGCGACCCCATGGACTGCAGCCCACCAGGCTCCTCCATCCATGGGATTTTCTAGGCAAGAGTACTGGAGTGGCTTGCTATTGCCTTCTCCGACTAGATCAGTGACTTGCCTATAAAGACTTTAAAACATATGCAAATAAGCAATCTCCAAGACTCAGTCCATGTTTCCAGGGTGAAGATGGAACTGGAGGTGGGAAATGTGAAAACTATCAAAGGAAAAAAAAAATTTATTATGAAACTGAACATTAAAAAATGCTCTAAAATGTTATTTATAGATAATAATAAAAAAGATAAGAGCATCTTGATATTAATGTTGAGGTGATCAGAAAGCTTCTGAGTCTTACTTTGTTTTGCCCTTTCCAACATGAATGGCAGCCTCTGTTAGTGCATGTGTTACATGTAAAAAGCTAGGCATAAAGCCAATACTAGGTGTCAAAATGTAATCATTCAAATTTCTCCTAATATTAATTTTTATCTCTGACTAGCATTCCCCATTCTGCTGGTGTAGCTTATGTGTTTAAGAATAAGAATTTCCCCAAATCACTCTCCTACAGAACAGAGTATAATTTAACTAAAGGAAATTAAACTCCATCAGTAAGTATCACATAGACATCGTCTTGTTACCAATATTATTAAAGCAAATATGAACTACACTTCTGCTATTACTGTTTAATCCCTCTTCCAATATAATGATTCTCTTAGTTGCCATATTCATTGCTTTGCAAACAATGAATGGATTACTTAATGTATACATTTTCCTAATATGTTGCTTTTCCAAATTAGGTACAAATATTAACAAACTGGGTACAAATGTTAAGGCTATAACATTTTATTTGCTTTATGAAAAATATATCTATAATTCAACATAAAGAGTATTAAAAGCATAAATGAACTTAATTAAAAAAATTACTTCTAAACCCAGTAAAAGAAAGGTCTACCAAATAGAGAAATGTAAAATATATAAAATATTTTTTCAATAAATGTTATATTTTTATTCATTTCTATAAGTATAAAATTATATTCAATAGAATTAATCTCTTTTAAAAAATCAACCTTCTTACATAGCTTGCGTTCTGTGTAAGCAAGGCTAAATTTAGCAGCAATTCTGGTTAATCACAAGTAATTATATTTTGCATCTGCCCCCACACTTGTAAACTAAAATGACATGTTCAAAATCTTTCTTGTTATTGACCCACCAGGCTACTCTATAATAACTGTCAAAATGGTGTTAAAAAATATAAGATGTGATTGAGGGAAACAGTTATGAAACTCGTGAAGGAATATGAGACCAAATTATTTTTTGAATGTACCAAAATTCTCTCCTCATTTTGAAAAAAGAAAATTGGTTGCTAATTCTGAGTGTACAATGGAACTCCAATGAGTATGATCTCTGATGCTCAAAGTCTGGCCAATATTAAAAGAATGGAATATTTGTGCGTATTTATAAGAAAAATTAAATATGCATCTTTTTATTAGAAACATACCAACTTTTAATTTTATCATCTAATTATTCTTCTTTAAAAAAGCATTTAAATAGAATGTTTTAATGACTTTAGGTCAGCTGAGACTAACTATACTTCATAAAAATCTGTAATTTAAAGAAAATTCTGGAGATCACTCAATTGAAAAAATAATAAAATGAAATGAATGAATGAGAGAGGAGATTTGGATTTTACTGGGAAATTTAGGAAAAGATGAGAACCTTTAAGTATTTGCTCTCCAGAGGAGGCAAACCTTCAGTTCAGTCACTCAGTCATGCCCGACTCTTTGTGAACCCATGGATTGCAGCATGCCAGGCTTCCCTGTCCATCACCAACTCCTGGAGCCTGTTCAGACTCATGTCCATTGAGTCACTGATGCCATCCAATCATCTCATCCTCTGTCATCCCCTTCTGCTCCCATCTTCAATCATTCCCAGCATCAGGGTCTTTTTCCAGTGAATCAGTTCTTCATATCAGGTGGCCAAAATATTGGAGTTTCACCTTCAGCATCAGTCCTTCCAAATATTTGGGACTGATTTCCTTTAGGATTGACTGGTTTGATCTTGTTGCTGTCCAAGGGACTCTCAAGAATCTTCTCCAACACCACAATTCAAAAGCATCAATTCTTCAGTGCTCAGCTTTCTTTATAGTTCAGTTCTCATAGTTTTGTTTTGTTTTTTCCTTTTGTAACTTCTTCCAAGTTTACAAATTTAATCTAAATCTTTGAAAATTTAAATTATAGATAAAATATCTACCTTTCTGCCTTTATCACTACATTTCCATACATATGTATCTCTATAGAAGATTATAATTAGCTACTTGCATAAATATACAAGCCTTCTCAATATCACTTTTCCTCCTTTTTCAGTATATCAATTTGTGTTGTAGCATATTTCTTTGTGTGTATGCATACTTATTTGTAGTTAATATTACAAAATGTAGTATGTATCACCGGTGGTTCAGATAGTAAAGAATCTGCCTGCAATGCAGTAGACTTGGGTTTGATCCCTGGGTTGGGAAGATCCCCTGGAGATGGGAATAGCAACTTGCTCCAGTAGTTTGGAGAATTCCATGGACAGAAGAGCCTGGCAGGCTATAATCCAAGGGGACGCAAAGAGCCAGACAGGACTAAGTGAATAACACTTTTCACTTGTAATGCATTCAGTCACTAAGTCATGTCTGACTTTGTGACCCCATGGACTGCAACATGCCAGGTTTCCCTGTTCTTCACCATTTTCCAGAGTTTGTTTATGTTCATGTCCACTGAGTTGGTGATGCTATCTAACCATCTCATCATCTGCTGCACCCTTTTCCTTTTGCCTTCTAACTTTCCCAGCACCAGGGGCTTTTCCAATGAGTCTGTTAATTATTAAAAGAAATAGAATTTATAAATGTCCCTACTATAAATATATTTAGAAATTATACTATACAATATATTAATTATATATGGTATACAAATTAATAATTACTATTTTATATAGATGTTATATATGTAACATGCTTTCTCCTACTGAGAAATTTTTTAGGTTACAATGCTCACCTTTCCCCATAATCCTCAAGTATCAATCTTTGTGCAAAGGTAAATTACTTCTGTTCTAGAGATTCCTAGAATTTGAATTATAAGAGTTTCAGGTTGCCTATCTGATTCTTTATACCCCAGTCTTGTCCAACACATGACCTTGCTTCTCCTTCAATGTTGGCTTCTAGTTAGAATATAACGTAAGGGCAGAAATACAGTACAAGCTCAGGAAGTGAGGAGGCCTTGAAACAGAATAACAGCATTAGGGAAGCCTCCATACTCTCCTGTTCCTCTGTCACTCTACAATTTAAAAGGTGACAGTACACACAGATATAAAAAAACACCCCCTCCCCTAGCAAGTCTGGTCTGTCAGCTGCAAAGGTCACATTCAGTTCCTGTCGGCATGTTCAATTCCCTCTGAGGTCTTGTATTTCAACAATCTGACAAATAAACTAAAAGCCACGTTCAGATTAAACAGTTCCCAGTGCTGCAATCCCACTCAGCGGCCTTGCTGTCTGGGAAGCACATTGCCTTTGACTGATGCCTTGGACCACTTCCAGGAATCTTTTGATGTTTCTGCCTCCAGGGAACCACCACCACTTGTAATGAAGCAGCCTTGCTTCACCCTGCCCTGCTCATGTGCGCCTTTTAATTAGCCCAGGGTCGTACACTCTGTTAGATAACACAGTGCATTTCTCACATTATGAGATGTAAAATCCCAAATTGTCAAATAAGGGAGCTAATGATCTTTGAACTAAACAGGCTGGCATCTTTGTTTTGAGCAGGATATACCAGTAACCATCTGGGGTTATTTTAAAGCCTTCATCTGTCTTCTTAGCAGCTTCAATTTAACAATATTAATGCTAGGTGGTTCTTATTTTAGTTTCATTCTTATCAAACCAAGAGCAAAGGTTAATTCCTTTTCTGGCCTTTGTGCTTTGGCAAGTGAACATGCTGAATAATAAATGAATAAAAATGACTAATCATTGCCTTTCTTTATATATTTAGAGAGAGTTACCCAGAGAACAAATATTATAACCTTTCTTTTCTTTTAATAGAACCATTAATAACACTAGGTAAAATGAAAGTATACATTAATGCAATGTTTTTTTTCTTCATGCTAATTATGTTGTCAGCTTTTTGTCTGAGTGTATAATCGGTTCTAGCGGCAGCCTATATTGCAGTGTTTAACTGTTCTGTGTTAGAATTTTTTATGGTGGCCTTGAAAAGGACACAGCTTTGGCAGCTGGATTCATTGGTCAAATAGCTTAATATAAAAATTTGGCAATGGAGGACTCCTTGGCTATGGATTGCTATTAAAGCACAAATAGTAATAAGTCAAGATTTAAGTGTGGGATGGGGGAAAGGGAAGATCTGGAACTCTAAAGAAGTTTATAGGTAGAAGCCTCATATTTTTAAACTGATGAAATAGTCCAGTAATTTGCAAACACTTGTTACTGAAAATACATTTGAGTACCTAACTTTGTGAAAAACTGCAACAAGCATCTAGTGTGGTTAGTTTTGGTGATTAATTTTTTCATAAAATAATTAATCAATCTAAGTAAGAATTGGAAAATTTCATTCAAGTTTGAAGATTATGATCCAGGAAGAACATATCTCAGGCTGATGTTTGGCAGAAACCAACACTATTGAAAAGCAATTATACTTCAATTAAAAATAAATGAGAAAAAAAGAAAGCTCTGAGAACTGTTTATATATGTTAGATGTCAAGATGCAGTTTATATATATTTTTTTTTGAGAGAGAGAAGGATATACGTTAATGATATGTTATTGACAGTTTACATAATTCAGCCATCAAGTGGGTCATGTGACCTTTTACAAGCTCAAAGGCAAATGTTATCTTTTAAGGAGCTGTCTTGTTGGTGCTAGGAGAGTGTTGCTGCTTATGGTTGAGTGGGTATTCCTGCTGATGGGGGAGGTTTGGATGATGCACAATGCAGATACACAATGCACAGTGGGAGTGGACAGGTGGCCATGGGGCAAAGAAGAATTTTTACATTTTTTTGTTTGTTTTGACATAACATATGGATTTATTTTATAATTGATACCCCAAACATAAATATAGATATAATAATGTCTTTAGTAGTATTTCAACCAACATCATTATCTCTGTAATAACAACAGAATATGTGTGTGTGTAATTACAAAAGTGAAAAATGATATCATGTGTAATTCTATCAGATAATGAATGACCAAGATGACTTATAGTTTTCCTGAGCTGGACTATACTTTACACAGGCTTCCAATGTCTTATTCTATGCCCCTGCTCTCCCCTTCCTGAAAGTGTTAACTTTAGAAAACTTGTCTTTGTACATGCTGTCTTTGTCATTTTAAGATGTAAATCTCCTACAACCCAGAAATGTCTTTCTCCTGTCCCTGCACATCATCCCTTTGAAATACCATCAAGAAGAAAGGCAATGCCTCCTCCTCCTGGTCTCTAGGAATGGTAGGAGCCAAATTTTGATAAGCTACATTTCACACATAGGATAACCTAATCATACTCACCTCGTAGCTCAGCTGGTGAAGAATCTGCCTGCAGTGCAGGAAACCCTGGTTCAATTCCTGGTTTGGGAAGATCCTCTGGAGAGGGATAGACTACCCACTCCAGTATTCTTGGACTTCCCTGGTGGTTCAGATGATAAAGAATCTGCCTGCAATGCAGAAGACCTGTATTTGATCCCTGTGTTGGGAGGATCCCCTGGAGAAGGGAAGGGCTATGCACTCCAGTATTCTGGTCTGGAGAATCCCATGGACTAGTGCATGGGGTTGCAAAGAGTTGGACACAACTGAGGGACTTTCACTTTCACTTTTCACATACCCTACCTTGTCCTCCAGTACTTTTCCATTAGCTCACAAATGTTTAAATCTAATGTTGACCCCCATTGCAATAGTCTTGATTAAGTTTTCCTTGCTGTTTTTAACACATGGCTGCTGCAAATTTTATTTTACATTAAGTACCATATTCTGACTCTGGGACTGTGGATCCTCATATTGTAATTAAGGACCTAATCCTCAATTACTGTTTTTAACAATAAGTGTCTCTTGTATTTATTTAAAAACACATAAGGTCTTCTATTGGGCAGGACCTAAAAAGAGAAATCCATAGTCCTGATCACCAGGAGGAATATTTCTGCTGTGTAAAATATAAATTTTCCTCTCCTAGTTGTTAGGGGCTCTTCAGTCATGAGAAAGGTGACTCCAATCAGTTCATTCTCTTTTGGAAATTAAAATAAGTGCATTCTCAATTAATCATCTTTGTAGGTTCCTTTTACTTTAAGATATTTTAAATATAAATTATAAAATAGATGGTATAAAATCTGACCTCAGAATTTCATTATTAGTTTGTTACTTTTCTATTAGCTCAATCCAATTGAAAATATACACTGTATGAATATTTATGAAAGTTTTAGAAGATGGGTAATATTTAACACATTCAATCAATTCATCTTTAATTAATAAATTCAAATTTATTTTAAATATGTATGTTTAAATTCTTACATATTACTCATAATGTAAGCCATCAGAAATAATGCATTTTCTTTATGTTTGTCAAATGTGACTCCAGAGATTCTGAAATAAATTCTAAAACACATATTTAAGTATAGGTCCATCCACATGCATGTGTAAGGTTAAAATTCAATAAGGTCTTATGACAGCAGTTATAATTAAATGCTTCTGTGCATAATATGATAAGCAACACTACTTTCAGTAACTGTTACATGGTCTGGCTACCTAGTATCTTATCTTTTTTAGAGTCACTGAAGAACACTTCATGGAGGGCACATTTTATTCTCTGAAACTAATAACAAAAGATAGGGGGCACAGAAGGAATCTAAGCTCTTTGTTTTAAAAAAAAATCCTTTATATAGAATGTAATCAGCTATAAATTACTCAATATTTCAACATATGATATAGTCTAATAAGTAGTTCTATTGGAAAAGAGAGCTTAGGACTACTGAATTGTTATTAATTGATATTGTTATTGATTCCCAGGTCTCTTCTTAGAAGGGAAACGAAGATGACAGAAACATAAACACATGCTAGGATGCTCCCATTCCAATTTTGCTGGAAATTTTATCTTTATTCTTAGGTTAGTTCAGAAACAGACCTTGAAGTAAAGATCTCCATGAAATTCAGTTATTTTGTTGGTGAAGGTCATCTGATGTGAGCAGTAGGGAAAAGAGACATCAAGAGAATGCACTTTATAAAGTTGTGTTCTGTTATCACAAATACAATTTTGTGTGACTTTATCTTAATCTGCTACCATAGAATACACAACTCAATGATTCCCTGAGGAATGAGGGAGTTGAGTATTTATAAGCCAGCTCCCACCTAGAATTAATTGGGTGCTGCTGGGTAAGGGGTGTTATAAATTACCTTCAAGGTGGAATAGCTGGCAAAGGAAACTCTCAGGCAACATTCCTTTCTGCTCAAGTCAGAAATGGCCCAAACTTTTTCCCAATACTACCATTCCAGCAGCCACTATTAGTATATTGGACTTTAAGTCATTAACTTAAAATAAGTACATTGATTCAGTTTCTTAGATTTCAAAGACTTTTCACTGGAACACTCTAGGAAAAGTTAAAGCAAAATTTAAATTAATAGTCTGAAAAAAAAAATCCTTGCATTGCTCAGGCTATTTTAATGTTACATATATTGCTGGTAACTCCATATATTTCAATCACTTTTTTTTAAATAGAAATTCCTTTTTAAGATTTAAGTATTTTAAACATTTATTTTAGCACAAAATTATTCTGTCTGACTTTTGTTCAACTGACTTTTAATTGTGCCTTTTTATTTCCTTTGCATCAGTGTTTGGTTATGCTGAAATATATATAATCTGTGAGCTTAAATAATGGCACTTTTTCTATCTAGCAGTCATTTATAGTTACAATAAATAAGAAGAAGTTCATCCAAGATGAAAAATTTAGGGAAAAATTATAAAATAGTTAATTAGGGAAGCCAAGGAAGGAAAGATTTTTAAGAAATGAAAACTCAGCACTATCAAATGGAATAGAAAGTTCATGTAAGAAGAAGATTAATAAGCACTTGCTGTATTTAAAAGTCCTCCAGAGTCCCTAAGGTAAAGTTCTCCCATTTTCTTTTTAAGACACAGCTCTTCAAGGACCTGGTGTCCTATTCCTGAACTCCAGTACAGAGGTTATAATAATGTTATCTCTCGGCAGGTCTCCTCCTTGCTTAAAGTCAGCCATGAAGTTATTCAACAGATACTTGTTGAGAACCTAAAATATTTCCTACACTGATTATCTGTTGAGTAGCAAAATCAAAGATAACTGACTTTCCACTCTGTAAATGGTTACATTTAGAGATATTAATCAATCAAATTAAGAGTACATACAAATGTATATTTACACAATGTGAGGAGTGTTGTGAAAAAAAATAAAGTTTGCTATAATAAACATAACAAACTCAATATACTCTTCTATGCTCTTCATCAGTTGTTCAGGGTAGGCCTTTCAGCTAAAGCAGCTTTCAACTTGAGAGATAAAGAATGAATAAGCATGGGGGGAAAAGAGGAGGGAAATACCAAGCAAAATAACATCAAAAGTAAAATGGACAATAGGCAACTTGGGGAACTATATTTACATATCACATTTTCTTTGATTTAGTAAATCTATGTCTAGGGATCTAGCAATAACAAACAATTGAATATATGAGTAAAGATTCTGCTACAAGGCTATAATATGTCATATTTATTATAGTTAATTATAAGAATATAATATTGTTGCTATTTAGTCAATAAATCATGGCTGACCCTTTTGCGACCCCATGGACGGTAGTCTGCTAGGCTCCTCGGTCCACGGGATATCCCGTGCCATTTCCTTCTCCATGGGATCTTCCCCACTAGAGGCTGAGTCTCCTGCATTGGCAGGTGGGTTCTTTAGCAAAGAGCACCCGGGAAGCCTCATCAATGTATAGGTAGGTGGCACTAATGGTAAAGAACCCAACTGCCAATGCAGGAGATATGAGTCACAGGTTTGATCCCTGAGTCAGGAAGATCTCCAGAGAAGGGCATGGCAACCCACTCCAGTATTCTTGCCTGGATAATCCCACTGGACGAAAGAGGTTGGCAGGTTACAGTCCATAAGGCTGCATAGATTTGGACACAACTGAAGTGATAAGCATAAGCATACTTCCAAAACACTGTTTCTCAGATGTTTAAGGAAACTGTTACTTTATATATAAAATAGATAAACAAAGACCTACTGTATGGCATAGGGAGCTATACTCAGTATTTTGTAATAACATGTATGGGAAAATAATTTAAAAATTAATATACACATATTTATTTTTCATATATATATATAGCACTTCACTTGAAACCAACATAACATTGAAAGTCAACTATACTTAAACAAAAAAGTAAAACAACCAAACAAAAAAAGTTACTTTTTCCTAAGGTTATTAGTGGAACTCTAATTAAAAATTTTCTAAGACAGGGAAAAAGCATGCACTCAGACCAGACTGGCTTAATTTCATGTAAACATTTAGCAGCTAACAAAAATGAAGCACCACGTAATTGAAAGCACATTGAAACTGGATATTCGTCCTTCTCAAGGTACACACTGGCACATGTCTGCAGGCTCCAGGCATCATTGCATGGACTCTCTGCTTCCTGTAAGAGACTGAACAAGCTGGTGCATCTCCAATTATGTGATGTGGTGCTTGTCACATCAAGACATCATCCATAATTAAGAGAGTGTTGATACACCGATCCTGATTTTCATGTCAAACACTGCATGCCTTTGCATCTAAGTCCTGCAGCCTATTTAAGAAGCTTAGGATATATCTCAGCTATCTTCTTACTGAGTCTGGGAGGAGTCAATTTTTAAAGAGGACCTCATTGGGAATGAATTTCTGAATATAGTGTAAACATCTAATATTAAAAGATAAGTTTTCTGGGATTCATATGGATAAAAATTTTAGGAACTAAAATTTATGTTGCAGATATATATTTATTACATGTGAAATTTGTGTTGCAGATATTATCTATTACATGCTAATTTAAAGGATTTTAAAGCATGTAGAATTTGGATTTTTTAAAAATGTAAAATATATAAAATATTTTTTCAATAAATGTTATATTTTTATTCATTTCTATAAGTATAAAATTATATTCAATAGAATTAATCTCTTTTAAAAAATCAACCTTCTTACATAGCTTGCGTTCTGTGTAAGCAAGGCTAAATTTAGCAGCAATTCTGGTTAATCACAAGTAATTATATTTTGCATCTGCCCCCACACTTGTAAACTAAAATGACATGTTCAAAATCTTTCTTGTTATTGAAAGAAAGTATTTAGAAATTTGTATTTTCAGATTGTTTTAAAGAGTTTGTAATAGAAAAGTCTTTTTGTTCACAAATGATTACATGATGTGCTTTTGAAACATTCTAGACTCAAGCCTCTTTTCTACCTTCTTAAATTTTCATATGTTTCATTTTTATTCTCATGATGTTTATCTATGCCTCCTCTTTGTCTTGTTACAAATTATTTTCTAATCTGTATCTGTATCACTGAGCAAGCATTTATTCAGCATTTTCTATATACTACATAATTAGTTTTCTATGCAGTATGAAATATGACTTCTCCACTTCTTTCTGGAAGCAAACAAATACTAGTATGTTAATTGATAACACCTTCCACACCCTTTTTTCTTACATGACCCACACATTTAGCAGTTATCTGTCCCCACTATAACAGCATATTTCAGCTGACAAACAGTTCTTTGTTTAGGGGCTATCTTGTGTGCACTATAGTATGTTTAGCAAGATTCCTGGCCTCTATCCAACAGATGTCAATAGCACCCATTTTTCTGTACAATTGTGACAACCAATAAGGTCTCCCAAATTTGGCAAATGTCCTTTGAGAAGGAAAATCAACCCCATTTGAGAACCAATGTTCTGTAACATATCCTGGCCAATGTCAAAATGCTCTTAATTCACTAAGCTCCTATTTCTATTAAGCCACACATTTCTTCCCATGGTGACTTACATGTTTAGCAAGAGGAAGCTGGTTTTGTTCCCAAATCTGTTCACATTTATTTCTAATTACATAGACTCAATAGTTCTGGTTCCCTGACTCTAGAGCACAGACTTAATAGCTGTGGTGCACAGGGCTTAGCTGAGTCTTGCCAGATTGCACTAGTGGTAAAGAATCTGCCTGTCAGTTCAGGAGACATGAGAGATGGGGGTTCAATCCCTGGCTCAAGAAGATTCCCTGGAGAAGGGCATGGCAACCCATTCCAGTATTCTTGCCTGGAGCATTCAATGGACAGAGGAGCCTGCCAGGCTGCAGTCCATAGGATCACATGCAGTTGGACACAAGAACTCATGGGCTAACCTATTCTGCAGAACTTGGACTCTTCCTGGATCAGGGATCCAACCCATATCTCCTGCAGTGGCAAGTGAATTCTTTATTGCTGAGCCACCAGGGAAGCCCCTGGTCTGGTTTAGTCTTAAAGTAACTTATTAGTGGCTACTCTTCCATTACTCTGTCAGTTTTATTTAGCTTTTTTTTTTTTTTTTTTTTTTTTCTTTTTTTTTTTTTTTTTTTTTTTTTTTTTTTTTTTTTTTTTTTTTTTTTTTTT
>SJYT01048975.1:0-34527 GCA_006410635.1 Cephalophus harveyi
GTCTTGTTTTTGTTGACTGTATAGAGCTTCTCCATCTTTGGCTGCATAGAATATAATCAATCTGATTTCGGTGTTGACCATCTGGTGATGTCCATGTGTAGAGTCTTCTCTTGTGTTGTTGGAAGAGGGTGTTTGCTATGACCAGTGCATTTTCTTGGCAAAACTCTATTAGTCTTTGCCCTGCTTCATTCTGCATTCCAAGGCCAAATTTGCCTGTTACTCCAGGTGTTTCTTGACTTCCTACTTTTGCATTCCAATCCTCTATAATGAAAAGGACATCTTTTGGGGGTGTTAGTTCTAAAAGGCCTTGTAGGTCTTCATAAAACTGTTCAACTTCAGCTTCTTCAGCATTACTGGTTGGGGCATAGACTTGGATAACTATGATATTGAATGGTTTGCCTTGGAGACGAACAGAGATCATTCTGTCATTTTTGAGATTGCATGCAAGTACTGCATTTTGGACTCTTTTGTTGGCCATGATGGCTACTCCATTTCTTCTGAGGGATTCCTGCCCGCAGTAGTAGATATAATGGTTATCTGAGTTAAATTCACCCATTCCAGTCCATTTTAGTTCGCTGATTCCTAGAATGTCGACATTCACCCTTGCCATCTCTTGTTTGACCACTTCCAATTTGCCTTGATTCATGGACCTGACATTCCAGGTTCCTATGCAGTATTGCTCTTTACAGCATTGGATCTTGCTTGTATCACCAGTCACATGCACAACTGGATATTGTTTTTGCTTTGGCTCCAACCCTTCATTCTTTCTGGAGTTATTTCTTCACTGATCTCCAGTAGCATTTTGGGCACCTAATGACCTGGGGAGTTCCTCTGGTCGTGGTAAGGAGATACCCCTCATCCAAGGTAAGGAGCAGCAGCTGTGCTTTGCTGAAACAGCCATGAAGAGATACCCCACACCCAAGGTAAGAGAAACCCAAGTAAGATGGTAGGTGTTGCAAGAGGGCATCAAAAGGCAGACATACTGAAACCATACTCACAGAAAACTAGTCAGTCTAATCACACTAGGACCACAGCCTTGTCTAACTCAATGAAACCAAGCCAGCCATGCCTGCAGAGCAACCCAAAATGGGCAGGTCATGGTGGAGAGGGCTGACAGAACGTGGTCCACTGGAGAAGGGAATGGCAAGCCACTTCAGTGTTCTTGCCTTGAGAACCCCATGAACAGTATGAAAAGGCAAAATGACAGGGTATAGGGTCATAATTGTTATTTATACCTAGAAACTGAAGTGCATAAAGGCTCCTTATTTGAGTGGAGGCATGCAGGGGCAAGATGTTAAATAAAATATTAGCTAAGCTTACATTATTACTTCCTCAGCTCCTAAGTGTTATAATTTGAACTGACAATGTTAGCAGTTTAAATCCTTCATGTAAAGAGTAGAGCTGTAAAAGAGGGAAAGACCAAATATAAACCTCTGATATTGTTCACTTTCAGGCAAGATAGTAAAGTCAAGACAACAATGCAATTCATGAAAGAATAGAGGCAGGAAGTGAGTCATGGTAAAAAATGGCACAATACTTGAAGTTCTAAAGGATTCAGATTTATTGTTCCCAATGTAATTCCCCCTCATTTCACAATATGTACTTAGTCACTCATTTCACCAATATGTGCTTAGTCATGTCCAACTCTTTGCTACCCCATGGACTGTAGCCTGCCAGGCTCCTCTCTCCGTGGGATTCTCCAAAAGAATACTGCAATGGGTTGCCATGTCCTCATCCAGGGGATCTTCCCAACCCAGGGATCGAACCCAGGTCACCCGAATAGCGGGCAGATTCTTAACCATCTGAGGCACCAGGGAGGCCAATTCACTAGTGTGTCCTCTGCCAAAATCTGAATGATCTTGGTGGCCATTTCAATTCAAACAAATAGTAGTCACAGTTGCAGCTGCCATACTGGTCATATTTATTGTTGCTATAGATTAGTCAATCCTCAGATGCATGGTGCACAGATGTTAACTTGGAAAATACAATTAGTTTTATTACAGCAGGAAAGAAGATACAAACCACTCTATATTCACCTGGACAGTACAACATTCAGTTACAGTTTTGCCCCAGGTGTATGTTAAATCTCCCTTTCTCTGTCCAATGTGCTCTAGACCAGGGGTCTCCAGCCCAGCTATGGTCTCTGGCCTGTTAGGAACCAGGCAGCATGGCAGGATGTGAGTGGCAGTCCAGCAAGCAAGCGAAACTTCATCTGCAGCTCTCTGTCACTTACATTGTTGCTGGACTATCTCCCCATCCCGGTGTGTGGAAAAATTGTCTCCCACAATCCAGTCCCTGGTGCCAAAATGGTTGGGGACCGCTGCTCTAGACCATCTGGGAATCCCATGCAATATCATAGTGAATCATTACATCAATGGTATGTTGATCAAGTCAAATGAACACAAGATAGCTAGCCTGTTGAAGGTAAACTATGTGAACTCCAGACAGTGACAGATAAACCTTTGAAATTGAAGGATCTGTGACTCCTGTAAAATATTTAAGGATACATCAGACAAAATACAGCAGGAAATCCCCTCCAAAGGAAAAGTCACTTGGCTGTACTTTGCATCCACTACTACAGTGTATGATATGCCTCTTTATATTTTGGAGGCAATATATTTTACAACTAGGAATACTGAAACTTCCCCTGTTCTGTGTGCCATGGAACTCTGCTTTATTTCTGTGCATTGAAAAGTAAGAAACTGTTCTTCTCTAAGTTAGGATACAGTGCAAATAGCTTTATCCGTTTAGGCTACATGATTGTCAGACTTTACATAGTTAGAGGTATCACTGGTGGGAAATGATTCAGCATGGAATGTATGGCCAGACTCAGTGGCAGAATCACAATCTGAGCCACTGGAGATCTGGAACAAAGCTCTGTCACCTATACTGGAGTATTATATCTTTCAATAAAGAGTTTATAGTATGCTATTAGTTCTGATAGACACAACTGTTTGACTCTGGATTACTAAGTGCTGATTCATTTGAAACTGCTCATTATGAGCTAGCTTATTTAGACCTATCAAGTCATAAAGATGGACCACCATTAGTTCATCCTAAGATGAAATGGCACATAAAGTACCAAGCCCAAAGGAGAATAGAGGACATGAGTGAACCATACAATATCCCATGAAACTCCATGGTATAAACAAGGGTCCTTAGTTGACATACGGGGCCACAAAGAAAGGGAATGGTTCCCATTTAACTAGCTGAATGAGTGGAAAAAATCTGGAGATATTTTGATGAATAAGTCCACTCAGTGGTACTTGTAGCTGAAAAATGGATGGCAGCTACATTCCAGGGGCATTCAGGGTTTTCTTTGAGAGATAACACTGAAGTAAACTCTCAGCATGAAAGAAAAGTTCATTCAATGAATGAAAAGTTTCAAGAAGAGAACTGATCATCCCTTCTGTGGAAGATGAACTTGTCTGAGGTAAGAATATGTACAGAATTCTGGGCAGTGGCTGATGATAGACTACTGGTCAAGTTCTGGAGTAATAATGACTAGAAGATCTGAGACAAAGTGGTCATGTACATTGATCAATGGGATTAGATAATGCATATTTATGTCTCAATGCTTGTGAGCATTTATATATCAATGCCCACCAGAACTTATCCACCATGGAAGACACACTGGACTACCGAGAATACAAAATGAATTGACTAATTGATATCAGCCAGTTTTTGTTATTGGCCATAACTGAATGATGGGCACGTGAATGGAATAATCACAGTTGCAGATACAGAGGCTATATTTGACCCCAAAGCATAAACTCCTAGTTACTGAGGTCAATCTAGATATTTCCTCATATGAATGTTTAGTCTGGCAGAGAAAGGACAGATTCCCCAAGTATGGCACTATTGCTCTAGGAGAATAACCAACCACTTGGTTACAGGTTGATCTCTTTGAGCCTCTTCTCTAGTAGAAGAGCCACAGGTCTATCTTCACAGGGACAGATATGTGTTCTGGGTATGTGTTTCCTTTTCTTACCTGCAGAGATTCATCTAGCAATAATAAATGGCTCTCTACCAAATATCTGACCCATAGCCGTAGAATTTCATAGAATTTAGCCTCCAACCAGAAGACATACTCCACAACCTTGGAGGTACAAAGTGGGAACATGATCTTTTGATCTGCTAGTTGTATCATATGACACACTATCAAGAAGCAATAAGTCTGATAACACATTGGGATGACCTACTGAAGACACAGCCACAGTGTCAACCAGAGAACATACTTGAGTCCAGAAAAAATACTCAAAAAGGAGAGGTTACCATCCTCTAAAATACATTATACATTCTAAAAGCAAGGCCTTCATGTGCATTCCTAAAAGGAAGAATATATGATTTTGGTAACCAAAATAAGAGGAGAGAGTAGTCCCCCTTATAAATCCTACCCAAGGCCTACTACTAGAGAACTTTGGTCTCCTGTCCCTGAAATTCTGAGCTCTGGATGATTGGCGTGCTGGTTTCCATGAAGGCTACCCTCTTGCCAGGGGACATAGCAAGCGTCCTATTGAAATTTATATTACAGCTGCCATATGGGCACTTTGAATTATTTGAACCCACAGATGGATGATAAAGGTCATCCTTTTGGCAGGAATAACTAACTCTGATCATCAGGAGAAACCTACTTTTTGGGCATAGTGGGAGCCAGAAAGTTTAGAACCCCAGTGACTCACCTATGTACCATTTGATTCTCTCTTGCCTAATAGCTATGATGAGTACACAAATGCAACAACTATGGCTTTGAGAAGCATAATATTCATGAGGATTCATGAATAAGGCTCAGAGGATTCATGAATAAAAGTTTGGATCACATTACCAGGAAAGTAGTAAAGATCTAGAAAGATGATAGCTCTGAACACGGGGAATTTAGAATGAATAGTGCAGGAAAGAAGAGGATTAACAGTTGCAGCCTTAAGACCAACAATAGTGACATGAGCTATAATTTGTTCAATTGACTTTCTTCTTCTAAGTTTTTTCTCAGAAGAGAGGCTTACAAAAAACTTGGAGAAATCACTGTCAAAAAATTTTGGAATATATCTTCCTAAAGAAACTAAAGACCTATATATAGAAAACTATAAAACACTGGTGAAAGAAATCAAAGAGGACACTAATAGATGGAGAAATATACCATGCTCATGGATCGGAAGAATCAATATAGTGAAAATGAGTATGTTACCCAAAGCAATCGATAGATTCAATGCAATCCCTATCAAGCTGCCAACGGTATTTTTCACAGAGCTAGAACAAATAATTTCACAATTTGTATGGAAATACAAAAAAACCTTGAATAGCCAAAGCAATCTTGAGAAAGAACTGGAGGAATCAAAGTGCCTGACTTCAGGCTCTACTATAAAGCCACAGTCATCAAGACAGTATGGTACTAGCACAAAGACAGAAATATAGATCAGTGGAACAAAATAGAAAGTGTAGAGATAAATCCATGCATCTATGGACACCTTATTTTTGACAAAGGAGGCAAGAATGTACAATAGATTAAAGACAATCTTTTTAACAAGTGGTACTGGTCAACCACTTGTAAAAGAATGAAACTAGAACACTTTCTAACACCATATACAAAAATAAACTCAAAATGGATTAAATATCTAAACGTAAGACCAGAAACTATAAAACTCCGAGAGGAGAACATAGGCAAAACACTCTCCCACATAAATCACAGCAGGATCCTCTATGACCCACCTCCTAGAATATTGGAAATAAAGGCAAAAATAAACAAATGGGGCCTAATTAAACTTAAAAGCTTCTGCACAACAAAGGAAACTTTAAGCAAGATCAACCACTTGTAGAAGAATGAAACTAGATCACTCTCTAACACCACTCACAAAAATAAACTCAAAATGGATTAAAGATCTAAACGTAAGACCAGAAACTATAAAACTCCGAGAGGAGAACATAGGCAAAACACTCTCCCACATAAATCACAGCAGGATCCTCTATGACCCACCTCCTAGAATATTGGAAATAAAGGCAAAAATAAACAAATGGGGCCTAATTAAACTTAAAAGCTTCTGCACAACAAAGGAAACTTTAAGCAAGGTGAAAAGACAGCCTTCACAATGGGAGAAAATAATAGCAAATGAAGCAACTGACAAACAATTAATCTCAAAAATATACAAGCAACTCCTGCAGCTCAATTCCAGAAAAATAAACGACCCAATCAAAAAATGGGCCAAAGAACTAAACAGACATTTCTCCAAAGAAGACATACGGATGGCTAACAAACACATGAAAAGATGCTCAACATCACTCATTATCAGAGAAATGCAAATCAAGACCACAATGAGATACCATTTCACACCAGTCAGAATGGCTGCGATCCACAAGTCTACAAGCAATAAATGCTGGAAAGGGTGTGGAGAAAAGGGAACCCTCTTACACTGTTAGTGGGAATGCAAACTAGTACAGCTACTATGGAGAACAGTGTGGAGATTCCTTAAAAAACTGCAAATAGAACTGCCTTATGACCCAGCAATCCCACTGCTGGGCATACACACCGAGGAAACCAGAATTGAAAGAGACACATGTACCCCAATGTTCATTGCAGCACTGTTTATAATAGCCAGGACATGGAAGCAACCTAGATGTCCATCAGCAGATGAATGGATAAGAAAGCCATGGTACATATACACAATGGAGTATTACTCAGCCATTAAAAAGGATACATTTGAATCAGTTCTAATGAGGTGGATGAAACTGGAGCCTATTATACAGCGTGAAGTAAACCAGAAAGAAAAACACCAATACAGTATACTAATGCATACATATGGAATTTAGAAAGATGGTAATGATAACCCTGTATGCGAGACAGCAAAAGAGACACAGATGTATAGAACAGTCTTTTGGACTCTGTGGGAGAGGGAGAGGGAGAGGAAGAGGGTGGAATGATTTGAGAGAATGGCATTGAAACATGTATAATATTATATATGAAACGAATTGCCAGTCCAGGTTCAATGCATGATACTAGATGCTTGGGGCTGGTGTATTGGGATGACCCAGAGGGATGGTACAGGGAGGGAGGTGGGAGGGGGGTTCAGGATGGGGAACACATGTACACCTGTGGTGGATTCATGTTGATGTATGGCAAAACCAATACAATACTGTAAAGTAATTAGCCTCCAATTAAAATAAATAAATTTATATTTTTTAAAAAAGAAAAAAAATTTGGAAAAATTTGGTGCAGTTCAAGATGTATAAGAAGTCAGACTAATCAAATGTAACACTAAGATCTTTTTTTCAAATGAGAAACTTCTGTGAGAACTATAGACAACAGCCTCTATCTTCTATTTATTTTGAGTTTATTGCAGCATTGAGGCCAGTTTCTCTCTGGGCTGCCCCCAACCAAGGCCTGAGCACAGCAAAGGTACTAAAAGTACAACAGCTGTAATTTAAAGTGCTTCCTACTATCTACTCCTCCCTTTGTCTCATCATCTTTCACAGCTATTAGATATTCATTGGAAGTTTTTCTTGCCAACTTCTGATTTTCTCTTCTTCATATTTCCTAGACATTAACCTCAATAAATCCCAGTCATGCTAATATCTCTCTATGCTTGCCCTTCTTGTAGGACCCAATATGGCACACTAACTCTACCAATCTACTAACTCTTACACCCAGAGAAAATGAAACAAGACCAACAGTGCTAGTAGTACTCTTGTTTGATTACAGGTAATCCGTCACAAGCCATACTGACTACCACAAGATTACAGGTAAATATAATCTCCAACTACTGTCATATATGTAGAGATATGGTCTTTATCATGAAACATAGGATCTATATGGAGAGATAGACATACAAAATTACCAAAATTACATTCGTGCATTGATAAAACCCTGTCATAAATGAAATATATCAAAGTATTTGGAAGGAAAAAATCTTAAAACACTTGTGACAAGGAAACTCTGAGGGGATTTTCTAGTGAAAGCTAGCACTGATCCACTTGTGGAACATTGTTTTCCAAAAACGACCATAGGAGCATTTGTAGTCTCATGTGATATGGCAACCCACTCCAGTATTCTTGCCTGGAGAATCCCAGGGACAGAGAAGCCTGGTGGCCAGCACAGAGTCAGGGTCGCACAGAGTCAGACACGACTGAAGCGACTTACCAGCAGTAACAGTGATATTTCAGAAGCCTGTCACTCTATCAAGAAATAGAGTCTATTTCCTCTCCCTTGAACCTACTATTGTATTTGAAACTGATGTGATGAATAGAATGCAGTAGAAGTGATACTGTGTAACTGCTGAGTTCTAGTTCCTAAAAAGGAGTGCAGTTTCACCTCAGTAAAGAGAAGCTTAAAAAAACAAACAAACAAAACCCACTATCTTAAAGAGTCCATGTTGCAGAGACACAAAGAAAGACTGCACAGAGATAGAAATGGTCAAGGAGACCCAACTCTTTGAGGCTTCTTAATTCAGACTTCATGAATGAGAAAGTCAGATGGTTCCACCAAGCAAGCTGCTTTCCAGCTGCTCCAGGGGCAGCAGAAACCAGCTTTCCTTTCCAAGTTCAGTTCGGTTCAGTTCAGTCGCTCAGTCGTGCCCGACTCTTTGTGACCCCATGAATTACAGCATGCCAGGCCTCTCTGACCATCACCAACTCCTGGAGTTCACTCAGATTCACGTCCATTGAGTCAGTGATGCCATCCAGCCATCTCATCCTCTGTCGTCCCTTTCTCCTCCTGCCCCCAATTCCTCCCAGCATCAGAGTCTTGTCCAATGAGTCAACTCTTCACACGAGGTGGCCAAAGTACTGGAGTTTCAGCTTTAACATCATTCCTTCCAAAGAAATCCCAGGGCTGATCTCCTTCAGATTGGACTGGTTGGATCTCCTTGCAGTCCAAGGGACTCTCAAGAGTCTTCTCCAACACCACAGTTCAAAAGCATCAATTCTTAGGCGCTCAGCCTTCTTCACAGTCCAACTCTCACATCCATACATGTCCACAGGAAAAACCATAGCCTTGACTAGATGGACCTTAGTCGGCAAAGTAATGTCTCTGCTTTTGAATACGCTATCTAGGTTGGTCATAACTTTTCTTCCAAGGAGCAAGCGTCTTCTAATTTCATGGCTGCAGTCACCATCTGTAGTGATTTTGGAGCCCAAAAAAATAAAGTCTGACACTGTCTCCACTGTTTTCCCATCTATTTCCCTCCTTTCCAAGGACACTCCAAATTACAGTCCAAATCATGACTACAATAAGTATCATTTTAATCAGTTAAGATTTGATGCATAAACTGATGTCAAATGTACAAACTTCCAATTATAAAATAAGCCATAGAGATATAATGTGACTATAGTTAATAATATTGTATTGCATATTTGAAAATTGCTAAGAGAGTAAAAAGACCCTGATGCTGGTAAAGATTGAGGGCAGAAGGAGAAGGGGACGACAGAGGATCAGATGGCTGGATGGCATCACCAACTCAATGGCATGAGTTTGGGTGAACTCCAGGAGTTGGTGATGGACAGGGAGGCGTGGTGTGCTGTGGTTCATGGGGTCACAAAGAGTTGGACATGACTGAGCGACTGAACTGAACTGAACTGAAGAGAGTAAATATTAAAAGTCTTTATCACACAAAAAATGTTACAACTATGAATGGTAGTATATGTTAACTAGACTTAATGTTGTCACACTTTGAAATGTATTAATATACAATGGCAAATCATTATACTTGAAAGTTACAAGTTATATTTCAATTGTACTCCAATTAAGACATTTGCTATGCTTTTCTAGATTCAATTACAAATGAACTTCAACAATTTTTCAACTGATTCATAGTTAGAAGTGTATGTAATGAGTGTCTGTGTATTATCTGTTCATTATGGGGGTTTCCACTCATCAATTTGTATGAATTCTTCATTTTAAAAATAAGATATTAGTATTATTCATAACTTTTATTTTCAAATGACAAGCCATTTCTGATTGAAGTTGAAATGGAATTTACCAATTCATAAAGTAGGAAGGGCCAGGAATTTTAAAATTCCAGACATAGATTCAAATTTTCAAGCAATACTTAAGAATCCTTCATTTTATCTTTCAATTATAGCCTTATTTTTATGTTGTCCATTTCCAACCATTCTATTTGTGGCACTAAAGATGGCCCTGAACAGCTCTGGATTCCATAATCCCTACAATCAATTATACCATCAAACTCAAGACCATTTCTTAGAAAGTCATTCTAGCATAATTCCTGAAGATGATTCATTGGCTTTACCGGAAAAATAGGTTCATCTATGAATGACATGCATGGCCTGGGAAATAAACTGTCCTCATGCCCTCACTCTTAGGCCTAAGTCATTGGTCGAGTGTGTATGCTCAGTTGTGTCTGGCTCTTTGTAACCCCATGGACTGAAGCCTGCCTGAAGCCTGAATTCTATCCATGGAATTTTCCAGGTTAAGTTCCATCAAAAAATACTGACAAATTCACTGACGCATCCTTTTAAATCAATTATTATAAATATGTTTTTCCTATTTTACTGTTGCCCTTTTTTTTTTTTTAAGGTGTTTCCCCTTTGATGAATAGTTTTTCATTTTCATGTAGGCAAGAGAATTGATCTTTTCCTCTTTAATAATTTCAAATATCTCCACTCCATGTATCTGATGACAAAATGGCATACATTAATGTTTCCATAGGATAATATTTCTGTTTTATAGTTCCTAATATTACATAGTTTCATTATTTTTTTCTATTAGGGGTTTTTCATATATAGTTCACCTTATCTCTGTAGATAAAATTATCGATCTCTTTTAATTATAATGACTGTTATTTAGCCAATTAACAGATGACAATTTTTGAATGATAAGCTATTCAAAGACTTTCTCCTGGACCACTTAAGATCATTAAAAGAGAAACTCCCAAGAGTTGTCAACATGACACAAGATAACAGTGAAAAAACGTATTTGAATATCAACCACCCGTGGTCACAGCATCTTCTTAACTCAATGTTAAAATCAACTGCCTATTGGGTTTTATGGTGGTGGTGGTTTAGTCACTAAGTCATGTCTGACTCTTGCGACTCCTTGGACTATAGCCCTCCAGGCTCCTCTATCAGTGAGAGTCTCCAGGCAAGAATACTGGAGTGGGCTGCCATTTCCTTTTCCAGGTGGATTTTATAACCAATCTTATTTTTGACCTTTTAATTCTACTGATTTAGGCACCCTCCACCCAAACTTCACTTTGTCTAACATGATTTGCCCATACCCTAAATCAATCACTTCCATCACTGCATTTGGTAAAATTTTATTAGTTAATAGAATACTTCAAATACTATTTTACTCTAAATTATTTTGAATTAAATGGGTTTAGTTCTATTAAAAGTCCAAAGTAAAACAAACTACACTTAAAATTTTAAATGTTAATTATCAAGTATTCTAGTAATGTAACTTATTTAATAAGTCCAGAGAACCTTCAAATGCATTAATTTTAGATTTCCTCTAATGTCTTCTAAAGACCACCTTGTAATTTACTGTTAATTCAGCAAGAAAATTTTATTTAACACGTTACAAGCCATAAACTATACTAGATGATCTTACAATTCATGACATAGAATAATACCTAATTGAGAAATACCCTATCATTTACAACCATTCAGATTTATGCTTACTGTGTTTGAGCTGTACTCCTTATTAGCAAAATGACCACTTGAACAGACCATGCTGTTTACCCTGTATTTATTTCTATCAGTTCTTGTAATTTAATATTAAATAATTAAGATAGAAAAAAAATTGCATTTGCATTAGTAAATTGATAAAGTTATGGTAATAGGCTCACATAAACAACTTTACATTATTATATTAAAAATCTGTGAAAAATGATGAATTAAATATACAGAGTTATTTGCCATCATGACGATGCAAAAATGGGAGTTAAAGTTTTTAAAATTTATTTTTTGATTTATTCACTTTACCATTGCTTTGTCAAATATTTGAACACTTTTGGTTCTTGCTGAAGTCATCAACATAAAATTAAACATAAGAGATGTTTTGTTTGAAAATAATTAAAATTTCATTAAAGTTTCATCCTCTGCAATGAAGCTCTGACAATGAGTCAGTATTTTAGAGGATTCTGCCAATCTGAGATTTTATGTTGTAAGAAAATGAATTGTGATATCAAAATAAATGCTTACAGTGATACAGTTTTTAGTGACAGTCTCTAATTCCTTCAGCCTCCTAGTATGGTATGGCATTAAACATATATTTTGCATAAGATAAGGATATTACAATATGAAATCATCAACCACAGTAACTATAAATTGGCATATGTGAAATTTCTAAGATAAAAAAGTTTAGATACAAATATGTGAATTAGAGATAATTATCCCATCTTTACTTTGGTTTCTGGAATGGATCTACTATAGATATAAATAAATACGTATATATACATACCCTTAAAAACCCTTTTATTTTTCAAGGACAGATGAATAAGATATAAATAACTAACTCAGTAACTCAAAGTAAACACAAATTAAATCTCTATGGTATAAGAATAGGAATACTCTATGCAAGGTCTGGGACTCAACCCAAAAAATAAAAGTACTATTATCATGGATATTAAGATTATTGTTCTCACTCAACAGAAGATAATTCAATATACCCCCAAATTTCAGTAGTGCCATGAAGGCAAAGAGATTAACTATAGAACCATTAGTGGGCAGTGGTGATCATTTAACTTAAATATCAAATTAAAATAGCATTTACAAAATGAACACAACATTGCACATTAGCTATATTTCAATAAAAAAAGAAATATCATTTGCAATTCAAGAGAATGTTATTTATCACTGCTGCTAAGATATAGTTTATTAGGTGTTAGAGACTTCAAAAAAAGAGACCCAAGGCTTGATATATATTCATACTGTAGAGTGATTTCCTATTTCAAATGATTGGAACACACTTCTGGCATCCTAATGTTCCTGTGCTGATGGGCTCTTCTGATGTTCAATGTGTCTAGAGCTATAAAATCAGCTTGTAAGCTTTGACTCAGCAGCTGAGCACTGCATGCATTCAGGTCATTATGGTGTAGGGATACTTAGCTGGGAAAATGTTATATAAATAACTGATAAGATGAGCAAAGGCTGATTAATCTTTACTGGCCGGTGACTATTTTTAGGATCTTCTTGTATTTGAAAGGATTTATGTTTTTAAGGAATTGAATATAAAAAGTGTGAATGTTAACTCCATTCTGACAGCACAAGAGGAGTTTTTAGAAAACAATTATTTTAGAAGTGAGTTCTGAACATCAGAGTGTATGTGTGTCTGTGTGTGTGTGCATGCACACATGTACACGTTAGTTGCTCAGTCATATTTAATTCTTTGTGAACCCATGGACTGTAGCCTGCCAGGCTACTCTGTCCATGGAGCTCTCCAGGCAAGAATACTGGAGTGTGTTGCCATGACCTCCTCTAGGGGATCTTCCCAACTCAGAGATCAAACCCAGATCTCCCACATTGCAGGCAAATTCTTTGTTGTCTTGAGCCACAATTTTTAAATGTACTTGTATAGTTTCCAAAGTAAATATGCACAATGATTTGAGAACTATTATGATGAGAATATTTTATAGAAGTCCCTTCAAAACATAAATCTCAAGGAAAGACAACAGTTGTTTTGTATTAGTATCATAGTCTACTTCTTAGTGATACATTTTGGGTACATTCTCTTCAGTTTATTTTATTTCATCATTTAAAAAACTATTTCCATCTTGTATAATTTCTCACCGTCTACTTTCTCCCTCCCTCTCTCTCCCTCTTTCTCTCTCTCTCACACACACTACCCATAGAGATATACAATATTTTTTCCCAAATAAGGAAATGAAGTAGAAGTCAAAGAGGTATACAAATATATTCATGTGTCTGATATTTGGATATTTATAAAATTGCATTTTGAGTTATACAAGTAAAATTGGTAGCTTCTAAAATAATCATTTTACTCCTTCAATTAAGATAAACAAGGTTATACTGTCAACTAATAGCATATATTTTCATATAAACTATGGCTACATATTTAAAAAGTTTTCATTAACTCATGGCCAACCACAGAATATCTGATCAAGCTACACTTGTCTATTATTTGAGCTTTTGTTGTGCTGGAAGTATCTAATGTTTGATACATATTATCATAAGTTTTATTAGACAATTTAGATTTATAAGTACACTATCACAAATACGTGCATATGAGCTAATTGGCTGTTATCTTAATTCCAATTTTTGTTGTTCAGTCTCTGTCATTTCCAACTCTTTGTGACCCCATGGACCTCAGATGCTGCCAAGCTTTTCTGTCCTCCATGATCACCTTGAATTTGCTCAAGTTTATGTCAACTGAATTGGTGATATTACCTAACCATCTCATCCTCTGCTGCTCACTTCTAATTTTGCCTTATATATTTCCCAGTATTTTTCCAATGAAAAATCATCAATGAAAAAGTTCAGCTTCAGCAGCCAAAACTTCCAATGAATATTCAGGGTTGATTTCCTTTAGGATTGACTAGTTTGATCTCTTTGCAGTTCAAGGGACTCTCAAGAATCTTCTTCAGCACCACAATTCAAAAGCATCAATTTATTGGCACTCAGTCATCTTTATGGTCCAACTCTCACATTCGTAGATGACTACTGGAAAAACTATAGCTTTGACCATATGGAACTTTGTCAGCAAAGTGATGTCTCTGCTTTTCAATACTCTGTTTAGGTTTGTCATAGCTTTCCTTTCAAGGAACAAGCATCTTTTAATTTCAATTTCAATAATTCTAATTTCAACATGATAGGCTTCTTGGTGCTTTTTTCTAGTCAATCTTTAGACAACTGATAATACAACTGATAATACTGACTGTTATTACCTCTCCTGGTACTAATCACCAATTTTTGAGCATTTGTAAAAAGTGCTATTCCAGTATTTACATTTATGATTTATAATTATCAGATCTCCTTTGAATGTTAAGTAATATTATTCCTATTATGCAAATAAGAAGGGCACTACAATTCAAGCCTTGACCTATATAACAGAACTAAATTAGTGAGCTAGGACTGTAATGCAAGATTGCATAGTTCCAAAATCATGTTATATTACATATTATGTCATGCTACCTGAAGCTGATTTGTTTTGATTTCTATTTTAAAATGTTTTTGCAATCTATCTGATATCTAATCACAATTGGTGATTATTTCTTACCATAGGCAAAATGAATATTTAAAACTAATCATAGCCATTTAGAATAAACATCTGTGATTTATCTTGGCATTTGATTTATCTTGGCATTTGATTTATCTTGCCATACTACAAAGATGAATGTGAAAATCCATTGCAGATTATAATGAATAAAATTAATCACTTGGGATTTATAAATACTATAAAAGAGTAGCTTTAACTCGTGTGATCTAGAAAGACATATAGGAGAAATATTCAAAAAATGAAAAATTTAAGTATTGGTGATCCTGTAAAAAATGGAAGTTCTTGTTCTCAGTGGCAATGTACACTGGTACAACCATACGGAAAAGAGTAGAGTGGTTCCTCAAAAAATTAAAAATAAGACTACTATATAATTCAACAATTCCACTTCTGGGTATATTTCCAATGAAATAAAATCAGTATCCTAATGATTTTCTTCTCCATATTATTCCTAACCTCAGTATAATTTTCCTCTTCCCCAAGTGTACATACTCTAATATATTTAATTCTGTCCTTTGGTATATATTTATCTTCATAAAATATTTAGTGCTGTGTTTGATGATAGGAATTCATGCATATGTCCCTTTTTATTTTCATAACTATTATGATTCTTTAGATTTTATTCTATTCCTTACTGTTTAAATGTACATAGTTATTAAAGCATATGTATATTTATATTTGTAAATACTTTTTACTATAAGTTCCAACACCAAGCAGCTATCAATTTGATTTGTCTTGTATTTTTTTCTACTTAATTTATATCTTTCTAAATTTTCTTATATCTCCAACCTAACTTAAACTTCTGCTTTAATCATACTGAAACTTCTTTGATCCCAGGCCACTTGTCATGATTTTCTTTCCTCATCTTTTTCATCTTCCCAAAATCACTTTTCCTTTCCTGTGCACTTGAAAGTTCTCTTCCAAATACTGTTTGTTTAACTATTGAGGCTGCCTACATTATTAGTAAGTTCATTAAACAAATGAAATAAATTAAAACTTAAACTGACTTAAAACACAGGTGTGAACACAGACATACTAATTTACAGAGCCATAATTTTTAAGAGAAAGCAAGTAGGTAATGAAAACAAGGACGGAAATTTTGCTGAAATACTGAGCAACATCCTGACTTTGCTCTGCCCCCCTGCATGTTTGCTACAACCTGAGACTGGACCCTTCATAACTGCAGGAGCAATTTGGGCCAAGCTTCAACATACATAATTGTGAGCAACGGAGCCTGTCTTCCTCAGGTTGTATTTTAATAGGAAGGACGCTTCTTTTCAGGAATCCTGTATCAAATAGTTTTCAGGGTAATTGACCAAATTTGCTTAGGCCTGCCTGGAGAATCCCAGGGACGGGGAAGCCTGGTGGGCTGCCGTCTATGGGGTCGCACAGAGTCGGACACGACTGAAGTGACTTAGCGGCAGCAGCCCTCTTGTGTGTCAGATACTTGCAGGAGGAATTGGTTTACCAGGATTAGATTAGAATGTTCAGAATCCATCAATCATTTTCCCTTGGAACACATGGGTTGAGTTCTTGAGGAAGTATGTGTGCATCAATCAGGTTTCTCTCACAAAAGGAGAAAGCAGCATTTGCACACTGGAAAGAGATGACATGGATACCACACAAACTCACTCCTTATTCTGTTTAGTTGTTAAGTCTTGTCTGACTCTTTTGTGAACCCATGGACTGTAGCCCACCAGGCTCCTCCGTCCATGGGAATGTTCAGGCAAGAATACTGGAGTTGGTTGCCATTTCCTTCTCCAGGAGAACTTTAAGACCCAGGGATCAAAACTGTGTCTCCTTAATCTCCTGTATTGGTAGGTAGCTATTTTACCACTAAGTGACCTAGGAAACTGATATGCTATTTAGTAAAAGAAAATAAATTCTCTTCTTAGAGTTTACACAGCACAATAAATATAAACATGAGTATGACTTCCCTGGTGGCTTAGATGGTAAAGCGTCTGCCTACAGTGTGGGAGACCCGGGTTCAATCCCTGGGTTGGGAAGATCTCCTGGAGAAGGGAGAAGGGAATGGCAACCCACTCCAGAACTCTTGCCTGGAAAATCCCGTGGACGGAGGAGGCTGGTAGGCTACAGTCCACGGGGTCTCAAAGAAAGCGACTGAGCGACTTCACTTTCACTTTCACTTTCTGAGTATGAGTATCATATGTTTCATTGTAGAAGATCAGTACTTTCAAAAACAGGATGAATATTAAGCAGGTAACTTTATTAGATTCAGCTTCCTCATCATTAAAGAAGGGATATAATATCATCTATCTGCCTCCTTGTGTAGCTGTAGCATTTAGCACCATTAATTAGCACACCATGCTTGGTATCCTCCTATCTTGGTTGATCACTCAACAATGCTATTATTAATAACTCTCCATTCTAGATAAGCATGAGTTCTGCAGTTTACTATTTTCTAGTATGATTTACACTCTTTTTTTCAGTTTACAACCTTTGGCTAAAGTCAAAGTTTAATAAAAAGGCCTCTTTCACTTTTGTAAAGAAATTCCATTGAAATTGAAATTGTTTTTGAAACATACATTTACACACACCCTCATGGTAGAGATTCTCAGCTGCAGGTAAAATAGTATCTAAGATTTTTTTTTCAGAGATATTTGGGAATACTCATCTTTTAATTTACTGAACATTTCTTTTTCCCTTCTTAGATATTCTTTCTGTCTTAGTACATTAAAATGTACTTATTCATCTTTTCTTGATCTTTCACACTTTAGTACAAATGTCTTATCAACAAAGAGCTTCACTGGCCCATTCCTCCAGTAGTAGACCTGACCACACTTTAAACAGAAACTTGGGACCATGTTCTTTGCATTCCATAATTCAGACAATTTATTAAGCAATAAATTATACATTTATCTGTGATATTTGATTGTCAGGTTACTTTCAAAAAGATTCTTTTCAGATTTTGTTCATAATATTACTCATTTCCTACTGCATATTCAATAAACATTTGTTTAATATAGGGTACTGGGTAAGATTCTCTGAAGGTTGTTCATTTATGAGTATCCTGGGTGGCCTGAGGGAAAAGTCAGTATTCCAAATAGACATTAATCTCAGGCTATATCCTCTAGGTATTACAAATGTAACTTCACTTTTCTATTAATGAACTTAATTTACAAATGAGCTTCATTACATTACACGATAGAGAAGCATTACTCAATCAATAATTAAAATCTCATTCCATAATGTGTTTCTCCAGTCAAAATATGCCTCTTTCACCCCAGAGTGAGTTCTACAATCAGAAGCTTAGGCAGTAAATTACTTGGAGGGTGAGATTATAAATTCTTTGGGTACTGTCACCTTACTCCACTGGCATCTGCTGAGTTGTCTACATCCTCACAAAGTCTCACAGAGCTGGACAGTATAAAGTGTTGTTCAGGCTTCCTTCTACCCATCACAGATTTCTCTAAACCTGGTTAACACTTTATCCACACCATTCTTGGGCACAATGGAAACATAAGGCTACTCATAATTGCACAGAAAAATGTAACAAAAACTTTATCAGGCCTCTTTTGACTGAAGAGTTCCTGCTACTATCTCTATCTAATATCTCTATCTCTGTCTGATCTATCTCTAATGATTTCTGAACTATGCTGGATGCTATAGATGCAACAAACTGTGGAAAATTCTTAGAAAGACAGGAATACCAGACCACCTGACCTGCTCTTGAGAAATCTGTATGCAGGTCTGGAAGCAACAGTTGGAAGTGGACATGGAACAACAGACTGGTTCCAAATAGGAAAAGGAGTACGTCAAGGCTGTGTACTGTCACCCTGCTTATTTAACTTCTATGCAGAGTACATCATGAGAAATGATGTGCTGGATGAAGCACAAGATGGAATCAAGATTGCTGGGAAAAATGTCAACAACCTCAGATATGCAGATGACACCACCCTTATGGCAGAAAGTGAAGAAGAACTAAAGAGCCTCTTGATGAAAGTAAGAAGAGAGTGAAAAAGTTGGCTTAAAGCTCAACATTCAGAAAACGAAGATCATGGCATCTGGTCCCATCACTTCATGGCAAATAGATGGGAAAACAGTGGAAATAGTGACAAACTTTATTTTCTTGGGCTCCAAAATCACTGCAGATGATGATTAGGTGAGGTGAAGTCGATCAGTCGTGTCCGACTCTTTGCGACCCCATGGACTGTAACCTACTAGGCTTCTCCGCCCATGGGATTCTCCAGGCAAGAATACTGGAGTGGATTGCCATTTCCTTCTCCAGGGGATCTTCCCGACCCAGGGATCGAACCCGGGTCTCCCGCATTGGAGGCAGACGCTTTAACCTCTGAGCCACCAGGGAAGCCAAGGTGAGGTGAAGTCGCTCAGTCGTGTCCGACTCTTTGCGACCCCATGGACTGTAACCTACTAGGCTTCTCCGCCCATGGGATTCTCCAGGCAAGAATACTGGAGTGGATTGCCATTTCCTTCTCCAGGGGATCTTCCCGACCCAGGGATCGAACCCGGGTCTCCCGCATCAGAGGCAGATGCTTTAACCTCTGAGCCACCAGGGAAGCCGATGATGATTGCAGCTATAGAATTATAGACACTTGCTCCTTGGGAGAAAAGTTATGACTAACCTAGACAACATATTAAAAAGCAGAGACATTACTTTGCCAACAAAGGTCTGTCTACTCAAAGTTACGGTTTTCCAGTAGTCAAGTATGGATGTGAGAGTTGGACTATAAAGAACGCTGAGGGCTGAAGAGTTTATGCTTTTGAACTGTGATGTTGGAGAAGACCCTTGAGAGTCCCATGGACATCAAAGAGACCCAACCAGTCCATCCTAAAGGAAATAAGTCCTGAATATTCATTGGAGGGGCTGATGGTGAAGCTGAAGCTCCAATACTTTGGCCACCTGATGTGAAGAACTGACTCACTTGAAAACACTCTGATGCTGGGAAAGATTGAAGGTGGGAGGAGAAGGGGACAACAGAGGATGAAATGGTTGGATGGCATCACTGACTCAATGGGCATGAGTTTGAGTAAACTCTGGGAGTTAGTGATGGACAAGGAGGCCTGGTGTGTTGCAGTCCATGAGGTCTCAAAGAGTAGGACACAACTGAGCAACTGAACTGAACTGATACATGCAATGAAGGGTGCCAACCTCTCAGGCAACCTAAGCAAAGCAAGGCTACATTAACAGTGTCACTTAGAAGAGTCTGATTGATAAAGAAGATGAATATGACCCAAAATAAAATACTTACAAATGTATAGTTTATTTCAGGAAAAGATACAGTATACCAACAGCATTAAAGTAAGGATATGTATCACAGATCTTGAATGCTTTTTAGGACAGTGTCCAAAGAAGTCAAATTTGAGCCACAATTGTCCTGTAATGCAGTATCAAACACACTTTCCACCTCAGATCAGAAACATTATATACACACAAAATACTTCAGTAACAGAGCCCCAAATGGGGACTCCCTTGAAGTTTCTAAAGGTCATGTAAATGTATTCCACCTAATAGAACCAAAGACAAGTTGTTCCAGAGACCTGACAGATACCAGGTACAAATCATCAATCTCACTGTTATCAATAAAAATGCTATCAATAAAAATGTTATCAATAAAAAACCATCTTCAGGCTCCACAGACCTATGGTTACCAAGCAACACAATGAATCAGTGTGTTTTGTGCCTTGATCAGGATTCAGGTCTCTCCAGGTAATTCAGGAAATGTGAAGTTGCTCAGTTGTGTCCGACTCTTTGCGACCCCATGGACTGTAGCCTACCAGGCTCCTCCATCCATGGAATTTTCCAAGCAAGAATACTGGACTGGATTGCCGTTTCCTTCTCCAGGAGATCTTCCTGATCCAGGGATTGAACCTGGGCCTCCCGCATTGTAGGCAGATGCTTTACCATCTGAGCCACAGGGAAGTCCAAATTCAGGAAATGGAGCAGCCCAATTCCAGGGTGGAGTGCAACTCAGCAAAAAAGAAGAGTCTGGATTTATTTGGGTAATGTCCTCCAACATATAGTTACACCTAGTTGATTTATCTCCTTTTATATTCTAGCAACAGTCTATAAATGTTTAAAACATTTGAAACTATGCCAGCCTTCTGGCAGGCAAGAAAGGCACATTCAAACAGGGCAATTATGGGGACTTAAATAAAGAGACTATTTTCAAATGTTGATTGGTTTGGCCAATACAGGATGTTGCTATTCCCAGAACTAAAAACAATGGTAAAATATTAGCTGCCCTAGGTCAGAGTAGCCAAAGAGATAATAGCTTTTGGAAACAAGAAAAAGTAACTATATGGAAAAGATAGTTGATGAAGATCCAAGACCTGAGCACTTCAGACAATGGACACAGCCAACCAATGTTGATCAATAGCAAGAGAGCTCTAGGGAAACGAAGATTACATGCCTTGGCCGTTTTCTCTTCCTTGATTCTGATATTCTGCCAGAGGGCAGGGGAGGTTATTGGTACATTCAATATGGTACAGACTTCTGAGACACAGCAGGAAAAGATGAAGAATGCATCTTGAGAGGCAAGAAGAGAATATCTATCATAGTGTCAGGGAAAGGTAAAAATCTGGCTCTTACATCATGGTGCGTTCCTGAAAATCCACAGTATTTTATGGAATATAATTCATCTTTGACTTTCTTCAGGGATTGAAAAGCAACATTACAGGACATAACAACATGAAAGCATATGCATTTTATAGTCAGAATCAGTTTTTGGTTGTTGTTCTTTTACGATGGAATTCCATCCTGCATGTAGTGATAAATTAGCTGGGAGGGCAAAAGGAAATTACTAAAAGCTTAAAAGACATCATGTTAATATATGAAAGTATCATTTACTCCTATGGGTATAAATCTTTTTTTTTCTATGATCTCATTTTAATTGATAATGAAATAATATCTTCAAATAATGTTATGGTATTTATATGTTCATTAAAATGCTAAGGATAATCATTTCTATAGTTGGACTAATAAAGATATTTAGGTTCTAAGAAATTAAACCACTCTTTTAAACTCACACATAGTTTGTTTTTTTAGTCATACCTAGAATCCATACCTAGTTCTCAGACTCATTTTTCTTTCTATTATAAAAATTGACTACATAAATCACAAAGTGTATATAATTAACATCTCATGTCTACAAATAGAATTTTATAGAAATTATAGACAAAGTTAGATATTTTAGACATGAAACTTACCTGAGTAAAGTCTCCAAATAAAAATCTATATTGTTTTAAAAAATAAAATTTAAAGTCCATCATAGATGAGTACTACAATCTATGTGTACTTTTGTGTAGTTGACTCTATCTATATGGTACTAAAATAAATTTTCATGATTTAAATTGAAATTACTCATCTAAAAGCTGAATTATTGAGTGTGATGACTAAATTTCTATCAGCTTGGCTATGTACCCAGATATCTGGTCAAATATTATTCTAGAAGTTTCTATCAAAATATTTTCTACTTTCTTATACAGCAGGTTCATTATTAACAACTATTGCCTATTACAGGGCTCGAGGTAAATAAGCCAATGAAGTTTGTATTCATTGGTTCCTAAATATTTCATTCTTCACACTTCTCAGTCTAAGCTAACTGTAAGACTCCTTGCCTTCACTGATTTTTCAATAACATTCCTTTCCACTCTAGAAAACTCATTGCTTTTCTTTAACATATGTTCCCCAAATTGTACTCTGGCAAGTTCTCTTTTAATTTTCCAAACAAATTTGGTATTTTTTTCTTTGTGCTCCCAGTGGATTATTCACACTTAACAAGTACTATAAAATTTTTCTGATATTCAAAAAGCCTATATAATTATATGAAAGAATTATTCTCACAAAAGCTACTGTAAAAAAACAAAATATTATCACTACAATATATGCCACCTTCTACTTAGAATTAACCATCTTAATATTGATATTTTTTGTTTTTATACATAGTTTATATGTTTTACTATATTTTTATAAGTATACAGATATAATAATACATTATACATATATATTATTCAGACGTCTTCAAGATTTATATTCTCTTTATGCATATATATACATGTTTGTGTATTCTCTATGACTGACTTTTTTGGACAAGAGTTTCAATACATTTGTGATGTATGTGTTTAAGAGGAAATCTGTGGTATCTTTGCATGGTTCAGATGTAACTCATTTAATTCTTATTCTGATAACCAGCAATGATTATTATTTTTTATACTGTTACAATGTTCCTCCAAATATTTTTGTCCATATATGTGAGTTACTTTCTCTAGGCTTCATATCAAGAAGTAAAACTGTTAGGATCTAGGACATGCATATTTTACTTTAATTTTCATATATTGAACTTTTCATATATTGTTTTCCGAGGTGATGTTCCAATTTACGCAGCAAACAATATATGAAAGTTTCTATGACTCCATATGTTTGTCATCATTCAGTGTTTCTTGGTATTTTATTTTTTCATAATTTAATGAATGTGACATAGTAGCTCACTACGCTTTTAATTTATTTTCTACTAACTTCATATCCTCTTGGTCATTTTATGTTTTCTCCCCTGTAAATTGCCCACCTGTTTTTTAATCTTCTGGTATACACAACAACTTTTTGTAGCCTGTGATATCCTCAAGGGCAGAGTAAGTGTTAGTCGCCCAGTCTTGCAGGACTCTTTGCTATCCCATGGACTGCAGCCCACCAGGCTCTTTGTCCACGAGATTTTCCAGGCAAGGACACTGGAGTGAGTTGCCATTTCTTTCTCCGGGGATCTTGCTGACCCGGGGGTCCAACCCAGGTCTACTGCACTGCAGGCAGACTCTTTACCGACTGAGCTACAAAGGCAGAGAGAGGCCAGGTATTATTCATTTTTCCACACTGGCATTTTATGATGCTCAATTAAATGTTCGATGACTGAAAGTCATACGTTTCTGATAGGTGCTACTGCAAGTCTTTTTATTTCTTTCTCATGTGATGGCCTGTACATAAGTTCATACATTTATGTTACCAGTCAGGGCACAGATTCCTATTGTGCCTTGAATTTTTATATGCTTGGGTAAAAATGTTAAATCAAAACATATTCTGGAGAAGAGCATGTTGCATGTACTATAAATGCTGACCATGGCTTCGTGTGCTTAGCTTTATTATAAAAATTTTAAGTAGTAAAATTCTGCTGTGAAAAATACATTTAAAAGTATGTCTTTATTTTTATATTGTTAAGTATATGGTTAGGAACTCATAATGCATAAATATTTATAAAAGTCATGTTGGACATGTTTTCCTTTGTTTTCTGTTTAATGTTGTTCACAATAACTTGTATGTTAGCAGATGCTTGTTAAGTATTTATATTTTATAATAATACTGTAGTTTAAACATAATTAGCTCCAAATGATTTTGAGCTTCATGTAAACAAATTGTCCAATATTTTTCTTGTACTTAACATTTATTGGGCTTCTGTAATGTACTGGATAGTGTGAAAAATATAATTTATATACAAATTTAGTAGAGATATTTACATTGTAGAGTTTAGAACATAAAAATGTTCAAATTGCTATATACCAGGCAACCAAATCATAACATATTAACTGTTGTGACTTTCTTTTTTATTTAGGAGGTATTTGGAAAATTCTATGCTCACTTCTTTTTTTTTTTTTTTAATAAACTGTGACTCCTCAATATAAAAACAGTCAAATCATTAGCTTTTTATTTTGAAGCTAAGGTCTAGGCACATGTGGGGAAAAAAAAAAAAAAAGGATCAGAAAAATGATGACAAAGCTTGTTTTTTCTAACAGCTAAATTTAGTTTGACAGTAAAGTGGGAGAGTATAATGTAATAAGAGCAATAGAATATGTACAGTAGATTATATCTAAGTAGAGAGTCTGTGACTTTCAGGGTATACTGGAATGAGGCTTGAAAGATCCATAATGCTGTATGAAATAGTTCAGTTTATACCATAAGAAATAACAAGGCATTGTGAAATATTAAATATGGAAGTAGCAATATTAGATTTGTGTTACATAACAATTAATATGACGGAAAAGTATTATATATAAGCTTTGGTGGCTGGTAAATGGCTAACCACTAGTTCTCTGGGAACAGGGCTAGATCAGGGGAGGGCCTTGATTTGTAGTTTGTGCACTGTTTTGGCATAAACACCCCCAGTATGACCAACTTCAACCTAACAATAAATTATCAATCAATAGAAGTCAGTCAGATATATGAAAAACTCTATTCTCACAAGCTGGTGTGAGGTGGCTCCAATATGCTACTAAATTTTTAAAAAATGTGTTAACTTGTAATCCTCATAACATTTTTGTCTAAGAGTTTCTTAACCTTGATATTATTCACATGTTGAACAAGATAATTCTTTGTTGTAGGGTGTTGTCCTGCGAATTGTTGAACGTTTAACGTCATCCTGGGATCTACTCACTAGACACCAGCACTACACCCCCACACAAGTTGTGATAACCAAAAATGTCTCCAGTCACTGTCAAATGTTCTCTGGGGAGAAAAATCAACTCCGGCTGAGAATGACCACTTTAAGGCACACCCTATAATATTTTTCTTTTCCATCTTCATCTCTTTCATTGTTTTTCTGATTCTTTATTTTCCTCTACTTCCTATTTTTGCAAATGAAGAAATTGCAACTTAGAAAAGTTAAATATATTTCCCACTGGACTGTTCGATATGTAAATTCACAATGTGACTCCAAAGCAGATAGATGGAAGGACAGATAGATAGGGACAAAGACATAAATATATAATTTCAAATGCTATAATTATTGGATAGCAAGTACCACTAACAAACCAGTCCTTGTCCTGACACCAATTTTGCATGGTCATTAATTTTATCCTTGATTTAATAGTTTCTGCTTGTAGAATAAAACAATATATTAAAGTTAATAAATGCTTAACATTATTTTAAGATAAAATTTCTTTGTGATCTTAATAATTGTATCTTGGTGACTCAGTTTATTTTTTGTGTAAATGGGATAGTAGTGTATCTACAATAAGAACTGTAATGCAAGAAGTAAACAAGACAGAGAAAGACAATTATTACATGATATCCCTTATAAGTGAAATCTAAAAAAGCTAAACTCAGAGTAATGGAGACTAGAATGATGGTTACCAGAGTTTGGAGAATGGAGAAAATTGGAGACATTTGTCAAAGAGAATAAATGTCTAGTTTAAAATGAATAAGTTCCGGGGAATCTAATGTATGGGGCTTCTCAAGTGGCGCAGTGATAAACATCTGCCTGCCAATGTAGGAGGCACAGAAGAAGTGGGTTAGATCCCTGGGTCAGGAAGATAGTCTGGAATAGGATTTGGCAATCTGCTCTATTCTTTTTTAAATTTTATTTATTTTTAAACTGGTGTAAAATCGCTTTATAATTTTGTGTTGGTTTCTGCTGTACAACAATGTGAATCAGTTGTAATTATATACATATATCCCTTTCCTCCTGAGCCCCCCACCTCTCACCCTATCCCACCCCTCTAGGTCATGACAGAACACCAGGCTGTGTCTCCTATGTTATTTAGCAACTTCCCACTATTTTACACATGGTAGTGTATATATGTCAGTGCTACTTTCTCAATTCATCCTGCACTCAACATTCCTGGTGGTATCCACAAGTTGGGGCTGTTACAAGAGTTTATGAAAAAGGAAATCAAAATAAAGTAGGACCAATCAGTTCAGTTCAGTCACTCAGTCATGTTCAACTCTTTGCAACTCCAAGGACAGCAGCACACCAGCTTCCCTGCCCATCACCGACTCCCGGAGCTTGCTTGAACTCCTCTGTCCATCAAGTCGGTGATGCCATCCAATCATCTCATCTTCTATTGTCCCCTTCTCCTCCTACCTTCAATCTTTCCCAGTATCAGGGTCTTTTCTAAGGAGTCAGTTCTTTGCATCAGGTGGCCAAAGTATTGGAGCTTCAGCCTCAGTATCAGTCTTTCCAATGAATATCCAGGACTGATCTCCTTTAGGATGGAATGGTTGGATCTCCTTGCAGTCCAAGGAACTCTAAAGAGTCTTCTCCAACACCACAGTTCAAAAGCATCAATTCTTTGGTACTCAGCTTTCTTATAGTTCAAATCTCATATCCATACATGACTCCTGGAAAAAACATAACTTTGACTACACAGACCTTTGTTGGCAAAGTAATGTTTCTGCTTTTTAATATGCTGTCTAGGTTGGTCACAGCTTTTCTTCCAAGGAGCAAGCATCTTTTAATTACATGGCTGCAGTCACCATCTGATTTTAGAGCCCCCCAAAATAAAGTCTCTCACTGTTTCCATTGTTGCCCCATCTATTTGCCATGAAGTGATGGGACCAGATGCCATTATCTTAGTTTTTTTAATGTTAAGTTTTAAGCCAGCTTTTTCACTCTCCTCTTTAGCTTTCATCCAGAGGCTCTTTAGTTTTTTGCTTTCTGCCATAAGGGTGAACTCTCTGCCTTTTCTATGATCCACCAGATGTTGGCAATCTGATCTCTGGTTCCTCTGACTTTTCTAAATCCCGCTTGAACATCTGGAAGTTCTCGGTTCACATACAGTTGAAGCCTTGCTTGGAGAATTTTACTATACTAGCATGTGAGATGAGTGCAACTGTGGGGTATGTTGCACATTCATCCATCAGAGGGCAGGCAGAATGAAAGCAGGAATAGCAATACTCATATCAGATAGAAACTATAAAATAAAGAACATGAGAAAAGATAAGGAAGGACATTACATAATGATCAAGAGATCAATTCAATAAGAAGATATAACAATTATAAGTACATATGCATCCCACATAAGAACAACTCAATACATATGGCAAATGCTAACAACTGTAAAAAAGGAAACAGTCCAGTATCCTTGCCTAGAGATTTCCATGGACAGAAGACCCTGGTGGGCTACAGCTCATAAGTGGCAAAGAGGCAGACACGACTATGCACATATACAAACACATACTTGAAAGTTGCCAACATAGTAGTCACATCAGTACTTGTCTTCACTAACTGAAGGAAATCTAAAGAGGATTTTTACTTTTAAGAAAAAAGCCATTATGTACTAATACAGCTCTTTTTTAAAAGCAAACTGGCCTGACAGGAATTTTTGGAAAGCTGGGCAACACCCTTTGCTTCAGACCATTTCAATTTAGCACAAGTGTCAAAGGAATATTTTCAGAAAGCATTGGAAACCTGTGTTACTAACACTATGAGCGTAATCATTTTGCAATACATATGACTATCAAATTAATAGCTTGCACACATTAAATATATACAATATTACATGTTAATTATATCTGTAAAAAAGCAGGAAAAAAAAGGTTTGTTATGCATATTAACAGAAACCTACTCTGCTTAGAATAGTGACTGGCACATAATTAGCTATGAATAATCTTAGTATAAAGCAAACAAATAAAACAATGAAGAGAGATACTATTAAAGAACAGCAATGGTTTACATATTTTCAGTTATATCAGATATTAGGAAAGTTTCAGGTACAAATTTGGGGAATCATAGGTTTCAAAATCTACAAGATAAACAAGTCCTTGTTCTAGGCACATCATAAACACTTTAAGGAAATGTTATGACATAAATTGTTGTACATATGTAAGGTATAATATGTCCTCTCAGACACACAATGTTATGAATATGCATAGCTAAATGTTTATAGTGGTAGTTTATCAGAAAAGAGGGAGACATAGAAGGAGAAAAAGGAGAAAGAAAAGAGAAAGAAAAAAAAATGATGTGGAAAATTTGTCTACTTCAGTGTCATTTTTTTTTCTAAATTTTTAAAAATCTTAGAGCATGTTTAGAAGTTATTAGCAAACTCACCATAAATCTAAAGAAAAAATGCAAGAAGCATGGTAATCAACTTAGGAAATTATTCTGTAAAACTGTGCCAATATGTGGTTTAACTCTCTGTAGGACAAAAAGTTCAATAAGCTTTCATACAACATTGTTTTCATATAACATTGTTTTATATAATCCTTTTAGCTTTTGTTTCAGTATCTATTTTGCCTTGGTTGATAAGTCTGATTAAATATAAAGCTCTCTAATTCCTTCAGTGAAGTTAAGGAGAAATTAGACTGAAAGTGCAAACAAGTCCAGATGCAAAATATAAAAGTTGCTGATACAGGCAAATGTTTCAGTCTCCTTCCACCCTCAAACCTAATGATATCATTTCCATTAAACTTAAGATTTAAAAAACTTTTCTTATGTATTTGGTGATTTTCAATTATTTGAATAAAATAGCTTTTAGATCTTTTAAGCTGAAAAACTTCAAATATATTTTGTATAGCCTTTTTATCTTTTTAATATATTATCATATTTAAATATTGCAGTATCTCTATCCTTGTGAGTTAGGCAAAACAGGACTTTTAATTCTGTTCTTAGAATAAAGAAATTGAGACTGAGAGAAAACTACATTATAACTTTAGTATACACAGCAGGTAGCTCCTAGAGATGGTAGGGAGGCGATCTTCCTATCTTACTGACTTAACCAAACTTGCTTTATATTAACAAAATTCATTCTGATTTCCTTTATGAATGTAATTTAGCTCTCTCTGAACCCAGCAGGGGTCCTTTCTTTCACCCCTGGGTAGTTGTAACTCATAATTACTATGTCATATTTGCAGATTTCATATTTTAAACAGTTGAATGAAAATATACTTTTCATTTTAAATTTACTAACCTCTGGTATATGTCATAATAATTTTCAAAAGTTGTGAGCTTTCAATAATTAAACTATTGGAATATTTTCTCCATGTTCCCAGTTTTGCAACGCTCTTCCAACAAATATCGAATGTTGACTAGGTGTCGGACTTTGTTTTAGGCATAAGAGATATACTGGAGAGTAAGAAGTAACCCCCTCCTTTCTGTGGAAATCATGGCATAATTGGAAAAGCAAGTAATAATGAGATAAAAAGATATACTTTAAAACAAAGAGAAGTATTCTGAAGAAAAGTAAGGAAGGGTAAAGGAGTAGGGTATTTTACTATAAGATACAAAGTGACATGATACTACTAGAAGATAACCTGGAAATTTGCGAGTTGCCACTGTTTATAACTTGGGGATTCTTGTCTAATCATAAATAAATTATCAATAATGTTATATGTAAGTCTCTACCTCCATCCCTTGGGCTTCCCTGATAGCTCAGTTGGTAAAAATCTGCCTGCAATACTGGAGCTGCTGCTGCTGCTAAGTCGCTTCAGTCATGTCTAACTCTGTGCGACCCGATAGACGGCAGCCCACCAGGCTCCCCTGTCCCTGGGATTCTCCAGGCAAGAGTACTGGAGTGGGTTGCCATTTCCTTCTCCAATGCATGAAAGTGAAAAGTGAAAGTGAAGTCACTCAGCCGTCTCCGACTCTTTGCAACCTACCAGGCTCCTCCATCCATGGGATTTTCCAGGCAAGACATGAGACTCCGGTCCAATTCCTGGGCTGGGAAGATCCGCTGGAGAAAGGATAGGCTACTCACTCCAATATTCTTGGGCTTCCCTCCTGACTCAGCTGGTAAAGAATACTCCGACTCTTCGCAACCTACCAGGCTCCTCCATCCATGGGATTTTCCAGGCAAGACATGAGACTCCGGTCCAATTCCTGGGCTGGGAAGATCCACTGGAGAAAGGATAGGCTACTCACTCCAATATTCTTGGGCTTCCCTCCTGACTCAGCTGGTAAAGAATCTGCCTGCAACGTGGGAGACATGGGTTGAATCCCTGGGTTGGGAAGATCCCCTGGAGAAGGGAAAGGCTACCCACTCCAGTATTCTGGCCTGAAGAATTCCATGGACTATATCGTCCATGGGGTTGCCAAAGAGTCTGACATGACTGAAAGACTTTCACTTTCACCCCTGCCCCTGGAGTCAGTTGATTAATTTGGCTGTCCTTTTTTTGTAATTTACCAAGAAATGCTGGCAGAGAAGGCAATGGCACCCTACTCCAGTATTCTTGCCTGGAGAATCCCAGGGACAGAGGAGCCTGGTGGGCTGCCATCTATGGGGTCACACAGAGTCAGACACGACTGAAGCAACTTAGCAGGAGCAGAAAGAAGAAATGCTAGGTTGGATGAATTGAAGCTGGGATCAAATTACCAGGAGAAATATTAATAACCTCAGGAGTGCAGATAACAACACATTTATGGCACAAAGTGAAGAAGAACTAAAGAGCTTCTTGATGAAAGTGAAAGAGGAAATTGAAAAAGTTGGCTTAAAACTAAATATTCAGAAAATTAAGATCATGGCATCTGCTCCCATCACTTCATGGCAAATAAATGGGGAAGCAGTGGAAACAGTGTCAGACTTTATTTTTCTGGGCTCCAAAATCACTAAAGATGGTGACTGCAGCCATAAAATTAAAAGATGCTTACTCCTTGGAAGGAAAGTTATGACCAACCTACACAGCATATTAGAAAGCAGAGACATTACTTTGCCAACAAAGGTCAGTCTCGTCAAGGCTATGGTTTTTCCAGCAGTCATGTATGGATGTGAGAGTTGGACTATAAAGAAAGCTGAGTGCTGAATAGTTGATGCTTTTGAACTGTGGTGTTGGAGAAGACTTTTGAGAATCCCTTGGACTGCAAGGAGATCCAACCAGTCTATCCTAAAGGAGACCAGTTCTGAGTGTTCACTGGAAGGACTGATGTTGAAGCTGAAACTCCAATACTTTGGCCACCTGATGCGAAGAACTGACTCCTTAGAAAAGACCCTGATGCTGGGAAAGATTGAAGGCAGGAGGAGAAGGGGACGACAGAGGATGAGATGGTTGGATGGCATCACCAACTCAATGGACATGAGTTTGAGTACACTCCGGGAGTTGGCGATGGACAGGGAGGGCTGGAGTGCTGCCGTTCATGGGGTCACAAAGAGTTGGACATGACTGAGTGACTGAGCTGAACTTTTCTTTTAATATGCCGTTGTCCTTAATAAATTGGTGTCCTTAATATTAATAGTCTTTATTTTTCAGTCTAAACCTCTAATAGTTAAACCATAGCTTACGAACTTAGAATTTTAAAAGTAGGAAGAGAACTAAAGATAGACTTCCAAAGCAAAGTTTTAAGAAATGTATTTTGCTAATCAGGACCATTTAGGCCTAAAGAAGTTTCTCAACACCTAAGGTGACTTGAAAACCCAGCTTTCTATTTCCTATTTTATTATATTTTGGTATACATTGTGTTGATATGATACAGCTTATACATATCTATAATAATCTTACCTATATGATTCAATCTTAAGGGTAAATATTAGAGACCACTATACCCTCAAAAATTACCTCACATGCTTGATGATGCCTAAAGACAACCATGATTCATGAACAATTCATAAATATTCCTTCTTAAATTTCTAAGTCCTGACAAGTGTGATATAATGAAGATTATTTGTTATTTGTGCATTTTTTATGAATTAAGCTTATCATAAGCTTTCGAGGTCAGGATTTAATAATGTGGAAAAATAAGTTCAGTTCAGTTCAGTTGCTCAGTCGTGTCCGACTCTTTGCGACCCCATGAATCGCAGCACGCCAGGCCTCCCTATCCATCACCAACTCCTGGAGTTCACTCAGACTCGCGTCCATCAAGTCAGTGATGCCATCCAGCCATCTCATCCTCTGTCTTCTCCTTCTCCTCCTGCTCCCAATCCCTCCCAGCATCAGAGTCTTTTCCAATGAGTCAACTCTTTGCATGAGGTGGTCAAAGTACTGGAGTCTCAGCTTCAGCATCAAAGAAATCCCAGGGCTGATCTCCTTCAGAATGGACTGGTTGGATCTCCTTGCAGTCCAAGGGACTCTCAAGAGTCTTCTCCAACACCACAGTTCAAAAGCATCAATTCTTTGGCGCTCAGCTTTCTTCACAGTCCAACTCTCACATCCATACATATGAGAGGGTAACAGGCAGGAAGGCCAGGGGTCTCCAAATGGAGGAAATAGCCTGCAAGTGTCAGACATTTTTATCTCCCTTAAGCTGCAGGAGGAAACAAACTAGTGATATTTTTTTTCCTTCTCTATACAAATTTAAAAGGAGGTTTCTCTTAAAATTCTGTGTTGCCGTGACACCTGGTTTCACCTGAAGTTAACCAATGCCTTTTTCTTATGGAAATGTTTATCTTAAGCTATACTAATATACTAGGCATTTACCCCAAACTCTGTCTTCAAGTCAGTTCCGCCTTTTGGGCTCAGAACCTACTTGATGAACCAGTATGTTATACTCCAATATTGCTCCTCTAATCTATATAAACACACTATTTGTATGGTGTTCTGCCCTTCTTCAAGATTTAAGTTAATCCTTTTATGGCCCAACATGAACCATTTGGAGCCCAGATTATCCCAAAATACATCTTATGCATGAGGGGCCTGGTGCCATTCTGTTTTGAGACATTCCTTTCTTTCATTAACAGACTGCTGGTGACTATATAACATCCAGCTAAAGACTAGCAGGGGGTACTCTTTCTGCCCACTTCTGATGCCTATGCCAGAAGCTTCCTTTATCTCCTTTATACTTTAATAAAACTTTGTTACACAAAAGCTCTGAGAGATCAAGCCTCATCTCTGGCACTGGATTGAATTCTTCTCCTCCAGGGGCCAAGAATCCCGGTGTCATGATTCAAAAACAAACTTTCACATATCCACTGGAAAAACAATAGCCTTGACTAGACAGACCTTAGTCGGCAAAGTAATGTCTCTGCTTTTGAATATGCTATCTAGGTTGGTCATAACTTTGCTTCCAAGGAGTAAGCGTCTTTTAATTTCATGGCTGCAATCACCATCTGCAGTGATTTTGGAGGCCCCCAAAAGAAACTCTGACACTGTTTCCACTGTTTCTCCATCTATTTCCCATGGAGTGATGGGACTGGATGCCATGATCTTCGTTTTCTGAATGTTGAGCTTTAAGCCAACTTTTTCACTCTCTTCTTTTACTTTATCAAGAGGCTTTTTAGCTCCTCTTCACTTTCTGCCATAAGGCTGGTGTCATCTGCATATCTGAGGTTACTGATATTTCTCCCAGCAATCTTGATTCCAGCTTGTGTTTCTTCCAGTCCAGCATTTCTCATGATGTACTCTGCATATAAGTTAAATAAGCAGGGTGACAATATACAGCCTTGATGTCCTCCTTTCCCTATTTGGAACCAGTCTGTTGTTCCATGTCCAGTTCTGACTGTTGCTTCCTGGCCTGGATACAGATTTTTCAAGAGGCAGGTTAGGTGGTCTAGTATTCCCATTCTTTCAGAATTTTCCACAGTTTATTGTGATCCACACAGTCAAAGGCTTTGGCATAGTCAATCAAGCAGAAGTAGATGTTTTTCTGGAACTCTCTTGCTTTTTCCATGATCCAGCAGATGTTGGCAATTTGATCTCTGGTTCCTCTGCCTTTTCTAAAACCAGCTTGAACATCTGGGAGTTC
>SJYT01048975.1:41421-58337 GCA_006410635.1 Cephalophus harveyi
GTGTCATCTTATCATTCATTTAATAATGAATAGGAAAACAAGAACAAGATGCTTCATAGGAAGAACAGAATGAGGCGGAGTCACATGGACACACACACACACACACCATTTACAGTAATTATTTAAATGCTGAAAAGAATCAGTGAAGGTGTTTGAAGATAAAATTGAAGAAATTGATTAGATTGATTTTCAAAGTAAAAGCAAGAGGTCTCAGATGACAGGCAAACAGTAGCACTACAGAGAACATTCCAAATGGCAGCAAAGGCATGCAGGGTCCTAGTGTTCCAGAAAAGACCATATATTGGATGATTTCTTAAAAAGTTTGGGATGGGTAAAATTAGATATAATGTAGATTTTCCAATGTTATTAGACTGGGATAACTTAATAATGGGTTTAAATAAGATTAAGCAGACAAAAGAGAGAATTATCCATGCCAAAAACAACACAAAGTTGCACAAGAAAGTTAATTTAATCCTAACACACTTCTTGGGTTCACAGTGAGAAGTTATTCATAAAGGCATATACAATATTTACAAAGGACATACAAGCACAGCTAGAAGTTGTGATTGAACTATTTTGGGAGTATGGTTAGAAAGTAGACAGTGATGGAAGTAAACTTTTTCATCTCCTGTAACTGGAAGTTAACAATTTGTGTAACTTTTTGGTAGAAATATATAGCAAGTATCAGAAGAAATGTATAATAGTTAAAAGTGATAGTCTTTTTTTTTTTTTTTTTTTAATGAGGCAGTGATGGAAAGGGGAGAGTCACAGAAATTTTTTTTTAACTTTTTTTAATATTTCAGCACATTTTGCTTGTATTCACTCACTCCTTTTAGATTAAAAACTAATTAAAGATGAAAACATCATAGGCTTTTCAAAAGAATTTTGGAAAAGAAGATCAACATTACTCAAATATAAAACTGCTAGCATAGCTATGGATTTCTTCCCACAGTCTGTGTGCATATTTTGATAAACAGCAATTTAAATACTGTTTTTTTTTTCCACAAAACATGACAAACTAAATATTTTGATGTTGTTACAAATTCACTATGAAGAGTATTTTATTTGTTAAAATAAAATTGCTTCAATTAAATGTTCCACAATTTATCTACGTGCCTCTCTTGGTCTCTTAAGTAGTTTTCTTGTACAACATGAGTTCAGAAATGACAAAATGAAAACAAACATCTAAAGATAATTTTCTCAAAATATATTTTCAGAGTTGAAAACACCAATTCAAACTTCAATGCTTGACTGTGTATTACCAAAGTGCTATCCAAAGTGATTAAACTCACATATACTACCATCAGAAATATGTATTGAGTGCTTATTTCATGATGGCTGCTCCACTTTTTTCCTGACATTCCTAGAAGGGTTTCTAAACTGTCAATCAGCAAGTCTTTCCTTCCTCATTTCAGGAGTTGCAGAAGAAATGCAGATTTCCCCAAGCACATGTTAAATCCAAGTATATTAGGTTATTATTACACATATTCTTATTACTGCTCTACATTCTCTCCTCGTAAAGAATATACTCTTATTTCTATTTCTATATTCATATTATCAGTATGATTAAATGAAATATTTGTAAATGCCAGATATACCTCAAGACAGTTCTTGATAAGAAAAAGGGACAAAACTGGACAGTGTAATTTTACCCCTTTTCAGGCAATTAGAGCATTTTAACTTAAAAGAAAAAGAAAAGAAGCAGTAGGATTTAAAATTACCACTTTCAAAATTGAAACTTCAGGGCTAGGAAAAGAAGGAGGGAAATAGGTCATGACTGAGAGTAGCATGAGGAATCCCTGTGATAGAAATCATCTGTATCTTAATTGTGCTACTGGTCACACAACATATACACATGCTAAAACTACACTGAATTACATGTGTACAAAATACACAAACATACTCAAAATGTTGCGTGTGAAACTGAAGAATTTTGAGTACTTTTGAGGGATTACATCCATGTCAATTTCCTAGTTGTTATATTGTACCACACAGCTATATAAATTGTTATCATTGGAACAAGAGGCATCCAAATTTCTGAATCTCTCAGTATTATTTCTTAGAGCAGCCATACAAAACTTTAGTTATCTCAAAATTGAGTTAAAAAACAACAACACTTAATCTTAATAATACAGAAAGTGTGGCCTTAGGTCTACTTTTTTCATGTCCTCTTGGCTTCATGACTTCAGGGTACTAGAGGTAAATACTAATCAATTTTTTTATTTGTCTTTTTTTTTCCTGTTTTCTTGGCATGTAGGATCTTTAATTTTCCAACCAGGGATAGAACACATGCCCCCTGCAGTGAAAGTGTGGAGTCTTAACCACTGGATTACTAGGGAAGTCCCCAGTCAAGTTTTACTGACAAATTTTATCTTTTATAACTATAAATTTTTATATATCTATCATATAAAACTCAATAAAATATATGTTATAGCATGATACAATTTTATAATTACAAACTCTTCAAATTAAGGGCTAATCAAGTAATTTTCTCTACTATGGTCAAATAGTTAAACATTCTACAAGCATAGGTTATCTGGACACACTAGAAAGAGTCTTTGAATTTAATCCATATAAGTGATTTGCAAGATTTGCAAAATATATTGATTTATTATATCAAATTCCATTAAAAAATACATAAATAAATTTTCATATAAGATTACTTCCATTTTCTTTCTTAATTAAAATGAGTCATAGAGTAGTTCTGGAAAAATGAATAAATGGATGAACACTTTAGAAGGAAGTAACTATGATAATACAGGTATAGAAAAGGAAGTCAGTTTTCAGTCATGGCACTCTCACAACTTTCAACTACCAAGAAAACTCTACCCTTACAGAAGAGAGAAAGGAACAAACAAACCTTAGGTCTGTTAGAATTTTTCTCTAAGAAGAAACTCACAGAATTCTATACTCATGGATCAAAAATCAAAACATCAAGAATTACAGTTGAAATTATTTTTTAATCACCAAGAGGAACAATTCCCCAATAATTCCTGACATTACTCTAAAAGAATAGAAAGAGCTCACCAGATGAAATCTACATGGCCTGCCTTCTTGCCATAATAACCTGAATATAAATAATGAAGAAAATTCTTGTTTTTTAATTAAAATTGTTTATTTATGACAGGATTCTTATTGAGTAAAATTAAAGGTTACCTTAGCTATCAGAGGAGGGCATAGGTAACCATAGTTTAGAATATATAAATGAAAATTTAGTTCCACATTTACTGGCACTCCATGCCTCATAACTTTAAAATCTGGCAAAAAGGAAAAAAAAAAAAGAGAAGAACATGATTTTAAAAGACTACAACACAGGTTGCTATGAGGGAGGTGAAGATGAAAATTTAGCCAAACTTGAGAATTCAAGCAAAATTTCCTATAGGTGATAATGCTCAGCTGACAAACTGAAATCTTTGATCGTATACTAGATAAAACAGTTATGCGAAAAAAAAAAAAAACAACACAGTTATACATTGAACCCATTAAGGGAAAGGGAGCCATTAAGTTCTTCAGACATTCTTCTCAACTTCTCCTTTTAATTTACTAGAATTTCACTGGGTGTTTCATAGTTCCAGTTGTAAAGATATTTGCTTTCAAAAGAAGTAGCAGGAATTGGTTTTGTTTCTATTAGATACAGAGCAAGAAACAAAACAATAACCAAAATGAAAAAAAAGCCTCTCATTTCTTTTTTATTAGAGCAGCAAAAATACACAGGAATTTTTCTATATAAGAAAATATAAACTAGAGAGGATACATCTAGTTAATATTACCAAATCAACCAAATATGTTTATATTTTTCTTCTCTAGAGGCAATACATTTAACGACTTAACTTTCTTTTCTTCTTCTTTTTTTTTTTTTTTTGCATTCTGTTCTTTTAATGGTTTTTGCCCAGAGCCATGGCAAAGGTCATGAGGAAGGAGGCTTGGCTTACGCAAAGGCATGATCAAGCCTCAGGAAACCCCCTGTTCCCGAGCATCTACCCCCAAAACCAGAGTCTATCTACTTTACTGTTTTATGCTTTCGCCTACACCTCCGACTTTATGGGGGGCTGTTCCCCACTGGTCCTCTTGGAGAAAGAGTAAACGTGCAGCTCCAAGTCAATAAAAATTCCTGGGCTTGACAAGAGTGTTTCAACTTACGAACTCCTCTGAAAGTTATCTAGCCTGCCGGTACGGGTTCGTCAGCCACATGTGATTGTTTACAGCCTCCCAACCTGAGAGGCACAAGATGTTTTAGACTTACTAAAGGCAAATTCTTTTGGGAAATTAGAAATTATTAGTATAGTGGGTTGGTTAGGAATTATATTGCTGAAGGGTTTTTCATTTGTTGTGCCAATAATTGCTGCTAATTCCCTGCCCTGGGTGGCACAAGGGTGTCTCAGGTCAAACCTCTTTGCTGGCAAACTAGCTTGTGTGACAGGATTATTCATACTTCTGCCACTATGCACATGATTCTTTACTACCTCTCAACCATAAACAGCACAGAGAGTTTTGAAGTATTTTGAGAGTCTTAATTAACATAGGGCTTTCTCATTGTTGAGTCGATGATTCCCGCCAGGCCTCCATATCCTTAGGCACCTGGGAATATATTAATCAATGTATTTGGAATAAAGAAAAGGAAATATAGTAGTTTTTAAGGTTAGCAATACTAGACTTTTTGAGTTAATGAATTTTCTCTTTTGTAATAGGTCACTGTACTTTGTTATAAATCACTGTGTCCTTGCTATGTAAAAATGTAACTTTATCACTATCTTAAGACTAAATAGATCTTAAGGGGAATATTGGTGAAAGGATTTTAATTTGTTGGACTGATGTTTGCTGCTAAATCCCCATATTCCCTGCCCTTATAATGAATATAACTAGCATATAGGAGAAACAAGTATTAACCTTTAAGATTAATCATGCTAACCTTGGGTTAAATAAATTCCTTTCTTGATTGTAACTCACTACACCCTCACCCTATAGGAATGCAGCTTTATTTGGAGGGTGGTGCCTGGTTTAAGAAAAAACACCCTTGGAAAAAATAAGTTTTTTGGTTATCAGAAAGAAAGGGTCGTAAATGTCAGCAGGCCTCATGGCCAGAAGATGATGTAAAACCCCTAAGACCTTTTTTTATGTAAAGCACCTGATTTTGATAAAGGTCAGGACTGCTGACCCCCATGTGACTCTGTATTCATCCCTATGTGTAACAAAAGGTATATAAGCAAACCTAAAAAATAAAGGGATGGGATCAGTTTCTGGAAAGACTGATTCCCCCATGTCGTTCTTTCTTACTCCCCGTTTTTCTGGCTGAATTCCCATCTGGAATGTGGGTACCCACCAAGCCTGCTAATTTTGCCTGGGCTTCTAAGATTGGACCGAGGAGGCCTCAGTGCCTCCTCTCCTTTGGGAGAATGGAAAGATGCCTGTGGCCTACGTAGGTGGTGATTGGTATTCCATGTAAACCAAGTTATTCAGCCTTTTTCTCCACTAATTTTCCTACTACACTATCCGTTTCTAATCTCTCTCTATATCTGTAACTAAATAAGTTTTTTCCTAGGAGGCTGATTCCGTGCCCACCTTTGAATTACCATGGATCCATCGGGGCTGGACCCCAGCAAGTTTTAATGTCCCCTCAGTGGCTACTCTTTTCTGCCATTTGAGAAAATATCTGTTCATTGCTTTCTCCCTTAAAATCAGTTTCCTTAGGGGTTTAACCTTGTCCTCTTTGCTGGAACTCTCTCCTTGTGTAACCATATTTGCTAGCATTCCATTCAGTTCAGTTCAGTCGCTCAGTTGTGTCTGTCTCTTTGCGACCCCATGAATCGCAGCACGCCAATCCTCCCTGTCAATCACCAACTCCCAGGTTCACTCAAACTCACATCCATCGAGTCAGTGATGCCATCCAGCCATCTCATCCTCTTTTGTCCCCTTCTCCTCCTGCCCCCAATCCCTCCCAGCATCAGAGTCTTTTCCAAAGAGTCAACTCTTCACATCAGGTGGCCAAAGTACTGGAGTTTCAGCTTTAGCATCATTCCTTCCAAAGAAATCCCAGGGCTGATCTCTTTCAGAATGGACTAGTTGGATCTCCTTGTAGTCCAAGGGACTCTCAAGAGTCTTCTCCAACACCACAGTTTAAAACCATCAACTCCTCGGTGCTCAGCCTTCTTCACAGTCCAACTCTCACATCCATACATGACCACAAGAAAAACCATAGCCTTGACTAGATGGAACTTAGTCAGCAAAGTAATGTCTCTGCTTTTGAATATGCTGTCTAGGTTGGTCATAACTTTTCTTTCATGGCTGTAGTCACCATCTGCAGTGATTTTGGAGCCCCCCAAAATAAAGTCTGACACTGTTTCCACTGTTTCCCCATCTATTTCCCATGAAGTGATGGGACCTGATGCATTGATCTTTGTTTTCTGAATGTTGAACTTCAAGCCAACTTTTTCATTCTCCTCTTTCACTTTCATCAAGAAGCTTTTTAGCTCCTCTTCACTTTTTGCCATAAGGGTGGTGTCATCTGCATATCTGAGGTTATTGATATTTCTCCTGGCAATCTTGATTCCAGCTTGTGCTTCTTCCAACCCAGCGTTTCTCATGATGTACTCTGCATACAAGTTAAATAAGCAGGGTGACAATATACAGTCTTGACGTACTCCTTTTCCTATTTGGAACCAGTCTGTTGTTACATGTCCACTTCTAACTTTTACTTCCTGACCTTCATATAGGTTTTTCAAGAGGCAGGTCAGGTGGTCTGGCATTCCCATCTCTTTCAGAATTTTCCACAGTCTATTGGGATCCACACAATCATTATCATGCATTAAATATTCAGAGATCTACATATCAACACAGACCTACCCACCAATTACCAGCTATGCTCACCACATTATACGTTGGACATCTCCACAAGAATCTCATATTCAAGATTTTTAAACCTGCTTTCCCTTCAGTAGTCCTTGTTTCAGTGTATTGTGCCACCATACGCAGTTACTAAGTCAGAGTGCCACAATGACCCCTTTCCTATCCCATACTGACAAATTCAATCCATTATCAAGTCTTAAAGTGTTCTACTTTGTTATAACTCTAAAAATTCTGTTTCTCTTTATTCTAAATGCCAAAGTACTGTCCAGATCATCATCTCTTAAAATAGACTTCTAGGAAATCTTCCTTACTAAGCTTGCTAAGTTCATATTTAGCTCACTTGAAATCATTTTCCATGATGAACCTGGAATCTCTCAAATTCATTCAACAGTATTTATGACTAAGTACAACTCTCTCAACAAAAGCTTTCAGGGTCCAGCAGTCATATTTATGTCCTGTCTCATCTAACTCCACTTCTAACTCTAACCTTCAAATATGACTTGTTTCTCATCTCTGGATAGTAACACATTCTGTTTCTACAACCTAAAATATCTCTTACCCTTTCACCTCACTTAGGAAATTCTGTTATCTTTCAAATTTCAGCTTAAACATTTGCTCACCAAATATATGAATTCTAACACTTAGCTTGATTCTCACTGGTATTTTTAAGGATGGATAGAATAAACAAATAAATAAATTCTATAATCAAAAGAAAAGAGTCTTTTCATGAGGAAATAAAAAAGGTGATAGATAAGAGATTTAACAATGAATTTGATAGAGAAACCTGCATGACTAAAGAAAAAACTATAAAGAAGATAAACATATCTTACTAATGATCAAATTTTCTTCAGTCTCTCTTTCAATCTTGTGAAGCAAAGTTGTCATTTATTTTACAGAAATTTATTCACATTATATTTCAATTTCAGCATTCATTGGCAATTGTTTAGCTCCTTATTTGTCCTAGCCTATCTTTAAATAATTCTCCAGTCACTTGCATTTTCTATCATATGAATAAAAATATTAGTGAGCCATGTTATAGAATGTATTTAGCATAAACTTAAAATATCATGATGTAGAAAATAGCATAAGTAATCAGGAACATATATATCTTCACTCTTTATCAGACTCCTAAGAGTGAGTATAATATGGTGATTAGGAACAAAAATGTAAAAGCCAGACTGAATGTATTCAAATATTAGCACTACTATTTCCTGGCTATGTCACCTTTGATCAGCTAATTAAACTCAGGTGAAAAATAAAAACAATATTAGCATATATATCATAGGTTTAATGCTATTTGAAAAACTACAGAATAAATTTTGTAGGACACTGCCTGGCACAGAGTAAACATCATGTTAGTGACAGCTGTTATAAATTATCTGTGCAACTACTTAGCATTTGATATGGAATTTCAGTAAAAGAACAAAATTTCAAAGTAAAAGGGACAGCAACATAATCTCTCACTCACTCCAATCTAGTCATCTTGCCTATACCCATCAGAGAACATAGGATTGGCCTTCAAGGAAACTACAGAATTGCATCAGCTACCAGCAAATTTGATAATATATATAAATTATACACTGAGAAGGTAATGGCAACCCACTCCAGTACTCTTGCCTGGAAAATCCCATGGACGGAGAAGCCTGGTAAGCTGCAGTCCATGGGGCCGCTAGGAGTCAGACATGACTGAGCGACTTCACTTTTACTTTTCACTTTCATGCATTGGAGAAGGAAATGGCAACCCACTCCAGTATTCTTGCCTGGAGAATTCCAGGCACAGGGGGGCCTGGTGGGCTGCTGTCTATGGGGTCACACAGGGAAGCAACTTAGCAGCAGCAGCAGCATGAATTATACAAAAGCATGCAAATTAACATGCAAATCACATTGAGTTTTTTTTACACTAAGAGCTAAGTCATAAAAAACAATGGCTCTCTCACTAGGATTCAGGACATTAGAGCTACAGGTAAAGGGTATTTCCCCCCTTTCTTTTCTATATTTGTTCTTTTCTTTTCAGTAGAAAAGTCTCCTACCATTTTGGTAATATAGAAACTCACCTGTTTGTATCAAGAGTATGCCCATAATGTCATACAAAGTTGAGGTAATTTTGTCTTAGAATCCACTTGGTTAATGTATCTGTCTTTAAAGAGCTGTCACCTCAGTAGCAAAAATATTCTATGTGCTTTGTGTAAAGCAGGGAAGATGCCACATGCCTCTAAATGCACTATTTGAGAATCATTGTATTTCTTATTGTAAGCTTAGTACCTGGTTCATAATTAGTATTTTCTCAATACATACTTCATTTACTGGAATTCATTAGAAAAACTTTTATATAGAATGGATCCAATGACATTATTTTATTATCACAAATATAGAACAATATAATATTTTGTTATTATAAACAACTTAAATACAAGCTATATTTGTTGCTGTTCAGTCACCAAATCATATCTGACTCTTTGTGATCCCACGGACTGCAGTATGCCAGTCTTCCCTGTACTTCACTATCTCCACAGTTTGGTCAAACTCTTGTCCATTGTGTCAATGATGCAATCCAACCATCTCATACTTTGTCATCCACTTTCCCTGCCCTCAATCTTTCCTAGCATCAGGATTTTCTCCAGTGAGATGGCTCTTTGCATCATGTGGTCAAACTATTGGAGCTTCAGCACATTCCTTCCAATGAATATTCAGGGTTGATTTTCTTTAGGATATTGATTGGTCTGATCTCCTTGCTATCCAAGGGACTTTCATGAGCCTTCTCCAGCACTGCAATTCAAAAACATCAATTCTTCAGCACTTAACCTTCTTCATGGTTCAACTTGCACATCTGCACATGACTACTGGAAAAAACATAACTTTGACTATATGGACCTTTGTCAGAAAAATGATGTCTCTACTTTTTAATACACTGATTAGGCTTGTCATGGCTTTCCTTCCAAGGAGGAAGTTTTTTTTTTTTTTAATTTCATGGCTGTAGTCACCATCCACAGTGATTTTGGAGTCCAAGAAAATCGGTCACTGTTTACATTTTTTCCTTCTATTTTCCACGAAGTGATACAACTAGTTGCCATGATCTTAGTTTGTTGAATGTTGAGTTTTAAGCCAGCTTTTTTTTGGAGTCCAAGAAAATATGTCACTGTTTACATTTTTTCCTTCTGTTTTCCATGAAGTGATACAACTAGGTTCCATGATCTTAGTTTGTTGAATGTTGAATTTTAAGCCAGCTTTTTAACTCTCCTCTTTTATCTTCATCAAGACAGTCTTTAGTTCCTCTTGGCTTTCTGTCATTAGAATGGCATCATCTGCATATCTGATGTTGATATTTCTCCAGGCAATCTTGATTTCAGCTTATGAGTCATCTAGTCCAGCATTTCACATGATATACTCTGCATATGGGCTTCCCTGGTGGCTCAGAGGTTAAAGCATCTGCCTGCAATGTGGGAGACCTGGGTTCAATCCCTGGGTTGGAAAGATCCCCTGGAGAAGGAAGTGGCAGCCCCTCCAGTATTCTTGCCTGGAGCATCCCATGGATGGAGGAGCCTGGTGGGCTACAGTCCACGGGGTCACGAAGAGTCAGACACTGCTGAACGACTTCACTTCACTTCTTCACTTCACTCTGTATATAAGTTCAATAAGCAGCATGACAATATTGTACTCCTTTCCCAGTTTTAAACCAGTCAGTTTTCCTATGCCTGGTTCTAACTGATCCACATACAGATTTCTCAGGAGGCAAGTAAGGTGGTCTGGTATTCCCATATCTCTAAGAATTTTCCACAGTTTGTTTTGATTCACACAGTCAAAGGCTTTAGTGTAATCAATGAAGCAGATGCTTTTCTAGAACCTCCTTGCTTTCCCCAAGCTATGTAATCAACTTAATTAAAAGCCATCTATTTAGCCACTGTTTTTAAGTGTATAGTGGAACTATAACATGGAAGTTATTTGGGGAGTATTTGGTATCTGACCTATCTTAAACATGGCTTCACCACTTATTAGTCATGTAAATGACTAGTGTTCACACAGTAATATGGGAGAATATGTATGTCTAAAATATATACTCATATGCATGTGTATATACATACATGTATATTTTATATAAGATAAAAATTACATGATTTTAATAAATATTGGGCTTCCCTGGTGGCTCAGAGGTTAAAGCATCTGCCTCCAATGCGGGAGGCCTGAGTTCGATCCCTGGGTCAGGAAGATCCCCTGGAGAAGGAAATGGCAACCCACTCCAATATTCTTGCCTGGAGAATCCCATGGACGGAGGAGCTTGGTAGGCTACATACAGCCCATGGGGTCGCAAAGAGTTGGACACGACTGAGTGACTTCACCTTCACCTAATAAATATTAGTAACTCATATAGCCTTATCTCTAACAGATATATCATAAAGAAGTAATACAGAACATGACCAATTCTATCATCAAAATGCTTAAAATTCAGCTTCTAAGATACAACTTAAGTCATATTATCAGGTTAGATGTAAGAATTAACTAGTGCCTAATGGCATCTCAGTGCCATACTAAATGCATGGGGGGAGAGTGTTAGAATACAGAGGAATGATGTAGCACTTATCCTAGTTTAAAGAAACATTTGAATATTAAATGCATTAAAATCCGGCATTATTAATTATAAAATAAAATATCTGGTATGGTCACAGCTTCTTCCCAACTTCATATTCTGCATTAGTGTACCATGCAGCAACAAAAAATCCAAGAGGTTAGAGCCTAACCTCTGGATGCAATCAAGTGTGGTGAAGGTAAGAGGAAAGAAAAGTCAATGCATTACGTTACCAAATGGAAATATTAGAAGGTAGATCTTAAAGAATTAGTAGGATTTGGATAGAATCAAATGGGAAACCATTACAGGCTTAAAGAATCAGTAGGATTTGGATTAAAAAAAGTGGGAAATCATTACAGGCTAAGGCCAACCATAAGACCATAGACATGAAATCAAGAATGAGTGAATGTAAGTAGGAGCATATACAAGAATACAAAACAGGTAGTCAAGATGATGTGAGATTTTAAAGTTCAGAAAGAGGAAACATTCATGTTGTTATAAATGGCAGGATCTTCTTTTTTAATGTAGAGTGATATTTATAATTGGCCTTCCAAAGTGGCTTTAGTGATAAAGAATCTGCTTGCTATGCAGGAGACACAAGATATGTGGGTTCGATTTTGGGTCTGGAAGATCCCCTGGAGAAGGAAATGGCAACCCACTCCAGTACTGTTGCCTGGGAAATCCTATGGACAGAGGAACCTGGAGGGCTACAGTCCATATGGTCAGTAAGAGTCAGACACCACTGAGTGACTGAGCACAAAATATTTGTATCTATTAAAAGCTACAAAATATAAAATAGATACAAATTATAAAATATAAAAATAGATACAAATATTTATATATATTAATATATGTCTATTATAGACATATATTTATATATAGACATATATGTCTATAAATGGCAACCCACTCCAGTACTCTTGCCTGGAAAATCCCATGGACAGAAGACCCTGGTAGGCTGCAGTCCATGGGGTTGCACAGAGTCGGACATGACTGAGCAACTTCACTTTCACTTTTACTTTCATGTCTATAAATAAAAGATATTGCCGCTCGAGGTAGCGGCAAGCAGCAGAGAGGAGATACCTCACGTCCAAGCTCAGGAATGGCAGCCGAGAGGAGATATCAAACATCCGAGGTAAGGAGCAATGGCTCCGTTTTGCTGGAGCAGCCGAGAAGAGATACCCCAAGTCCAAGGTAAGAGAAACCCAAGTAAGATGGTAGGCGCTGAGAGAGAGAGCAGCAGAGGGCAGACAGTCTGAAACCACAATCACAGAAAACTAGCCAACCTGATCACATGGACCACAGTCTTGTCTAACTCAGTGAAACTAAGCCTTGCCATGTGGGGCCACCCAAGATGGATGGGTCATGGTGGAGAGGTCTGACAGAATGTGGTCCAATGGAGAAAGGAATGGCAAACCACTTCAGTATTCTTCATTGAGAACACCATGAACAGTATGAAAAGGCAAAAAAAAATATGACACTGAAAGATGAATTCCCCAGGTCAGTAGGTGCCAAACATGCTACTGGAGATCAGTGGAGAAATAACTTCAGAAAGAAAGAAGGGATGGAGCCAAAGCAAAAACAACACCCAGTTGTGGATGTGACTGGTGATAGAAGCAAGGTCCAATGCTGTAAGAGCAATATTGCATAGGAACCTGGAATGTTAGGTCCAGGAATCAAGGCAAATTGGAAGTGGTCAAACAGGAGATGGCAAGAGTGAACGTTAACATTTTAAGAATCAGTGAACTAAAATGGACTGATATGGGTGAATTTAACTCAGATGACCATTATATCTACTACTGTGGGCAGGAATCCCTTAGAAAAAATGGAGTAGCCATCATGGTCACCAAAAGAGTTCAAAATGCAGTACTTGGATGCAATTTCAAAAAGGACAGAATGAATGATCTCTGTTCATTTCCAAGGCAAACCATTCAATATCACAGTAATCCAAGCTTATGTCTTGACCAGTAACACTGAAAAAGTTGAAGCTGAATGGTTCTATGAAGCCCTACAAGACCTTTCAAAACTAACACCCCAAAAAATGTCCTTTTCATTATAGGGGACTAGAAGGCAAAAGTAGGTCAAGGAACACCTGGAGTAACAGGCAAATTTGGCCTTGGAGTACAGAGTGAAGCAGGGCAAAGGCTAATAAGGGTTTTGCTAAGAGAACGCACTGATCATAGCAAACACCCTCTTCCAACAACACAAGAGAAGACGCTACACATAGACTTCACCAGATGGAGAAAATAGAAATCAGATTAATTATATTCTTTGCAGCTAAAGATGGAGAAGCTATATACAGTCAGCAAAAACAAGACTGGGAGCTGACTGTGGCTCAGATCATGAACTGCTTCTTGCCATATTCAGACTTAAATTGAAGAAAGTGGAGAAAACCACTAGACTATTCAGGTATGACCTAAATCACATCCCTTATGACTATACAGTGGAAGTGAGAAATAGATTTAAAGGACTAGATCTGATAGACAGAGTGCATGATAAACTATGGATGGAGGTTCATGACATTGTACAGGAGACAGGGATCAAGACCATCCCCATGGAAAAGAAATGAAAAAAAGCAAAATGGCTGTCTGAGGAGGCCTTACAAATAGCTGTGAAAAGAAGAGAAGTCAGAAGCAAAGGAGAAAAGGAAAGATATGCCCATTTAAATGCAGAGTTCCAAAGAATAGCAGGGAGAGATAAGAAAGCCTTCCTCCATGATCACTGCAAAGAAATAGAGGAAAACAAAAGAATGGGAAAGACTAGAGATCTCTTCAAGAAAATTAGAGACACCAAGGGAACATTTCATGCAAAGATGGGCTCAATAAAGGACAGAGATGGTATGGACCTGACAGAAGCAGGAGATATTAAGAAGAGGTGGTAAGAATACACAGAACTGTACAAAAAGATCTTCACAACCCAGAGAATCATGATGGTGTGATCATTCACCTAGAGCCAGACATCCTGGAATGTGAAGTCAAGTGGGCCTTAGGAAACATCACAATGAACAAAGCTAGTGTAGGTGATGGAATTCCATTTGAGCTACTTCAAATTCTAAAAGATGATGCTATGAAAAAGCTGCACTCAATATGCCAGCAAATTTGGAAAACTCAGCAGTGGCCACAGGACTGGAAAAAGTCAGTTTTCATTCCAATCCCAAAGAAAGGCAATGCCAAAGAATGCTCAAACTACCACACAATTGCACTCATCTCACACACTAGCAAAATAATGCTCAAAATTCTCCAAGCCACGCTTCAAAAGTATGTGAACTGTGAAATTCCAGATGTTCAAGCTGGATTTAGAAAATGCAGAGGAACCAGAGATCAAATTGCCAACATCCGCTGGATCACTGAAAAAGCAAGAGAGTTCCAGAAAAACATCTATTTCTGCTTTATTGACTGTGCCAAAGCCTTTGACTGTGTGGATTACAACAAACTGTGGAAAATTTTTAAAGAGATGGAAATACCAGATCACCTGATCTGTCTCTCAAGAAACGTGTATGCAGGTCAGGAAGCAACAGTTAGAACTGGTCATAGAACAACAGAATGGTTCAAATAGGAAAAGGAGTACATCAAGGCTGTATATTGTCACTCTGCTTAACTTATACGCAGAGTACATCATGAGAAACGCTGGACTGGATGAAGCCCAAGCTGGAATCAAGATTGCTGGGAGAAACATCAATAACCTCAGATATGCAAGTGACACCACTCTTATGGCAGAAAATGAAGAACTAAAGAGCCTCTTGATGAAAGTGAAAGAAGAGAGTAAAAAAGTTGACTTAAAGCTCAACATTCAGAAAACTATGATCATGGCATCTGGTCCCATCACTTCATGGCAAATAGATAGGGAAACCGTGTCAGACTTTATTTTTTGGGGGCTCCAAAATCACTGCAGATGGTAATTGTGGCCATGAAATTAAAAGATGCTTGCTCCTTGGAAAGAAATTTATGACCAACCTAGACAGCATATTAAAAAGCAGATGTTGAGGTCCTTTAGTGGACTGGTACCTGGTGGTCTGGAGTTGATGATAAGAAATTGAAAGGAGAGAGGCTAACATTTCCTGGGTTATGCAGCTGGATTTCACATTCCAGGAAATCAGCCAGAAATAGAGAGAAAGAAAGACAGACAGACAGACACGAGGACCAAAGCTCTGATGGAGCAAATGTGTTTTAATCAACATAGTGTGGGTATATATACTGTCTTACAAGGTAGTTATTCTCAGCAAAGATAAAGATTAAAATTCCAGACTTACAAAACATCGGTGAGCCATATTAAAGAGAGAGAGAGTTGTAAACAATCACTTTTACCGTATAGTTCATAAGAAGGAAGAGGGTAGTTATCACTGTATTGAAAAACTAATGAAGGAAATGTCTGGATTCCTCAGCCCCTGGAGAGGCTTGCCTCTCCTTTTAATTCCTGAATATTCAGGAATTAATAAGGAACAGAGGATTCCTGACATATCCAAAACAGCACACAGGAAGCCTCCTGTTAAATGCTTCCTGACAATTCCCCCTATTTTGTTATATTTGTATAAAAGGTCTTGACCAATTGAGTTTGTTTACTATTAATCAACTTTATAGAAAGGCAATGATAAACAACAAATATAATTACCAAGGCAATCTCCAAAGTTATAATTCCAGACCCAATGCTGTAGGTAATACTTTGCCTATGTCTGTATCAAAAGGATGTGGGACACAGGCCTGTATAAGATATGACTGATTATAGCAAAAGAAATAGTTACTATAATCATGACTGGTCCCTGTGAAATGTCCGGTCCAATTTCCAAGTTCTGTGGTGCTTGGTGCTCACAGCAAGTTTCTAAATGTCCCATTGTTCAAGCCCACTCTGTTTATGAAGAACAATCCAAGGACCAAATGGGGCTAATCCACTGTCAAGCCACCCAAGAAGTCCTTTGTCATGGTAATGCTCTATCATAGTGTCAGTGACCTTCCATGTCACTTGAGTAACATAGTCACACACCATGCTATTAACCTCTTCTGAGCAGTTAGATAACTGCATACCATTGGGTCCCCAATCAACAATTGTATGATTAGCCACAAACGTTAATTTTCCTGATTTGGTTTGACATTTGTCTCAATGAACAGGAATATATGTGAAGTTCTTATAAGTAAACCCTTTGCATAATGTTCTTTGTTATTTCCCTAACTCTTTTTCTAACACTTTCCCTAGTAGTATAAACATGGTTCACACACAAAGAAAGGGCAGTAAATAGTCCAAGCAATGTTTGAAAATCCTTTTTAGGAGGCAGGGCGAAAGCCCAAGTTTGTCAGCTAACAATTATGCACAATTTCTCTGGGCCCAGGCACAATGGAAGGACTTCATAGCCTAAAGAAATGATAATTAGATTTCCCTCTTCCCCAGGGTGTGACGGTTTCAGGGAGGGGCCATATGGGTGGAGTCATTGGTTGACAGGATCAGTTCAGTTCAGTTCAGTCACTCAGTCCTGTCTGACTCTTTGCAACCCCATGAATTGCAGCACGCCAGGCCTCCCTGT
>SJYT01048975.1:58440-90053 GCA_006410635.1 Cephalophus harveyi
TGTTACGAGCGAAATGAGACAGAGACACAGACACAGACACAGACAAGACAGACAAACACAACTCCGGCCGGAGGAGACAAAACTGCGCAAGCCCCCCTTGCGGTTTATTTCTACAGTCCAGTTCTGGGAAGCAATCCAAGAAGCGAAACACTGCATTCTTTTACCATATAAGTACAAAGTTGCAATTACAGGACAGAGGGAGAAAGTGACCTTCACATGTTTACTAAGAAACCTGTTCAGGGCCCCAGCTTCCTCCTACTTTTCAGGGAGGGCGAGAGACCCCTCGTTTGCGAGAGGGTCTCTAACCATTAGGGGTTCGTGAATAGGCTTCAGGCAAGGAGGCGCTTGTTTGCAAGGAGCCCCCTTGCCCACAGGCAAAAGGCCCTGTTTGCGGGCACCTGATGCCTCCCTATCTGATCCATTCTCAGGCCACGGTTGGTCTCCTACACTGCCAGCATCAGAGTCTTTTCCAATGAGTCAACTCTTCTCATGAGGTGGCCAAAGTACTGGAGTTTCAGCTTTAGCATCATTTCTTCCAAAGAAATCCCAGGGTTGATCTCCTTCAGAATGGACTGGTTGGTTCTCCTTGCAGTCCAAGGGACTCTCAAGAGTCTTGTCCAACACTACAGTTCAAAAGCATCAATTCTTCGGCACTCAGCCTTCTTCACAGTCCAACTCTCTCATCCATACATGACTACTGGAAAAACCATTTGTTGGCAAAGTAATGTCTCTGCTTTTTAATATGCTATCTAGGTTGGTTATAACTTTACTTCCAAGGAGTAAGCGTCTTTTAATTTCATGGCTGAAACAAGAAACAAGGGCTATTTAAATCAGCATCTCCTTTTAAAGTATTAAATAGGTTATTCAGTTGATAATTAGCAATGCCTGCTGCTGCTGCTAAAGAAGGTCTAATTCAATTTAAAATCACCTAAGATCTTTTGAAAATCATTTAAGATTGATAATTTATCAGTAAGGATCTGAGTTAGTTTGGGAGTAGTAGGATGTCTATTAACAACAAACCCCGAGTAATAGTAAGGTGTAGAGGTTTGAAGTTTTTCAGGGGCAATGATTAATCCAGAGTTTTTAAGCATAGTTGAGCTATATCAAACATGTGTTGAATTTCTAAGATGGATGGAGCCAAAAACAATTTATCATCCGTGTGGTGAATAACAAGAAAGTTAGGAAATTGTTTTCTCACAGGCTCAAGGGCTTTAGCTATGTAATACTGACACATGGTGGGAGAATTCATCATCCCTTGTGGCAGTATAGTCCATTGGTACTGTTTATGAGGTCCAATATGATTAGGATAAAGGAGAGAGAAAGCGAATCTCTCTCGGTCTAAAGAGTGTAAAGGTATATTTAAAAAGCAATCTTGTAAATCAATAATAATAATATGCCAATTTTGAGGAATAGTGGTAGGTGATGGGATTCCTGGCTGTAATGCACCCATAGGTTTCATAGATATATTAACTTTTCTAAGGTCTGTTAGGAGATGCCATTTGTTAGATTTCTTTTTTATAATAAAAATAGTTGTGTATCTATAAGTTCTTTAGCTGCCTGTAATTTCCCTTTCTTGAGGGGCTACTGCTCTGTCCAAATATGCTCATTTTTCCAAGCTATTTTAATAATTGTATTGTTTGTTAAATGAACAGTGGCCCCTAGGAAAAATGTGGAATGTATATCTAATTTTACCATTGCATAAGTAAGTCCCTTCTTATTAGATTAATGGGTGCATCTATCACATAAGGTTTTAATGTTGTAAGTTGGCCTTCTGGTCCCTCACATGGATAAATTTGAGTACTCTGATAAACCTCTTGTACTTTGGTTTGAGAAATCCCTGCAATTTGGCAAGAAATTTTTGTACAGACCAGGATTTGTGCCATAAATATTTGGAAATGATAGTAATATCAGATCTAGTGTCAAGGAGGCCAGAAAATCTTTTACCATTAATTTTCATATTTATAGTTGGTTGGGCAAATTCAGATACTAATGATGTCCAAAAGGACTCTTTCTGATCTGTACTGCCGAATCCTCCCATCTGTACATCATTAGAGAGTTAATAGAAGTGTAAGGTAAAAGGAGTAATTGAGCAATTTTACCCACTTTGTGAATTGCCATAAAATCTGGAATGACATCATAATTTGAATTTCTCCTTTATAATCTGAATCAATTACTCCAGGGTGAACAGTAATTCTTTTAGAAGTCAAACTAGATTGGTCAAGTAAAAGACCGAAGGTTTATGGGGGCAGGAGTCAAAAAAGTCCAGGAGGTATTCTAGAGGGGACTGCCTGAGGGTAAAGGAGAAAGTCATTTAAGGCTGGTATATTGACAGCAACACATTACTTTGCCAACAAAGGCCCATCTAGTCAAAGCTATGGTTTTTCCAGTAGTCACGTGTGCATGTGAGAGTTGGACCATAAAGAAATCTGAGTGCAGAAGAATTGATGCTTTTGAACTGTGATGTTGGAGAAGATTCTTGAGAGTCCCTTGGACTACAAGGAGTCCAACCAGTCCATCTTAAAGGAGACCAGCCCTGGTGTTCATTGGAAGGACTGATGTTGAAGCAGAAACTCCAATACTTTGGCCACCTCATGTGAAGAGCTGACTCATTGGAAAAGACCCTGATGCTGGAAAAGATTGAAGGTGGGAGGAGAAGGGGATGATAAGAGGATGAGACAGTTGGATGGCATCACCGACTCAATGGACATGAGTTTCGGTGGACTCCAGGAGTTGATGATGGATAGGGAGGCCTGGCGTGCTGCAGTTCATGGGGTTGCAAAGAGTTTGACACAACTGAGTGACTGAACTGCACTGAACTGATGTCTATTATACCTATAGTTATGTCTATATCACAATTTTTATCCATTCATCCATGGAGGAGCACTTATGTTATTTCCACATCTTTCCTGTTATGAACAATGCTGCAATAAATGTAAGTGTGTGCTGGTATCTCTTTGAAATACTAATCTCACCTTCTTAAAGTACATATAAAAATGAATGACATAATCCTAAGTTTAAAGTCAGATACAGAAAGAAAAGTAGCACATTATCTTATTCTATGTGAAATCTAGAAAGACTGAATACATAGAAGCAGAAAGTAAAAAGTCATTATAAGCATCCATAGGGTACAGAAAATGGGGAGAGTGTGGTTGAAGGGTACAAAATCATGGAGGATGAATAAACCTAGAGCTCTAACATAGCATGGTTAAAGGTAATAATACTGTACTGAATACTGGAAATTTTTCAAGATTGTAGGTTTCAGGTGCTGTCCACCCACACACAAATATTAACTATGAGATGAGATGAATAAGTCAATTAGCTTGACTGTAGTAATCATTCCATTGTGTATTTATATATCAAATCAAGAAACAAAGGGGATTTGTAAATTTTGAAGAAGTAAGAGAGGGCTTCCTTGGTGGCTCAGAGGTTAAAGCGTCTGCCTCCAATGCGGGAGACCCAGGTTCGATCCCTGGGTCGGGAAGATCCCCTGGAGAAGGAAATGGCAATCCACTCCAGTATTCTTGCCTGGAGAATCCCATGGACGGAGAAGCCTAGTAGGTTACAGTCCATGGGGTCGCAAAGAGTCGGACACGACTGAGCGACTTCACCTTCCTTAAGAGAGATAACTAAATAGTCTGATTACCCTGGCAATAAAAAGGAGGACGTGTTGAAAAGATCAGAGCATAGAAACTAAGGTATCAGTGAAGATGCCCTTTCAGTAGTCTGACTGTAAGGAAATAAAATCCTAATGTAGAATCATAAAAGTGAAGTCAAAGTAGGAAAATGAAACTGAGATGTAGATTTCAGAAACTGGATATATATAAAGACCAGAGGAAAATAATGACTAAAAGATTACTTTCTGTTTTCAAAATGAGGTGACTGGAAGAAGGAGGATGCAGCCAACAGAAAGAGAAATAAGAGGGGAGGAGTGTTTATTGAGGAAAGAAATACTTTTCATTTGTTACATATTGAGTTTTAAGGGATCATTAGTTAGCTACCAAGTAGAAAGCTAGGTGGTGCAACTTATAAATCAATTGGAATAAAAGGCAGATATTTAAACTCTGTAAGCAGCCATATGAAGATGAGCATTCAGATTCTGAGATTGGGTGATTCTGCATGGAGAGAAGAGACTATTCTAAGACTTGAGTTTTTGAAATAACCACAGTATTTAAGAGGGGGAGAGAATGGTTTCTGACTCTGGTCAGCATGTCCATCATCAAAAAATCTACATACAATAAATGCTAGAGAGGGTGTGGAGAAAAGGGAACTCTCCTGAAATTCTTGGTGGGAATGTGAGCTGATACAGCCACTATAAGAACAGTATGGAGCTTCCTTAAAAAAGAAAGAAAGAAAAAAAAAACTAAGCGACTCTGTGAGTGAGTGAACATTGCTTAGTTGTGTCCAACTCTTTGTAATACCATGGACTGTAGCCCGCCAGACTCCTCTGTCCGTGGAATTTTCCAGGCCAGAATACTGGAGTGGGTAGCCATTCCCTTCTCCAGAGCATCTTCCCTACCTGGGATCAAACCCAGGTCTCTTGCACTATAAGTGGATTTTTTACTGTCTGAGCCACCAGGAAAGTCCAAGAATACTGGTATGGGTAGCCTATCCCTTCTCCAGTGGATTTTCCTGACTAAGAAACTGAATTGGGTTCTTTACCAGCTGAACTACCAGGGAAACCCTCTGGGCATATACACAGGGAAAATTATAATTTAAAAAGATAGATGTACCCCAACATTTCTGGTAGCACTATTTACAAGATCCAGAACTAAAGCAATCTAAAAGTCAATCAACAGTGGAATGGATAAAGAAGATATGATACAGATATACAATGAAATATTACTCAGCTATAAAAAAGAATGTTATTGTGTCATTGGCAGACAGATGGATGGACCTACAGACTGTCATACAGAGTGGAGTAAAACAGAAAGAGAAAAACAATACCAAATAATATCACTTACATGTGGAATCTAGAAAAATGACCCAGATGAACTAATCTACAAAGTAGAAATGAAGACACAGATGTAGAGGGAAAACATGAATCTACAAAAATGACCCAGATGAACTAATCTACAAAGTAGAAATGAAGACATAGATGTAGAGGGAAAACATGAATCTACAAAAATGACCCAGATGAACTAATCTACAAAGTAGAAATGAAGACATAGATGTAGAGGGAAAACATGAATCTACAAAAATGACCCAGATGAACTAATCTACAAAGTAGAAATGAAGACATAGATGTAGAGGGAAAACATGAATCTACAAAAATGACCCAGATGAACTAATCTACAAAGTAGAAATGAAGACATAGATGTAGAGGGAAAACATGAATCTACAAAAATGACCCAGATGAACTAATCTACAAAGTAGAAATGAAGACATAGATGTAGAGGGAAAACATGAATCTACAAAAATGACCCAGATGAACTAATCTACAAAGTAGAAATGAAGACATAGATGTAGAGGGAAAACATGAATCTACAAAAATGACCCAGATGAACTAATCTACAAAGTAGAAATGAAGACATAGATGTAGAGGGAAAACATGAATCTACAAAAATGACCCAGATGAACTAATCTACAAAGTAGAAATGAAGACATAGATGTAGAGGGAAAACATGAATCTACAAAAATGACCCAGATGAACTAATCTACAAAGTAGAAATGAAGACATAGATGTAGAGGGAAAACATGAATCTACAAAAATGACCCAGATGAACTAATCTACAAAGTAGAAATGAAGACATAGATGTAGAGGGAAAACATGAATCTACAAAAATGACCCAGATGAACTAATCTACAAAGTAGAAATGAAGACATAGATGTAGAGGGAAAACATGAATCTACAAAAATGACCCAGATGAACTAATCTACAAAGTAGAAATGAAGACATAGATGTAGAGGGAAAACATGAACACCAAGAGGTGGTGGGGAGGTAGGAGGAGATAGAGGCATGGGATGGATTGGAAGATTCAGATTGACATATATACACTACTATGTATAAAACAGATGAATAATGAGAACTTACTGTACAGTCAAGGCTATGGTTTTTCCAGTGGTCATGTATGGATGTGAGAGTTGGACTGTGAAGAGAGCTGAGTGCTGAAGAATTGATGCTTTTGAACTGTGGTGTTGGAGAAGACTCTTGAGAGTCCCTTGGACTGCAAGGAGATCCAACCAGTCCATCCTAAAGGAGATCAGTCCTGGGTGCTCATTGGAAGGACTGATGTTGAAACTGAAACTCCGTGACTTTGGCCACCTCATGAGAAGAGTTGACTCATTGGAAAAGACCCTGATGCTGGGAAAGATTGAGGGCAGGAGGAGAAGGGGACAAGAGAAGGTGAGATGGTTGGATGGCATCACAGACTCAATCAACATGGGTTTGGGTGGACATTGGGAGTTGGTGATGGACAGGGAGGCCTGGCATGCTGTGATTCATGGGGTCGCAAAGAGTCGGACATGACTGAGCAACTGAACTGAACAGTATAGCACAGAGAACTATATTCAATGCTCTATGGTGACCTACAGGCTTCCCTGGTGGCTCAGATGGTAAAGCGTCTGCTTTACCCTGCAATGCAGGCGATCAGGGTTCAATCCCTGTCGGGAAGATCCCTTGGAGAAAGGAAATGGCAACCCACTCCAGTATTCTTTCTTGGAAAACTCTATGGACAGAGGAGCCTGGTAAGCTACAGTCCATGGGGTCACAAAGGGTCAGACATGACTGAGTGACTTCACTCACTCACTCATGGTAACCTAACAGAAGGAAATCCTAAAAAGAGAGAATATATGTACACATGTGGCTGATTCACTTTGTTGTACAGCAGAAAGTAGCACAACATAAGGCAACTATACCTTCAGTTCAGTTCAGTTCAGTTGCTCAGTCGTGTCCGACTCTTTGCGACCCCATGAATCACAGCACGCCAGGCCTCCCTGTTCATCACCATCTCCTGGAGTTTACTCAGACTTGCCTCCATTGAGTCAGTGATGCCATCCAGCCATCTCATCCTCCGTTGTCCCCTCTCCTNCACAACATAAGGCAACTATACCTTCAGTTCAGTTCAGTTCAGTTGCTCAGTCGTGTCCGACTCTTTGCGACCCCATGAATCACAGCACGCCAGGCCTCCCTGTTCATCACCATCTCCTGGAGTTTACTCAGACTTGCCTCCATTGAGTCAGTGATGCCATCCAGCCATCTCATCCTCCGTTGTCCCCTCTCCTCCTGCCCCCAATCCCTCCCAGCATCAGAGTCTTTTCCAATGAGTCAACTCTTCGCATGAGGTGGCCAAAGTACTGGAGTTTCAGCTTTAGCATCATTCCTTCCAAAGAAATCCCAGGACTGATCTCCTTCAGAATGGACCGGATGGACCTCCTTGCAGTCCAAGGGACTCTCAAGAGTCTTCTCCAACACCACAGTTCAAAAGCATCAATTCTTTGGTGCTCTGCCTTCTTAACAGTCCAACTCTCACATCTATACATGACCACTGGAAAAACCATAGCCTTGACTAGATGGACCTTTGTTGGCAAAGTAATGTCTCTGCTTTTCAATATGCTATCTAGGTTGGTCATAACTTTCCTTCCAAGGAGTCTTGTCTTTTAATTCATGGTTGCAGTCACCATCTGTGGTGATTTTAGAGCCCCCAAAAATAAAGTCTGACAGTTTCCACTGTTTCCCCATCTATTTCCCATGAAGTGATGGGACCAGATGCCATGATCTTCATTTTTTGAATGTTGAGCTTTAAGCCAACTTTTGCACTCTCCTCTTTCACTTTCATCAAGAGGCTTTTTAGTTCCTCTTCGCTTTCTGCAATAAGGGTGGTGCCATCTGCATATCTGAGGCTATTTATATTTCTCCCGGCAGTCTTGATTCCAGCTTGTGCTTCTTCCAGTCCAGCGTTTCTCATGATGTGCTCTGTATATAAGTTAAATAATCAGGGTGACAATATACAGCCTTGATATACTCCTTTTCCTATTTGGAACCAGTCTTTTATTCCATGTCCAGTTCTAACTGTTGCTTCCTGACTTGCATATAGGTTTCTCAAGAGGCAGGTCAGGTAGTCTGGCATTTCCATCTTTTTCAGAATTTTCCATAGTTTATTGTGATCCACACAGTCAAAGGCTTTGGTGTAGTCAATAAAGAAGAAAGAGACGTTTTTCTGGGACTCTCTTGCTTTTTCAATGATCCAGCAAATGTTGGCAATTTGATCTCTGGTTCCTCTGCCTTTTCTAAAGCCAGCTTGAACATCAGGGAGTTCACGGTTCACGTATTGCTGAAGCCTGGCTTGGAGAATTTTGAGCATTACTTTACTAGCCTGTGAGATGAGTGCAATTGTGTGGTAGTTGGAGCATTCTGTGGCATTGCCTTTCTTTGGAATTGGAATGAAAACTGACCTTTTCCAGTCCTGTGGCCACTGCTGAGTTTTCCAAATTTGCTGGCAGATTGAGTGCAGCACTTTCACAGCATCATCTTTCAGGATTTGAAACAGCTCAACTGGAATTCCATCACCTCCACTAGCTTTGTTCGTAGTGATGCTTTCTAAGGCCCACTTGACTTCACATTCCAAGATGTCTGGCTCTAGATTAGTGATCACATCATCATGATTATCTGGGTCGTGAAGATCTTTTTTGTACAGTTCTTCTGTGTATTCTTGCCACCTCTTCTTAATATCTTCTGCTTCTGTTAGGTCCATACCATTTCTGTCCTTTATCGAGCCCATCCTTGCATGAAATGTTCCCTTGGTATCTCTAATTTTCTTGAAGAGATCTCTAGTCTTTCCCATTCTGTTGTTTTCCTCTATTTCTTTGCATTGATCACTGAAGAAGGCTTTCTTATCTCTTCTTGCTATTCTTTGGAACTCTGCATTCAGGTGCTTATATCTTTCCTTTTCTCCTTTGCTTTTCGCCTCTCTTCTTTTCACAGCTATTTGTAAGGCCTCCCCAGACAGCCATTTTGCTTTTTTGCATTTCTTTTCCATGGGGATGGTCTTGATCCCTGTCTCCCGTACAATGTCACGAACCTCATTCCATAGTTCTTCAGGCACTCTATCTATCAGATCTAGGCCCTTAAATCTATTCCTCACTTCCACTGTATAATCATAAGGGATTTGATTTAGGTCATACCTGAATGGTCTAGTGGTTTTCCCTACTTTCTTCAATTTGAGTCTGAATTTGGCAATAAGGAGTTCATGATCTGAGCCACAGTCAGCTCCCGGCCTTGTTTTTGTTGACTGTATAGAGCTTCTCCATCTTTGGCTGCATAGAATATAATCAATCTGATTTCGGTGTTGACCATCTGGTGATGTCCACGTGTAGAGTCTTCTCTTGTGTTGTTGGAAGAGGGTGTTTGCTATGACCAGTGCATTTTCTTGGCAAAACTCTATTAGTCTTTGCCCTGCTTCATTCCGCATTCCAAGGCCAAATTTGCCTGTTACTCCAGGTGTTTCTTGACTTCCTACTTTTGCATTCCAGTCCCCTATAATGAAAAGGACATCTTTTTTGGGTGCTAATTCTAAAAGGTCTTGTAGGTCTTCAAAGAACCGTTCAACTTCAGCTTCTTCAGCATTACTGGTTGGGGCATAGACTTGGATAACTGTGTATTGAATGGTTTGCCTTGGAGATGAATAGAGATCATTCTGTCGTTTTTGAGATTGTATCCAAGTACTGCATTTCGGACTCGTCTGTTGACCATGATGGCTACTCCATTTCTTCTGAGGGATTCCTGCCCACGGTAGTAGATATCATGGTCATCTGAGTTAAATTCACCCATTCTGGTCCATTTTAGTTCGAGAGATCATTCTGTCGTTTTTGAGATTGTATCCAAGTACTGCATTTTGGACTCGTCTGTTGACCATGATGGCTACTCCATTTCTTCTGAGGGATTCCTGCCCACAGTAGTAGATATCATGGTCATCTGAGTTAAATTCACCCATTCTTGTCCATTTTAGTTCGCTGATTCCTAGAACGTCGACGTTCACTCTTGCCATCTCTTGTTTGACCACTTCCAATTTGCCTTGATTCATGGACCTGACAGCTTCATATTTTTGAGCCCATATTACAGTGAATTCATCAGGTAAGCTGTTAGATATCTTAGTTCATCAAATTTAAACACTTAATCCAAAATCTTTGCTTTAGAGGGCTAATATCAATAAATGTGGTCTGATTCAACATTTTAAGTCCTTCAACCTGATCCCCCAGTCATATAATTCACTTCTACACTTATGTTCAAGTATTCTATCTATGTAAATTGACTAGATCTTGCAACTATTTTGGTGTCTATCATGCCTTCTATGGGTCTTACTTTGAATTTCTTGCTTTGGAGCCAGCTGAGCCTTAAGTCTGGGAACAGTGGTAAAATGGAGAGCTATGAACTATGTCACATAAACTAAAGTTGGATTTTGTAAATAAAGTTCTATTGGAATACATGCAGACCTATTTTCTTATATGTTGTCTATGGTTGCTTTTTGTACTACAACAGCAGAATTGAGTAGTTAGGACAGAAATCAAATGAGCTGTAAGCATAAAATAAGCACTGTGAAAGTGTTAGTGGCTCAGTCATGTCCTGCTATTTACAGCTGCATGGCCTGTAGCTCACCAAGCTCCTCTGTCCTTGGGATCCTCCAGGCAAGAGTACTGGAGTGGGTAGCCATTCCCTTCTCTGGGCCTTTATAGTGAAATAGGCCCAGAATATTTCTCATAGTAAAGGCCTAATCTCCAGGAGAAAAGGCATTGCCAGAATCTCATTCCAGCTGGGGATAGTGTTACATCTACCTTGGTCTTCCCATGTGGAGTTAGTGGTAAAGAATCCACCTGCCAGTGTAGGAGACATAAAATACATGGATTCGATTCATGGGTTGGGAAGATTCTGTGAAGAAGGAAATGAAAACCCACTCCAATATTTTTTTGCCTGGAAAATTCCATGGAAAGAGGAGTCTGGTGGGCTATAGTCCATGGGGCTGCAAAGAATCAGACATGACCGACCAACTGAGCACAGTCTCGTTAGCTTTCTTGTCTAACCGAAAGTATATTGGTGATGAGGTGGCAGGTAGCATAATGAGCAGAAGTTAGAGCTTCAAGGAAATAAACTGGGAAACAAGGTGCCAAAGAAGGAAGTAGAAAGGAGAGGAGAGAACATGTTATGCCACTAGAGAAGCATGAGTTCCTAGCCCCAGTGAGTTCAAACAATGAGACTGAACTGTAAGGTTATGTACGGCTTTTTTTCCCCCCATGTCACGTGTTCAGTCACTTCAGTCATGTCTAACTCTTTGTGACTTATGGACTATAGCCCATCAGGTTCCTCTGTCCAAGAGATTTCCCGGGCAAGAATATTGGAATGGGTTGCCATTTCCTTCTCCAGGGGATCTTCCTGACCCATGGATTGAACCTGTATGTCCTCTCTCTCTCTTCTGCATTGCAGGCGAATTCTTTACTGCTGAGCCACCAGGGAAACCCCTTTCTTCCCCAGATTTTAGCAAAACTCAAACAGAATCCAGAATGGTAACTGTGAATTACTGCTGAAGTGAAGTCACTCAGTCGTGTCCAACTCTTTGCAACCCCATGGACTGTAGCCTACCAGGCTCCTCCAACCATGGGATTTTCCAAGCAAGAGTACTGGAGTGGGTTGCCATTTCCTTCTCCAGGGGATCTTCCCAACCCAGGGACCGAACCCAGGTCTTTTGCATTGCACGCAGACGCTTTACCATCTGAGCCACCAGGGAAGCCCAAACATTAACTCCTTCTCTGAGGATAATTTATGGAAGTCCAAATCAACAGAGATTTAAAAAGTACATAGAAAAAAAAAAAAGAAAAGTCAAGGATTTTTAAGCCTATAATACATGTAGTTACAGCAAATATGGCAAAACCAATACGGTATTGTAAAGTAAAATAAAGTAAAAATAAAATTAAAAAAAAAGAAAAACACAGATAAACTCAAATATTTTAATATAAATTTTCATATATCATCTTATTTGCTTCAGTTCCTATTATCCAAAAGATTTCTGCCTTTCAGCAAAAAATTACAAGGCAGATCAAAAGGCAACAACAATCACAACCAAATAATCTGAAAAGACAACATAAGAATTATAAGCAGGAACCTCCCTCGTGGTTCACTGGATAAGACTTTGCCTTCTATTGCAAGGGATGCAGGTCTGATAACTAGTAGGGGAGCTAAGATTCCATGTCTCATGCCCCCAAACCCAAAACATAAACAAGAAACAGTACTGTAACAAATTCAATAAAGACTTTAAAAATGGTCCACATCAAAAAAAAAATCCCTTTTTAAAAAAGGGATTATAACCAAACTCAGACAGGATACAAATGAGGACATTATCACACAAGATATTAAAAATATCTGTTGTTCATATGTTAGTCATTACCTTCATCTGCCATCTGTCCTTACCAAGAGCCTCATGATTTATCTATCCACTTCCAAACTGAACCTTTCCTATATGTGTTTTTAGAATGATAGTACCCATTTGTTTGTTTTGAAAGGGAAGAAAATCTTGAACTATATTTATGCTCTCAAACTCTAGGTTTCATGAGTAATTTTCTGCTCATGGATGTAATATTGTTTTATCTTAGAAGACTTAGTTTAGGAGATGGGTAAAGATGTGTGTGTGCTAAGTAGCTTCAATCCTGTCCCACTCTTTGCTACCTTATGGGCTGCAGCTCGCCAGGCTCCTTTAAGCAAGAATTCTCCAAGAATATTGGAATTCTCCAATATTCACTTCAAGAACATTGCAGTGGGTTGCCATTCCGTTTCCTCCTCCAGGGGATTTTCCCAACCCAGGGTAAAACCCGCATCTCCATTGAGTCGTGATGCCATCCAACCATCTCATCCTCTGTCATCCCCTTCTCCTCCTGCCTTCAATCTTTCCCAGCATCAGCATCTTTAACATGAGCATCACCTATTTCAGAAGATGGGTTAAAATAGGAAATTCAAATTTATGTTAACATAGGTAAAATATTTAACAGTTGATCTTCGTTACCAGCCAAGATACAAATCAGGTAGTGCTAATAATTTCTGCTTCTCTAAAGGATTTTGTCCTTTTAATATATAAAGAGCTTGATTTTGGCAACTTTCTCTGGAATATCATGTCTAATCCCAACTACCCAATCTTGTGGCACTCAGTTGTGAATATAGTAAGACACATAGTATATAGCAGTAGCAAAATAAGACAGTAAAATAGAAAAGAGTTGAGAGGTATGAGTGACAAAACAATAGTAATGATGATAAAGCCACCACAAATTATAATTTTGAAACTAACTATAACCCCAGCCCCACAGGACAGCCCTTTAGACAGCCAGGAGATCACAAAAATAATTTAGTGTATGTATATTTGATATCTAAACAGTTTTAACTAAGGTGATAACTTCCCAAATGCATTTTAAATATTTATCTTTACATATTAACCAACAAAAAGAAGGAAATATTTCTTATATGAAGAATGTGAAATAGGAAAGATTCTTTTAGCTCGAATTTAATGCAGCACTAAGCTAGCAAGCATGAAGCACATTTCAAGTCAAATTTAAAAACCACAGCATAGTAAATTCAGTCACTGGGGGATTCATGTTCACGCTTGTGAAAATCCAAATAGAAATCCTTTACTATTCCATTAAGGGCTGCTATAAAATTCATATTGTGGTCTCCAGGATGGAGAAAACTTTCTTTTCTTAAAAAAAAAAAAAATACATTTTACTTTAAATGTATTTCTTTTGCTTTTCTTTCTTATGCTTATTTTTAAAATGTCTTTATTTTCTGATTAGTTCACTGAGAAATTGATATAGTTGACTATTTTCATGTCTTTTTCTCTGATATATCATTTTCCATCTAAATAATCTGCCACTATTTAGTTAGCAGCAATGATTCATTTACTTTTTCTGTGTCAAGCTGTCTCTTATACACATCTACATTTTACTTTAAATGTATTTCTTTTGCTTTTCTTTCTTATGCTTATTTTTAAAATGTCTTTATTTTCTGATTAGTTCACTGAGAAATTGATATAGTTGACCATTTTCATGTCTTTTTCTCTGATATATCATTTTCCATCTAAATAATCTGCCACTATTTAGTTAGCAGCAATGATTCATTTACTTTTTCTGTGTCTCAGGGTTTTATTGAGATTTCTTTTGCAGCATTTAAATTTCAGTTTAATATCCTGCTATTTTGGAGTAACAAAAAACAATACTTGTGTTGTTTCAAAGTAGTTTGAAATTTTTTCATAAAAGGCTAGAGTTTCATCATTATTTGCACAGAAATTTTCCTTGTAGCCAGTAAAAGTAGGCTTTTGCTTTTCATGTTGTAATGTAAACTATTATTTAATATGTTGTTGTTATTCAGTTGTTAAGTCATGTCTAAGTCTTTGCAACTCCACGGACTGCAGCATGTCAGGCTTTCCTGTCCTTCACTGTCTCCCGGAGTTTGAGCAAATTCATGTCCATTGAACTGGTGATGCCATACAGTAGTTGTATCCTCTGTCACCCTCTTCTCCTCCTGCCCTCAATCTTTCCCAGCACCAGGGTCTTTTCCAGTGAGTCAATTCTTTTCATCATGTGTCCAAAGTATTGGTTCAGCTTCAGCATCAATCCTTCCAACGAATATTCAAGGTCAGTTTCATTTAGGAGTGACTGGTTTGATCTCCTTGCTGTCCAAGGGGCTCTCAAGAGTCTTCTCCAGCACCATTATTTGAAAGCATCAGTTCTTCAGCGCTCAGCCTTCTTTATGATCCAATTCTCACATCCCTGTATGACTACTGGAAAAGCTATAGCTTCGGCTATATGGACATTTGTTGGCAAAATGATGAGATGGTGACTGCAGCCATGAAATTAAAAGACGCTTACTCCTTGGAAGGAAAGTTATGACCAACCTAGATAGAATATTGAAAAGCAGAAACATTACTTTGCCAACAAAAGTCAGTCTAATGAAGGCTATGATTTTTATTTGGGGGGCTCCAAAATCACTGTAGATGGTGACTGCAGCCATGAAATTAAAAGACGCTTACTCCTTGGAAGAAAAGTTATGACCAACCTAGATAGCATATTCAAAAACAGAGACATTACTTTGCCGACTAAGGTCCATCTAGTCAAGGCTATGGTTTTTCCTGTGGTCATGTATGGATGTGAAAGTTGGACTGTGAAGAAGGCTGAATGCTGAAGAATTGATGTGTTTGAACTGTGGTGTTGGAGACGACCCTTGAGAGTCCCTTGGACTGCAAGGAGATCCAACCAGTCCATTCTGAAGGAGATCAGCCCTGGGATTTCTTTGGAAGGAATGATGCTAAAGCTGAAACTCCAGTACTTTGGCCACCTCATGCGAAGAGTTGACACATTGGAAAAGACTCTGATGCTGGGAGGGATTTGGGGCAGGAGGAGAAGGAGACAACAGCGGATGAGATGGCTGGATGGGCATCACTGACTCGATGGACATGAGTCTGAGTGAACTCCGAGAGATGGTGATGGACAGGGAGGCCTGGCGTGCTGCAATTCATGGGGTTGCAAAGAGTCAGACATGACTGAGAGACTGAACTGAACTGAACTAGGTAGTGATAGCTTTTCTTCCAAGGAGCAAGGATCTTTTAATTTCATGGCTGCAGTCACCATCCACAGTGATTTTGGATCCCAAGAAAATAAAATCTGTCACCGTTTCCACTTTTTCCCATCCCCATTATTTAATATATAATTCTTTAAAAGTCAGGTCTTATTTAGTGATTTTTTCATGTAACAAATAAAGATACCCTAAAAATGTGTGTACATCTGTGTTGCAGAAATTTTTTGTTTGTTTGTTTCATCTCAATTTATGACAAGTGATAATCCCTGAAAAAATCTGAAGGAAGAGTTTCAAGGTATTTCTCTTATTTCTTTTACTTTGTTGACACTATTCTCCAGGATAATTTTTATTAAACTGTCCCTTACCTACCATCTCAAAACCTTCAAATATGAAAATAATGATGATAACAATAAAAGGTGCTGATCTGGACATTTGTCCAATATAAGTACCATATATTTTGAAACCTACTAGATAGCCATTGGAATAAGTTCTTAATTCACAATGAGGTATTATTATTACCTCTTTCTAGATGTTAGCTTTAGACTATTTTTATCTAAGTTATCTTGGCCTGACCCACAAGTAGAAAGTTGTATAAAATAATAAAAGTTAAATGATTTTCAACTTCTCAACTAACCAGTAAGCAGCCTGCAATTATCTAAAAATAAAATATATGGTTTTATACCTACAGTGCACATGTCATCTATCTGAAAAGTTGTCAGTTGATGACTTAGAACATGCACTTTGTGTTTCATTATTTAAATTTGAAGTTTTTTACTTCCACTTGTACTTTTTGACAAAAATTACACTAAATGCCATGCCTTGTAACCATATAAAATTCTTTAAGGTTTCTTTTTTTTTTAACTTGAAAGTAACTGATTAGCTAAAAGCAAGCAAAACAAAATAAAAAAATATGATTTGTATATTTTCTTGCAAAATGTGGCCATAAATTTAATTGTCCTTTCAAATGCTTGCAACATATTTAAACATTTATAATAGAAATTCTACCATTTAATAAGTCAAAACTATTCTCAAGTTTTCATAAACATCTCAGAGATCCATCCTATTCATATCAGTTACAGAAATATGGGAACAGAGAACCTTCCTATGCCAGAAAGGATGGATCCATGGAGAGATTCAGTCACTTATGCAGGTTAAAACATATGATAATTGCTATACATAAAACCATAATGATAATTCTAAGTATTCTGTTATTTTTAAGATGGTTGTATATCCACAAGTTTGTAAGAAATAATACAGAGAAATTCCATGTGCTCATTTCTAAATTTTTCCCTATTGATAACATCTTGCAAAACTATGGTACAGTATCACCACTGATGTTGAAACTGATCCAGTCAAGATACATTTCCACAATCACAGGGAGCCCTCGTTTTGCCCATTCGCAGCCACCCACACTTCCTTAACACTCCCTACTCCACCTTAGCCTCTGACAACTTTCTATTCTCAATTTCTGGAATTGTATCATGTTAAGGTGTTATACATATGTAATCAAACAGTATTTAACTTTGGGGATTTATTTTCACTCAAGCTGATCCTCTGGAAATTCATCAGATTGTCACATGCATTTTTTCCTTTTTGATTAATAGAATGCTATGGTATAGATGTACCAGAGTTTGTTTAATCATTAACCTGTTGAAAGAAATTTGGATTGTTTTTGGTTTTTGAGTATTTTTTTGATAATTATGAATAAAGCTGTTATAAAATTTTGTGTACAGATTTCTGTGTAAACATGTCTTCATTTCTCCAGGAAACACCCTGAGATGTACAATTATTGGATTGTACAGTAGTTACAGGGTTTTTCAGGTAGTTCAATGGTAAAAAAAATCCACCTGTTAATGCGGAAGACACAGGTTCAACCCCTGGGTTGGGAAGATCCCCTGGAGAAGGAAATGGCAACCCAATTTAGTATTCTTGCCAGGATAATGCCATAGACAGAGGAACCTGGCAGGCTATAGTCCCTGGGGTCACAAAGAGTAAGACATGACTGAGCATGCATATATTTAGTTGTATCAAGAAGCTATCAAACTGTTTTGCAGAATGTCTGTACATTTCACATTTCAATCAGCAATATATGAGGAATCTAGTTTCCTGTGTCCTTGTCAGCACTTGGTATTGCCCCTATGTTTTTATTTTAGCCCTTCTAAAAGGTGTGCAGTGATATCCATTGTGATTTTAATTTGCATATATAATGGCTAAAATGTTGAATATCTTATGTTCTTATTTATCATTATTATGTCCTCTAGAGTGTTATATCTCTTTTGTCTTTTATCCATATTCTAATTAGATTCTTTTGGTTTTTTTACTGTTCAGTTTTGGATGCTCTTTATATATAGGGATGCTAGTTTTTAGCAACATTTTCTCCCAGTTGTAGCTTGTATTTTCACATCCTTAATAGAATCTTTGAAGAATAAACATTTTAAATTTTCAAGAATTCCAACTTATCTATTTTCCTTTTTATAAATCATGCTTATGGTAACAAATTTAAGAAATTATTTACCTGAATAGTTTCTCCTATGTTTATTTCTGTTACATATTTACAACTTATATTTAAACCTCTGATTCACTTTGAGTTAATTTTTGTATAAAGCATAACATTTACTTCTTCTAGATTTTTGAACCTATTGTTTCATCTGTCTATATTACTCCCTTGACTTTATTCCTTTCTAATTTCTATTCATCTTTCAGGAATCAATTTTGGCAGCCATTTCTTGGAAAACTTTTACAAGAATTTCTAAATCAAGATTAGATGCTACTTTTATTTTAAATCCTCCAATATGCCCTCAAGCATAGCTTATATTATGCAATATTAATTATCCAGTTTACATGTATTCTTTATTGAGTTGCAAGATATCTAAGGAAATGCAGCCTTTCTACCTTGTTCATTTATCCCAACTGCTTGACACAAAGTTCAGTTCAGTTCAGTTCAGTCGCTCACAAAGTACTACTCAGTAAATATTTTTTGAATGAATAGCTGAATAAAGATTCATGCTTCTCACACAAATCAGAGTACAAATAGATATTGATGGCTGCCTGTTACTCCCAGCTTTCACTAGTCCCAATCTTGTTCAGTCTTCACTATTAAAATCATTCCAAAATGTTTCAAAGCATGTGCATAAATGATCAGGAGCCATCAGGAGTTCAATACATCTTTAACATCTACCACTAAATTAAACTCTCATGCTTTTCTAGGTTGCTGTACTGCCCTTTCTTGACTTTATCTAAGTAGCAGCAAAATGGAGAGTGATATTTATAGCCATTGGATGACTTCTCCCTTCTTATCTTTTGTCTTTCCTTCAAACGTAAAAGATTTTTAGTATTAAAACTCAAAGCCATTTTGATATTTTGACTGCAACTCCCCTACATCTATTTCTTTCAAATAAGTTTGAGAAAATTTAGTTAAACTTTTAACCAACTCCAACAGAATACTTATATCTCTCAGGAGGTCATTATTTTTCCTTCTTTATGGCCATTCAGATAAATAGTAGAACATACAATTTGCAGTTATTTTTAATAAATTAATCTCTATTTTCTATATTTCACCTTTAAGTTAATGTATTCAGTTCAGTTCAGTCGCTTAGTCATGTCCGACTCTTTGCGACCCCATGAATTGCAGCACGCCAAGCCTCCCTGTTCATCACCAACTCCCAGAGTTCACTCAGACTCACTTCCATCGAGTTGATGATGCCATCCAGCCATCTCATTCTCTGTTGTCCCCTTCTCCTCCTGCCCTCAATCTTTCCCAGCATCAGGGTCTTTTCCAGTGAGTCAACTCTTCACATGAAGTGGCCAAAGTACTGGAGTTTCAGCTTTAGTATCATTCCTTCCAAAGAAATCCCAGGGCTGATCTCCTTTAGGGTGGACCGGTTGGATCTCCTTGCAGTCCAAGGGACTCTCAAGAGTCTTCTCCAACACCACAGTTCAAAAGCATCAATTCTTCGGTGCTCAGCTTTCTTCACAGTCCAACTCTTACATCCATACATGACCACAGGAAAAACCATAGCTTTGACCAACTAGATGAAACTTTGTTGACAAAGTAATGTCTCTGTTTTTGAATATGCTATCTAGGTTGGTCATAACTTTTCTTCCAAGGATTAGAGCTCCTTTTTGTTGTAAGTGGCAGAAATTCTACTCAACAAGTTAAATTCAAATGGAATTTGTTGGTAAATATAACTGGAAAATTGAAGGACTGGCACTGGCTTTGTGAATTGGTGGTCCAGAGATCCAAAGGATGACACCAGCCATCTCATTATCATCTCTCTCTCTCGCTCTCGCTCTCCCTCTCAATGGCTTACCCAAGTTCACTTTACCTCCTTTTCACCTCCTTTTTAAATTCCTTTACTCTGTTCTGTGCTTAGGTGCTCAGTCATATCCGACTCTCTGCAACCCCATGGACTGTAATCTGCCAGGCTCTTCTGTTCATGGGGATTCTCCAGGCAAGAATACTGGAACCAGTTGCTATGCCCTCCTCCAGTGGATCTTCCCCACCCAGGGATTGAGCCCAGGTCTCCCAAATTATAGGAAGATTCTTTACTACCTGTTTTGTTTTTGACATGTTCTGCCCATAAGACCCCTAGATGAGTCTCAAAAATTATAAACGACGTGATTCTCATAATCCAGACAAAGAATTATTTGTTTCCAATCTTAAAGCAACAGTTGCATATTTCTTATATGTTACTGGTATTGTTTGGTATGGTTAGGCATTTTATGATCAGCCAGTCTGGAGTCTCATGATTTTCTCAGCGACCTAAGATAGGTGTTATAACAGTTACACATTGTCATCATTTTACCAGACCTAAATAATCTAATAAAAAGGAAATTTCTGAACAGGAAATGATGTGCTGAGGCACAAGAAGGAAATGACTCTAACACAGCATCTTCTTTCACCAAATTCATATATCAGTAAATTTGATTGATATTTTCTATTTTAATAAGATATCTATTCCACTTCTTAAATCAATATATACGTCTAAATCAAAATTTAAAAAAAAATTTCCAAGACAGCAAAACATTGAAGTAAACATATACAAAGACTAATGTTAAAGAAAATTTTGAGTTGTATATTTGTCCACAAGCAATTCTTTAGTTTCAAGTAGTGTATTATTATCATGTTTATTAGTATTTTACTGATAACACATGTTTTTTGATGAAACATAAAGTCAAATTAAGTTCTAGCTTTCAACATGCTAAATTACACAGTATTTTAGAATAGAATTTAAATAAGTAGACATATCAAGATAATTTATTCTATCATTCATTTAATTGAAAAGAAAATTGTCACCTCCAGAATTTCACATCAAACTGAAAATACACACTCTATTTTAATACTACTTAGAATCTACATAGAATTCCCATTCCTATTACCTCAAATATTGATTAATTTATACAATATATTTCTCATCAATTATATATAGGTTAGCTAACTGCTAAAGATACAAGTAAATAACATTCCAGGTTAAACTATTTCAACAATTCAGAAAGGCAAACTTAAGATATTAGTATTTTCAACATGCTTTTGAATGCAGTCAACAGATTTTTTTTCTATGTTATGCCCCACAGAAAATTGATGGGCCTCACTTTCAACTCACTCCCTCCATTAAGGCAATCAGTTGGACAAGACGATATCATTAAAAGTGAGAGACCCCAAATCCACGCCATAAACCTAAGAAAAGCCTCAGGTGCTGACAGATTTCCCATCGATTCTTATGAAACCCGATTGCGGCAATTATTTCTAACATCAGAGAGACTTTTCAGAATTTTTTAAGACCAGAATTATGTCCCAAGACATGAAAACTCCCTTGATCCCATAATCCTTAAAAAGATGACAAGGTAAGGAACAATTGGCGGATTTTCATCCTCTTTTACTCTCCTGAATAGAGAGTACAAGATTGTTTCCAAGGTTTTAGCTACACACCTCAATGATATCATTCCTGCCCTCATACACTAAGATTAGGAAGGATTCACCCTGGGTAGCTCTAAGAAGATAATACCTGAAAAATATTTCCATCTAATCCATCAGTCACATCTCCCCAGAATCATCATACCAATGAATCAGCAACTGTTTCTTAAAGGAAATAAATAAACTTAATAAAAAGATATTGGGTGCTCTTGTCCACCCCATTAGGTTGATCTGCCCATAGAAAAGATTAAAATCTCTAATTTGCTCATTATGCTTCAATGCTCATCTTACTTCCAGCCAAATTACCACAGCTCTCCTGCCATCTGGTCATCATTCAACTGTTGTTTTTCTGGTGTCAGGGAAATTTTAAACACGTAGAAAAAAAACACCCAAAGGGATTTGGGAACGGTTAATATTCATGCTAAACTCATTTCTTAGCTTGAAAAAAATTGGGTGGGAAGATTTGGAATGCTGACCACTACAATCCTTTTTATCAGGAAGGTCTCTGATATAATTTTAACCTGTAGTTTGGGTCAGAATTATTTATAAACTGATACATGTATCATGAATAAAATATTTTGATTTAAACACTAATCAAATATTTTGATTTAAACACTAGTGTTCAGTTATTTAATATTTTTTATTTCATAACTAATTCTATACTACTTATCATATCAAAGTAAGACACTGGAGATAAAAAGATGAGTGAAACATGGTTGTACTTAGGAGAAGTGAGGGAGATAAGCACAGATTTAAGCCATTACAACTGCATTAAAGGAGATGACAATTAAGCCCATAATTTCATGAGAAGGATACTTTTCATACCTGTTCCCTCAAAAGTGAATGCCCTGGACCCCAGTCATCCATCTGCTTGGTTAATACAGAATCAGAAAACTCTATATAGAAACACTCTGTTGTAAATTCATTTCAAAAGTCACTCATTCACAATCCATAAGTCTGAGAGTGCTGACACTTTAATAACCCGATAATACAGTCAACTGTGTCAACCTGGTTTTGGTTTATGTACAGAATACACCACTCTCTGAGCAGACCTATTTAGGTATCTCCAACAGGGACTTTTTTCAGTAGTCATGTATGGATGTGAGAGTTGAACCATAATGAAAGCTGAGAGCTGAAGAATTGGTGCTTTTGAAATGTGGTGTTGGAGAAGACTCTTGAGAGTCCCTTGGATTACAAAGAGATCCATCCAGTCAATCCTAAAGGAAATCAGTCCTAAATATTCATTGGAAGGACTGATGCTGAAGCTGAAACTCCAATACATTGGCCACCTGATGCAAAGAACTGTCTCATTGGAAAAGACCCTGATTCTGGGAAAGATTGGAGGAGGAGGAGAAGGAGAGTACAGAGGAAGAGATGGTTGAATAGCATCACCGACTTGATGGACATGAGTTTGAGCAAGCTCCTGGAGTTGGTGATGGACTGGGAAGCCTGGGGAGCTGCAGTCCATGGGGTTGCAAAGAGTCAGACATGACTGAGCAACTGAACTGAACTTAGGATCTGAACACAGAGTTATCCACATAGATTGCAAAACTTCATTTATTTGGGAAACATGTGTGTTCATTAGGTTTTATAACCATTTCTTTCCTACCCTATATTTCCTCTAAGACAGTGAACAAGTGAATTAAGACCTTTAAGGAAGGTAAGATTTACATAAAAGACAAAGAACTAGAGTGATAACTGAAATATTTGTATTAGAGACAAGGCCAAACATTTAGTAGTTATTGGAAGAAATATAATTCTTCCTAGGTGACTCAGATGGCAAAGAATCTGCCTTCAATGAAGGAGACCAGGGTTCAATCCCTAGATCAAGAAGATCCCCTGAAGAAGGAAATGGCTGCCCACTCCTCTATTCTTGCCTGGAGATCCCATGGATAGAGGAGCCTGGTTGGCTACAGTCCATGGGATCACAAAGAGTCAGACATGACTGAGGAGCTAACACAGTAATACACAGACGAAATATACGGGGCTTCCCAGGTGGTACTAGTGGTAAAGAACTTGCCTACTAATGCAGGAAATGCAAGAGACAGGGATTTGGTCTTGGATCAGGAAGATGCCCTGGAGAAGGGAATGGCAACCCACTCCAGTATTCATACCTGGAAAATCTCATGGACAGAGGAACCTGGCAGTCTATGGTCCACAGGGTCACAAAGAGTTGACACGACCAAAGCGACTTGGCACATATCCAAGGATGCAGAAGAAATGTATGCAAAAATCTGGTGACCAATAAGATGTGGCAACAGACTACTTGGGTTCAGAGCTCATTGAAGAATTTTTTTCTTATGTATCTTTGAAACATACTCAAATAATCTGTTGAAACCCATGGATTTATTTACTATTTTTTATTCTGTTGACTTCAACATCCTTTTGTTGTTGTTGCTCAGCTGCTCTGTCATGTCCAACTCTTTTGAACCCCAGGAACTGTTATATAGGCTCCTCTGTCCATTTAATCTCCCACACAAGTGTACTAGAGTGGGTTGCCATTTTCTTTTCCAGGGAATCATCCTGTTCAGGGATGAAACTCGTGTCTCCTGCATTAGCAGGCATATTCTTTACTGCTGAGCCACCAGGGAAAACCTCTATGCAAATTTCATTTCTAAGTTCCAAGCTGTCATTCTTGATTTCTTAACACTGAAATTTAGTGTTCAAAATTGATAGAATTATCTCCTTTGATGTCCTCTTCCCCGATTCCTCTACAAATATCTCTGCTTTGCCATATAATTTCTATGCTGATTTTAACAATATTTCGTTCTCTAATTGTCTCACATCTGAAATAGATCTTTTTATTCTCTATATCTAATTACCTCTCAAAGTAACTCCTACAATGATATCTTTCATATTTTTATACTTTTTATTAGTCATATTATCACCATTCTGATTGATATTACCATTATTTTTATATATTACTAAAATAACTTCTTATTGAAACTACTAGCTTCTTAATATTATCTATTACTCATAAATTGAGGCCAAAGTCAAGTTCCTAAGGTCAGAAAAAAACATACTTTTGCTCAAAAGTAGCCAGTGATATTCCACTAGATTTAAATTGTTATATAGGCTATTATTCTTAATACTTGTTACTAGCTACATTATATTGCCTTTTATTATGTCTAGTGTTTCTTTAATTTTCAGCACAGTGCTATGAATTTGAATGTGTATTTATATTTTTGCCAGTCTTTTTTTTTTATCTTTTATTTTTTATTTAACGTTACAATACTGTATTCATTTTGCCATACATTGACACGAATCCGCCACGGGTGTACATGAGTTCCCAATCCTGAACCCCCCTCCCACCTCTCTCCCCATATCATCTCTCTGGGTCATCCCAGTGCACCAGCCCCAAGCATCCTGTATCCTGTATCGAACCTAGACTGGCTATTTATATTTTAATGATAGTTAGGGAGGATGATTAACTCTCCCAAGGTCCTATACTTATTTATACATTGAAAAATGTTTATTGAGCATTTACTTGGTACTGGGTCCTGTGACTAGCACTGAGAGTTCAATGATAAAGAGAAAAATGTTCTTGCTTTTCTGGAGCTTAAATTCTACTGAAGGAAGCAGCAAATGAGTGGGTGGCTATTAGAATAATTGATATTATGTTGGTCCCATATAGTTCCTCCTATACTTTCACTGATCCTACCTAGGACTGTACTGTGTAGCAAATCATTTCTCTGTCATCAAGGACATTGTAGTTAATAAATACTGTTTAATGATAATTAGATCCAAGTGGCCTCTATGTGCTGATAGTCTCCAAACAAAGATGAAGACTTCTGTTGATATATTCTCAGTGTCCATGAGACTAGCTACCCACTCAAATTCTGGCTTCTTGACTGGAGGAGATGAATGAGTCATGCTTGAGGTTCTTCTCTGTGCATCATAGCTTGTAATATCTCTCTAGGCCATAACCTAGGACAAAGGCAGGGCTTATCTCAAGTCATTCTTTATTTGTAAGATCACTGACCTCTGTTGTTTAACTTCCAGTATCTAAAAACTGTTGTTGAATAAAAATGGTGGTAGTTTAGTCTCTCAGTCATGCCCAACTCTTAGCAACCCCATGGACTGTAAGCCACCAGGCTCCTCTGTCCATGAGATTTCCCAGGCAAGATGTTGAAAAGGGTTGCCATTTCCTTTTCCAGGCTTTCTTCCGGACCCAGGGATCAAATTCATGGACCTATTTCTCCTTCTTTGCAGGCAGATTCTTTTACCCCTGAGCTACCAATAAGGAGCCACAAATTCAAAAATTTAATAGTCTCCAAGCAAGATGATGAAACTATAACTTATAGTGTAATTTTTGAAATAAAAGACAAGTTTAAACATTTTAACAGGATCCTATTGAAAAAAAGTAGATTATTTAAGGCATAAAGAGCAACAGAAAGAGTAACCACGTGTGTAAATTTCAAGGGATATTAGCAGTACAGAAAAATAGCACAGGAAACTCCACCCAACACTCTTGTAATGGCTTATATGGGGAAAGAATCTAAAAAATAGTGGATATATGTATTTGTATAATAGACCTTACTGAAACTAACACAAAATTGTAAATCAATTCTATTCCAATAAAAGGTTTTAAAAAATAATTTCAACTAAATATTCATCAGTCAAAAAGAAATAAAAATGGAACTAAAAAAACTGAACTAAATTTAATAACAATATAGCATATAAAAACATGAGATTCAGCTATAGCTGTCTCTTATACACATCTAGATGTGTATAAGAGACAGGATTCACCCTGGGTAGCTCTAAGAAGATAATACCTGAAAAATATTTCCATCTAATCCATCAGTCACATCTCCCCAGAATCATCATACCAATGAATCAGCAACTGTTTCTTAAAGGAAATAAATAAACTTAATAAAAAGATATTGGGTGCTCTTGTCCACCCCATTAGGTTGATCTGCCCATAGAAAAGATTAAAATCTCTAATTTGCTCATTATGAACAGATATTATAGACACTATAGCAATAAATGTAATAAGAAGATTTTTATGAAATACATTTAATGATTTGAAAAACTGAACAAAATGTACAAATTTCTAGGCAAAAACAAGTAAAACTTCTAAAGAAAGAAGATTTCTGAATGACTCTGTAACAAAATGTTAAAGAAAATGAATGAAAAATAAAAATTTCCATCAATGTAATCTCCAGATGCAGTTGATTTAGCAATAAATTCTTCTAAACACTTAATGAAGAAATCACACCAAAGGAGCATGAAAGTGAAAGCGAAGTCACTCAGTCGTGTCTGACTCTTTGCGACCCCATGGACTGTAGCCTACCATCCGTGGGATTTTCCAGGCAAGAGTACTGGAGTGGGTTGCCATTTCCTTTTCCACCAAAGGAGCATAAGATCTTCTAAAGAACAGAGAAAGAAGAAATAATTTCAAAATCATTTTATGAAGCCCAAATGATCTTGATACCAACTTTACAAGGATATCAAGAAAAAGAAAAAATGTAAGCTAATGACTATAATATTAGCATATTGATCTAATGACATATAAAAATGCTTAAGTACTATGACCAAACGGAGGAAAGTTAGGTTGATTTATGAACTGAAAAACAGTATGATTTGCTATGTTAAGAGTTAAAGAGAATAAAATAATGATCTTCATTGGTGTGGAAAGGGCAACTGAAAAAATTTAATATCTATTCATAGCAAAGAAGGGACAAAGGAAATTTTTATTACTTTGATATATTATTTCTACAAAAATTCTAAATAGGAAAGCTCATAAGGTTTTCTTTTTAGGATAGTTTTGTCTTCATAGTAAAATCTTGTAAATTTATACTCTGAACTTGAGAAAAATTCATGTATGCACATTGCCAATATTTTAACATTTGGCTGAAGGTTTTTGATTATAAGGCAAAATTAAATAAATAAACAGATTAGATATAGGTAGACAATAGATAAGTAGATAAATAGATAGGCAAATGAGACAGAAAGTAAAGAAGAAAACAAAAGTAAAACTTTCATTATACGCAAGAACATACCCAAGGATATGCAAATATTTACTTTAGAAGAAAATAATTCAAAAGTAGCAGGGAGATGTGAATCATTCAAATATCATTATGAAATCTTACTTAATGATTTGTAAGTGAGTGAAGTTATTGCTACACCTCACATTTGGGGAAATAAATTCCAGATGGTTTGGCAATTTAAAATATCATGAAAGTCCAATTTTCTGTTCCAAGATAAGAAGCTTAGACATCACCACTCCACCATAACTAAAGCAAAAATCTGAACAAACTTTAAAATCAACAAATCTCCTTGGTTCCAGAATAGCAAAGGAAACACAAAACAAACTGCTGCTCCCAAGATTGGAAAGACAGACAGAGAGTCCTCAAAGTAGACCCAGAAAGCACCACAGAAACCAATTCTAGGTAGGAAAATCTGAACTGTAATTGAAATGAAATACAGAAGGGTCAGTGTGGCCAAGTCTAAGAGCTAAAAATACAGGGGGACCCAGTCAGAAGAGGGACTCCACAATACTTTGTGATTTACCTATAGGGTCTCAATAGATTCCCCACACTAAATACTAGAGAAAAATCCTCTTGTACTTTTAGCATGGAAAAAATACAAAAACTACTTTGGAATAAACAAAATCATTCTGTTCTTAATAAGTCTGCCATTAGGGGAAACTAGTTAATCAGGCATTAACTTGCCAGGATAAGAGCCTAAATGACTGAGAGGAAGGAAAATACCCAGGCCTCTCTAGCCATTTTTTCCCACCATTCTGAGAAAGGCAAAAATATGAAGAGAGGGGGCCTCTCTGGTGGCTCAATTAATAAAGAATCCACCTATAATGCAGGAGACCTAGGTTCAATCCCTGAGTCAGGAGGATCACCTGGATTTGGAAATGGCAACCCACGCTGGAATTCTTGCCTGGAAAACCCCATGGCCAGAGGAGCCTGGGGTTGCAATGAGTCAGACACAACTTAGTGAATAAACCACCACCACCACAGCCATGAAGAGAGTAAAAATATCAGTGATCAGTGGTTGCTGGGATGGGAGAGGAAGATAAAATGGTGAAGCAAAGATTGTCAGGGCTCTGAAAATATTCTGTAATTATGACCCATTCAGTTCAGTTCAATCACTCAGTCGTGTCTGACTTTGCAAACCCATGAACCACAGAACGCCAGGCCTCCCTGTCCATCACCAACTCCCGGAATCCACCCAAATCCATGTCCATTGAATCGGTGATGCTATCCAACCATCTCATCCTGTCTTCCCCTTCTCCTCCTGCCTTTAATCTTTAATCTTCTAAAAGAATCAGGGTCTTTTCAAATGAGTCAGCTCTTTGCATCAGGTGGCCAGAGTATTGGACTTTTAGCTTCAACATCAGTCCTTCCAATGAACACCCAGGACTGATCTCCTTTAGGATGGACTGGTTGGATCTCCTTGCAATCCAACGGACTCTCAAGAGGCTTCTCCAACACCACAGTTCAAAAGCATCTTTGAATTCTTCAGTGTCAGCTTTCTTTATAGTCCAACTTTTAGATCTGTTCATGACCACTGGAAAAACCATAGCCCTGACTAGACGGACCTCAGTTGACAATGTCTCTGCTTCTTAATATGCTGTCTAGGTTGGTCATAACTTTCCTTTCAAGGAGTAAGCTTCTTTTAATTTCATGGCTGCAGTCACCATCTGCAGTGATTTTGGAGCCCCAAAAAATAAAGTCTGACACTGCTTTCCCATCTATTTCCCATGAAGTGATGGGACCAGATGCCATGATCTTCATTTTCTGAATGTTGAGCTTTAAGCCAACTTTTGCACTCTCCTCTTTCACTTTCATCAAGAGATTCTTTAGTTCCTCCTCACTTTCTGCCATAAAGGTGGTGTCATCTGCATACCTGAGGTTATTGATATTTCTCCCGGCAATCTTGATTTCAGCTTGTGCTTCTTCCAGTCCAGCATTTCTTATGATGTACTCTGCATATAAGTAAAATAAGCAGATGACAATATTCAGCCCTGACATACTCCTTTTCCTATTTGGAACCAGTCTGTTGTTCCATGTCCAGTTCAAACTGTTGCTTCCTGCCTTGCATACAGATTTCTCAAGAGGCAGGTCAGGTGGTCTGGTATTCCCATATCTTTCAGAATTTTCCATAGTTTATTGCGATCCACACAGTCAAAGACTTTGGCATAGTCAATAAAGAAGAAATAGATGCTTTTCTGGAACTCTCTTGCTTTTTCCATGATCCAGCGGATGTTGGCAATTTGATCTCTGGTTCCTCTGCCTTTTCTAAAACCAGCTTGAACATCTGGAAGTTCACNCTACTTTCTTCAATTTGAGTCTGAATTTGGTAATAAGGAGTTCATGATCTGAGCCACAGTCAGCTCCTGGTCTTGTTTTTGTTGACTGTATAGAGCTTCTCCATCTTTGGCTGCAAAGAATATAATCAATCTGATTTTGGTGTTGACCATCTGGTGATGTCCATGTGTACAGTCTTCTCTTGTGTTGTTGGAAGAGGGTGTTTGCTATGACCAATGCGTTCTCTTGGCAAAACTCTATTAGCCTATGCCCTGCTTCATTCTATATTCCAAGGCCAAATTTGCCTGTTACTCCAGGTGTTTCTTGACTTCCTACTTTTGTATTCCAGTCCCCTGTAATGAAAAGGACAGCTTTTCTGTGTGTTAGTTCGAGAAGATCTTGTAGGTCTTCATAGAATTGTTCAACTTCAGGTTCTTCAGCATTACTGGTTGGGGCATAGACTTGGATTACTGTGATACTGAATGGTTTGCCCCTTGGAAATGAACAGAGATCATTCTGTTGTGTTTGAGATTGCATCCAAGTACTGCATTTCGGACTCTTTTGTTGACCATGATGGCTACTCCATATCTTCTAAGGGATTCCTGCCCACAGTAGTAGATATCATGGTCATCTGAGTTAAATTCACCCATTCCAGTCCATTTTAGTTTGCTGATTCCTAGAATGTCGATGTTCGCTCTTGCCATCTCCTGTTTGACCACTTCCAATTTGCCTTGATTCATGGACCTGACATTCCAGGTTCCTATGCAATATTGCTCTTTATAGCATTGGATCTTGCTTCTATCATGGGTATTGTTTTTGCTTTGGCTCCATCCCTTCATTCTTCCTGGAGTTATTTCTTCACTGATCTCCAATAGCATAGTGGGCACCTACAGACCTGGGGAGTTCCTCTTTCAGTGTCCTATCTTTTTGCCTTTTCATACTGTTCATGGAGTTCTCAAGGCAAGAATACTGAAGTGGTTTGCCATTCCCTTCTCCAATGGACCACATTCTGTCAGACCTCTCCACCATGACCCACCCACCTTGGGTGGCCCCACACGGATCATAATTATGATCCTTAATTATATAATTATTTCATAATTATGATCATACACCATTATACATTTGTCAAAAATCATAAGATATGTAACATTAAAAGTGAACTCTAGGGCTTCTCTGGTGGCTCAGTGGTAAAGAATCCCCCTGCCAATGCAGGAGACATGGGTTTGATCCCTGGTCTGGGAAGATGCCATATACTGCAAAGTAATTAAGCCCATGCGACTGCAATTACTGAGTTGCATGCCACAACTACTGAAGTTCACGCACATTAGAACCAATTCTCTGCAACAAGAGAAGCCACCGCAATGAGAAGCTGATGCACTGCAATGAATTGTAGCCCCTGCTCGCTCTAACTAGAGAAAAGCCTGTGCAGCAGTGAAGACCCAGTACAGTCAAAAATAAATAAATAAAATTATTTATAATATTAGTATTATATTAAAATATTAAAACTAAATTATATACATATACCAACAGTGAATTTTAATATAAACTATATACTTTCAGTGACTATGCTGTGTCAAAGGACGTTTACTGGTTGTAACAAACAGCAAGGGATGTGGCTAGTGGAGAAGGCCATATATATATTTATGGGAAATCTCTGTTTTCTCTGTATTTTCTCTGAATCTAAACTTCTCTAAAAACACTGTGTTAATACAAATAAGAACATAATTAGAAAGTTTATCATAACTGTAATAAGGAAAATCTAAGGACTATTTTGGAAAAGTTGTTTGAATAAAGAGATAATGATTTTTCCCTTACTTATGATGATTAAAAGTGGGAATAACCTAAATATAGAGGACACATCTATATAGGAGATGCCATTGAGTGATATCACTGC
>SJYT01048982.1:2696-20974 GCA_006410635.1 Cephalophus harveyi
CCGAAGAATTGATGCTTTTGAACTGTGGTGTTGGAGAAGACTCTTGAGAGTCCCTTGGACTGCAAGGAGATCCAACCAGTCCATTCTGAAGGAGATCAACCCTGGGATTTCTTTGGAAGGAATGATGCTGAAGCTGAAACTCCAGTACTTTGGCCACCTCATGTGAAGAGTTGACTCATTGGAAAAGACTCTGATGCTGGGAGGGATTGGGGGCAGGAGGAGAAGGGGACGACGGAGGACGAAATGGCTTGATGGCATCACGGACTCGATGGACGTGAGTCTGAATGAACTCTGGGAGATGGTGATGGGCAGGGAGGCCTGACGTGCTGCGATTCATGCGGTCACAAAGAGTTGGACACGACTAAGTGACTGAACTGAACTGAACTGATAGGCCCCTTCCTATGTAGTTGGTACTAACAACAGGGTTTTCATCTATTGCACCTGTCACTTCCAAGGCGGTTTCCTCTGTTTTATTTTCTTCTGTTTGTTGGTCTCTTCAATGTCTGATTTCTGCCCTGACACAAAGGGGGCGGTGGTTGACATGTTTTTTAGGCTCACTTGTCCAGTCAGCCTTGGGGAGGGAGGGACGCTGCCAACAAACAACACCTGCGTGTGCTCACAGTGCCTCAGCCACACTGGGCCTGCCCCCTCTCACAGCCCATGTACCCTCCCTGCCCGCACTGTTCAGGCTCTAGGTTGTTCCACTAGTAACTGTCCGAGGCCGGCCCTCGGCTGCATGCACCTCCCAGGTCTAAGCTGCTCAGGTTCAGGCACTTGGTTAGTCCTCAGAGGCGCAGACTCTGTTGGGCCTGCATTTTGTGCCCTAACTAGGTCTGAGTAGCTCAGGTGATAAAGTGTTTGGTGAGTGCGGTCGCTGCGACTTATCGCCTCCCCCAGTCCCTGCTGTTCTGTTTTCTGGGTGTATAACCAGTGCACCTTCTCAGGCAGATGTTGACCATCCAGAACCCCAAGAAGTCTTAGTTAGCAAAGAAGCCTGCCTACAGTTTTGTAGATAATGTCTCTCTGGGGCTGCAATTGCCCTCTTCCGGCTCTGGCTGCCTGTCACAGGAGGGGGATGGTCTGCAGCTGGCTATCTCTGTTCAGTCCTTTGTTTTGTGTGCAGGCCTGGTGGTGTCTTAGGTTAGGGCTGGCTTTTTGAGTGGTAGTTATCCCACAGTCTGGTGCTAGCCCAAGATAGTTTGCCCAGACTGCGCTCGGGGCACTCAGGCCAGATTCCCACTCTAAGCAATGCAGCCCGTGCCTCCCTGCCCAGCCCCTGCTTGCCAGTGGTGGGTGCAGACGTCTGTACTGCTTCTCCACTCAGGAGCCACTGTTGGGCTCATAATCTGTGGATTTTAATTGTTTATTTATTTTTCCTCCCTGCTATGTTGCCCTCTGTGCTTCCAAGGCTCGCCACAGACTCGGCAGTGAGAGTGCCTCCTGGTGATTGTAAACTTCCCTCTTTTCAAGACTCCCCTCCTGGGACAGAGCTCCGTCCCTACCGCTTTTATCTCTTTTTTTGTCTTTTATAATTTTTTCCTACCTCCTTTTGTAGACAATGGGCTGCTTTTCTGGGTGTCTGATGTCCTCTACCAGCAGTCAGAAGTTGTTTCGTGGAATTTACTCAGCATTTAAATGTTCTTTTGATGAATTTGTGGGGGAGAAAGTGGTCTCCCTGTCCTATTCCTCTGCCATCTTAGCAGTGTCTCTCAATAGATATCGTTTAATTACTATTGGTTAAAAATATCAATGATTAGATTTCTTATCTATGCATACACACAGAAACACATGCAAATAAAGTTGCATATTTATATATGTAGTATTTTTTATAACTCAAACTTTTTTTTTTTGGTGGGGGAGGAAATCTGTAACAGGATATTTGAGAGGGATAGACCTAGAAAGAATTCATGTGAAGTCAAGACTGTGAATCCACAGTCTTATACTTAATGAGTCCCTCCCCCCCCACCCCATCCCCATCTCTGCCCTTCAACTCATCCTTTTTTTCTTTTCTTTGAAAGGATTTTGTAAGTTTAAGAGATTCAGGCAGGCAGAAGAGCACTTTTTCCTTTTTATAGGATCCCCTAACCCTTGATTCTGTTCCTAAGTAAGCTAGATGGGGCCATATTGAGGATTCTTTATATCTAAGTCCTAAAATCAAAGTAATCTCTGTTATGTTTATCCTAAATCCAGACAATCTGATCTCTTTAGCTCCTGAAGGGCAGCTGATTCTTCTCCTGCAGGCACTGGAACAGATCCTCAGAGGCTTCAAAAGGGAGTTGGGAGTAGAACACTCAGTCAGATCTTCAACTTCTATATTTGTGACTCTGGATATCACCACCTCTAGTACTGAAATCCTTCAATTTGTACTTGCCATTCACACTGACTTCCTGTAGGGAGGACCAAGGAAGGAAAGGGGCAAAGGGAGGTTCCTAAGATTCTTTTTGAGATCAGTAAGCCTCTGACATCTTTTTGTGTATTCTTTTTTGTGTTGTAACTCTAGAGATTTTCCATCCTAATGCTCTTTTAAAAGTTTGATGGTATATTTGATATCATACATTTATTATCACGGCTTTGACATATAAAAGTGAACTTTTAGAGATTTTATTATTAAAGATGAATCATTTTATGAAAAAAAAGAGGAAAGAGGGTAATCGTTTATCCTCTTTCAAATACTATAGATTCATTCACTTATGTACTCATTTCTTGGTGTTATAAAAATGAGGAGATCCTGCATAGTTCATGTTAATCTCTCATGGTTTCTCTTGTGCCAAGATTGTAGAATAAGTTTTATCTTCTGTTTTAGATACATACAGAGATATTTCTCTGGTCTTGGAAAGTATTGCTACTTCCCAGTGCAATAAATCAAGGAGGCTGACTGAGAGCTCTAAAATAACTAAATAACCAGGTTGTTGAGCCACTAACAGGCATAAGCAATTCATCACATAAATGCTGTGTGCCACAACAGGTAAGTAAGAGTTTGTGAATGATATGTTATTGCCCTCTTTTTATTTATTTTTAGTTTTAGCAGAGTAAGTCACTGGGGCAGAGAATATGAAGAGGAGGATATAGAGAGGAGAGAAAAAGGAAGGAAAGCTTTATATTTTATTGATTTCAGAGGATAAAAAATGTGTTATTTGTGGAGCTAGAAGAGGTTATTTAGACATTCACTCTTTTAATCACAGCACCGTGACTTTGCTAAGGATGTTTTTATAAGCAAGGGTCAAGAAGAAAACTTTAACTGCTGTTAATAAAACACGTGTAAGGCCTGTTTCAGTACATCTTAAAAAATTCAGCCAGGACAATTGCTCTCAAACTTTAGTTTGCGTGTATATCATGCAAGACTGTTTGAAATTCAGATGCTCAGGTGCCTCTTAAGATTCTGACTCACTCCTGGAGTGGGCTCCAGAAGCTGCATTTATAAATGTAAGATGCAGATGTGGCCGGTTGTCAGTTCCTCCACTGCATCCTGCCAGAACTCTGTAATGTTGGAAAAATAGGGCAGTAAGTCTTAACCAAGTATTAATCATTACTGTGCAATAATATCCATTTGGAGCTTGGTACCACCTCTCACTTATTATTAAATCCTTATTGTGGTGATGGCTTGTCTTTGATGATGTTCTGTTAGAGGTGCCTTGGCATTCCTGTGCTTTGAATCACAGGATCTGTCTTTGTTGCTTAGAAACAGTAATCAATTGTGATTAAAAAGAGAGAGAGAGAGAGAGAGAGAGAGAGAGAGAGAGAGAGAGAGCCATTCAAAATCTTTTCCAAGCTCAGAGAATTGATGAGAGGCAGAAGAATCAATCTTGGAAAAGGAGCATGCCTCAAGGCAGTTGTGTGTGGGGCTGTGGGGTCTGGCCGGAAGAACTGCCTGTGAATTTGCCCTGAGGGCAGAGTTTGTGCCTTGCCCTTCTACTGATGCCTGTGACAGGAAGACCCCACTGCAAACATCAAAGCTCGGGGCGACTATTTACAATTTGTTCTGCTCCCTTTTCTGGCTGGTGGTAAAGACAGGAGAGAAATCCTCAGAGCAGATTTCTGAGACTGTCTTGAATCCTTACGTTGGGCACCAGAGAGTTCCTGATCTCTGCAGCTTTATTTCATTTGAGGTTATAGATGAGAAAGCATAGATATAAATTACATGATTAATTATTCACATTGACTAGTACAGAGTCAGTGGAGAAAGTAAAAGGTCATCTGTGTCCAGAAATTTAATTTTTAAATTCTCCTTCATGACATTATTCAAAACATAATATTTCTTTTGTTTTAAGATACATATTCATACAAGTCAGAAAAATTCTATTCCATATTATATCCATATTGTTTTAATATGCATATAATGCTTAAAATGACTTACTTTCAAAGAATAAGAAAGAAATCACTGTAAGAAAGATACATCACTGGGATGAGATATCTATTTTGATATCTCACATATTTCTTTGGATAATACTGGATGTAAGTAAGTACTGGACACTTCTTAGAGTGTAGTATCTACTAAAAGTGTATGGTCAAACAGGCACATGAAAAGATGCCCAACATTGCTAACTTAGAGAAATGCAAATCAAAACTACAATGAGGTATCATTTCACACCAGTCAGAATGACCCATATCAAAAAGTCTATAAATAATAGATCCTGGAGACAGTGCAGAGGAAAGGGTACCCTCTTACTCTGTTGGTGGGAGTGTAAATTGGTGCAACCACTGTGGAGAACAGTATTGAGGTGCCTTAAAAAACTAAAATTAGAATTACCATATAATCCAGCAGCCTTACTCCTGGGAATATATCTGGAAAAGACAAAAACTCAAATTCAAAAAAGACACAGACACTTCAGTGTTCATAGCAGCACTATTTACAATATATAATACATGGAAGCAACCTAAATGTCCAATGATAGATGAATGTATAAAGAAGATGTGGGGTACACACACACATATGCATGCACACAATAGAATATTTGTTGTTGTTCAATTGCTAAGTTGTGTCCGACTCTTTGGGACCAATGGACTATAGCATGCCAGGCTCCACTGTCCTTCACCATCTCCCAGTGTTGGCTCAGTTTCATGTCCATTGAGTCAGTGATGTAGTAACCATTTCATCCTCTGCTGCCCCCTTCTCCTTTTGCCTTCAATCTTTCCCATCATCAGGGTCTTTCCCAATGAGTCAGTTCTTCCCATCACATAGCCAAAGTATTGGAGCTTCAGTCCTTCCAATGAATAAATGGAATATTACCCAACCATAAAAAAGAATGCCATAATGCCATTTGCAACAACTTGGATGGACTTAGAAATTATTATACTAAGTGAATGGTGTCAGACAGAAGAAGACAAATATCATATGATATCACTTATATGTGGAATTTAAAAAATCAATACAAATGAACCTACTTGCAAAACAGAAATAGACTCATAGATACAGAAAATAAACTTATGGTTACCAAAGTGGATAGCAGCGGAAGGGGATATAAATTAGGAGTTTGGGATTTAACATATGCACACTAATGTATATAAAGTCTTAATAGATAAACAATACACACCTACTGTATAGCACAGGGAGCTATATTTAATATCTTCTATTTGCCTATAATGGAAAAGAATATGAAAAAGAACTTAAACAATAGATGACCAACTTTTTTTCTGTTTATCTATTATATATGAATACACTAATAAAACTGTGAAACAGGACACTTAGATAACATAAAGTTTGTCTTTGTTAAATAGGAAATGTCTTTTTAAATTTTTTAAAATTTTATTATCTTTTTGAAATATTTTTTTGACAGACAATATTGGCTGCATGAGATAATTGAACTTTTTTGGTTGATTGAAAATTGGAAGTTCTTAAGATTCTTGTTTGACTTTATTCAGGAAAGTAAGCACTCCCTGATTATACTTCAGAAGCTAAGTTCACAGCTAAGCCATGTGGTTACACTAAGGTGCATGGTTGGCTGGAATCTCATTATTTTGAATAGGTGCTGAGTGAGTCAATGTAGCCCATGTGCTATACTGATCAGCCTGGAGAGCATATGCAGAGATAGAGTGAAGAGGTGAGAGAGAGGGAGGTAGGGAGGAAGAAGGTAAAGAAATATTTAGAGAGAGAGAGAGAAAAAGAGAATTATTTCAATGGCCAGTTAATCTAGACAAAAGACAAAGGAATGCACAGTGTGGGGGGTGGGATGGGGAGTGGGAGGTGGTGGTGGTGGTACTAAGTGAAACAGCCTATCAGCATTTTGAAAAAACAAACAAACAAACAAATAATATTTTTAAAAAGCATTTATGGGGAAGGAAAGCCTCAATAGAAATTAAATGGGATTGTGTTGAAGGGAATTTAGAGCTACTGTCTAAATGTCATTGTTATATCTTTTTCTTTTTAATGAAAGTTTAAAAATACTAAAACTAGGTTAAATTTTTATGTTATATATAATTATAATTAGTTGTTGTTTAATCCCTAAGTCATGTCCAACTCTTTTGTGACCCCCATGGACTGCAGTCCACCAGGCTTCTCTGTTCATGGAATTTCTCAGGCAAGAATACTGGAGTGGGTTGTTATTTTCTTTTCCAGGGGATCTTCCCTACCCAGGAGTTAAACCTGCATCTCCAGCATTGGCAGGTGGATTCTTTACCTCTGAGCCACCAGGGAATCCCAGATAAGAAGACAGTAGGTATAAAACTGGGCTTCCCTGGTGGCTCAGTGATAAAGAATCTACCTGCAGTGCAGGAGCTGAAGAATATCATGGGCAGAGCAGCCTGGTGGGCTACAGTCCATAAGTCGCAAAGAATCAGACACGACTTACTATCTACGTTAGCATGCATGCATGCTACGCAGCATGTTAGCATGCATGCAGATAGTAAGCTAGCAGATGCTACTCTGTATAATACAGCAGTTTAAATTAGGTTCCAATACTGTGTTTGAGAAAGAATATAGTTGGCTTTTACACATGCAACATTTCAATATATAAAATTTAGTAAATTTAGCTTCTACTATTAGGTTTTTATTGTATTGCTGTATTGTATATTACATTAATCTCTGTCAGCAACCTGTCTTTTTTGATTCATTTTGAGGTATACTGCAGACGTGAGTACGTTTCTCACTAAATATTTTGACAATGCATATCTTTAACTATAGTTGAATATATTTTTAGAGTTTTTTGTCTGGAAGTAAAATGTACATGTAATAAAATTCATAAAGCTTAAATTATGCTTTCTGACTTTATCAAATGCATTTACCTACATAAACTGAATCTCTATTAAGATGTGGTTCATTATGATACTTGGAAAGTATCCTTGGGTCTGTTTGTAGTCAATCCCCGTCCTGCTTCCCACCAAAGAGGCAACCGTTTTACAGTTTAAAAAAATTATGAATTAGCTTTCTCTTTTCTAGAACTCCACATATATAAGATCATACATTACGTGCACTTTTAGATAAGGCTTTTTCAGCCAGCATAATGGGTTTGAAATTCACTTGTGTTGCTGTGGGTATTGTTAGTTTGTTTCTTTTCACTTCTGAGTATACATTCTTCGAATAAGCACAATTTGTTTATTAATTCTCCTTCTTATGTATACTTGGGTTGTTTCCAGTCTTTGGCTATTATTTATAAAGCTATAATGAATATATCTTTTCATTACTCTAAATACTAAGAAACAGAATTTCTGGATTATAGGATAGGTATACATACATTTAGTTCTACAAGTAACTGCCAGACCTTTTTCAAAAGAGGTTGTATCACTTTATACCCCCAACTAGCAAAGCAAGAGAGTTCTAGGTGCTCTACATTTTTGTCAAAATTTTGTCAGTCTTTTTTATTTTAGCCACTCTGTTGGATGTAGAATACACATCTCTTCCCCCGCCCCCGCCCCCCGCTTGGCCATTACAGCCCCTATTTTCAGAGACAGTCTTAATATGCCTAGATTTCTTGACTTTTGGATATGTCTTCCTTTAGGAGCTGAGTGACACTACCAAAGTGATTTCCTGATTGTCTTCTCTCTGGAACAGTGTGTCTGAGTCAACATGATAAGTATGTTAGTTATTAATATTTTGTATAACTACTGTTGCAGCTGATGAGAAAGGCAGGTGAAAGCTATTCTTCCAATTAGACAAAGAAAACCCCAGTATCTTGGGAATCTGCAGACTATTAGAATGGATGCACTTGTACAACCCCACTGTTGGCATGCTTGGAATGCAGACTTGAGCAGTGAGAAACAGCTGCTTTTTAATTACTTCTTTGGCTAAAATTTCTTCCCCACTGGCTCTCAAGGGGATGAGAGGCAATATTCAGGGTAGCTTATATCATAGCCATAATTTGTGTGTCTCTGGAAAGTCAAATTTATTGCAATGAAAAGGAACCCCTCTTAGCTTGATCTCATGAATTGGGGAATCAATCCTTAATTAGATTGATACGTTATGATCTACTCTTGGAGAATATATCTTTTGGATTATTTGGGAAGCATTGCTGAGAGTGAGTTAGGACTGTGGAGGTTTGTATTACTCAGGGCTTCTGTAACAAAATGACAGGGATTGGGTGACAAACTAATTAAAGAAATTAATTTTCTCACAGTTCTGGAGGCTGGAAGTCAAAGATCTAGGTATTGGCAGGTTTGTTTTCTCCAGAGGCCCTGCTGTTGGCTTGCAGATGGCTGTCTTCTCCCTCACATGACCCTTTTTCTGTGTCTTTTCTTCTTCTAAAAGGACACTTGTCATATTGAATTAGGACCCTACCCTTATTACCCCCTTTAACTTTACCTCCTTAAAGATCCTATCTCCAAACACAGTCACACTGAGGGTTAGAGCTTTAATGCATGAATTTGAATGAGACATAGAGACATAATTCAGTCCATTATAAGCCTTATCATGCTTCCCTGGTAGCTAAACTGGTAAAGAATCTACCTGCAATCTAGGAGACCCCGGTTCAGTTGCTAGGTTGGGAAGATTCCCTTGGAGAAGGGAATGGCTGCCCACTCCAGTATTCTGGCCTGGAGAATTCCATGGACTGTATAGTCCATAGGGTCTCAAATAGGCACAACTGAGTGACTTCACTTTTCACTTTCATAAGCCTTATATTAATAGGTAATACCTGTAGAAGACAAAAAGGGCAAGAACCATTAATTAGGCAAGGAAACCTTTCAGACCATGATGCAAATCTAACACCCATGAAAGGAACTGAGGAAGGAAGCAGAAATGGATAGGGAAAAACCTTAGCCAGTAACTCAGATTTTGGCAAACTTGGAGCAAATGCTGGACTTGCTCAATAGGATCCTGTCATGGGAAGAAATGGGCAGACTCTACTGTGCTCAATTTTTGGCTGAAGGCTTTGTTCAGTTCAGTTCAGTTCAGTTCAGTCGCTCAGTCGTGTCCGACTCTTTGAGACCCCATGAATCACAGCATGTCAGGCCTCCCTGTCCATCACCAATTCCTGGAGTTCACTCAAACTCATGTCCATCTGATGCCATCCAGCCATCTTATCCTCTGTCGTCCCCTTCTCCTCCTGCCCCGAATCCCTCCCAGCATCAGAGTCTTTTCCAATGAGTCAACTCTTTGCATGAGGTGGCCAAAATATTGGAGTTTCAGCTTTAGCATCAGTCCTTCCAATGAACATCCAGGACTGATTTCCTTTAGGATGGACTGGTTGGATCTCCTTGCAGTCCAAGGGACTCTCAAGAGTCTTCTCCAACACCACAATTCAAAAGCATCAATTCTTCGGTGCTCAACTTTCTTCATAGTCCACCTCTCACATCCATACATGACCACTGGAAAAACCATAGCCTTGACTAGACAGATTTTGTTGGCAAAGTAATGTCTCTGCTTTTGAATATGCTATCTAGGCTGGTCATAACTTTCCTTCCAAGGAGTAAGCATCTTTTAATTTCATGGTTGCAATCATCATCTGCAGTGATTTTGGAGGCCAAATTAAAAAAACAAAACAAAACTGTTTCCATTGTTTCCCCATCTATTTCCCATGAAGTGATGGGACCAGATGCCATGATCTTAGTTTTCTGAATGTTGAGCTTTAAGCCAACTTTTTCACTCTCCTCTTTCATTTTCATCAAGAGGTTCTTTAGTTCCTCTTCACTTTCTGCCATAAGGGTGGTGTCATCTGCATATCTGAGGTTATTGATATTTCTCCTGGCAATCCTTCCCTGGTGGCTCAGAGGTTAAAGTGTCTGCCTCCAATGTGGGAGACCTGGGTTCGATCCCTGGGTCAGGAAGATCCCCTGGAGAAGGAAATGGCAATCCACTCCAGTATTCTTGCTTGGAGAATCCCATGGACAGAGAAGCCTAGTAGGTTACAGTCCACGGGGTCGCAAAGAGTCGGACACGACTGAGCGACCTTTCAATTCAATTCAATTCAATCTTGATTCCAGCTTGTGTTTCTTCCAGTCCAGCGTTTCTCATGATGTACTCTGCATATAAGTTAAATAAGTGGGTAAAGTATAATCTAAAGGCTATGAATATGAAATATATCTATTTAATACCCTGATGGCCACTTTATGTATGTGATGTTTTTCCCAATAAATTTATAGATCCTATGTTTGATTATCGTAAATGACATTGAATCATATACATCTTCCTCATAGTATTTCAGAGATAATGGCTCTCCTTTTATCAAATACCAGTATTTTATTTACCAGATGATACAGTTTTCAACTTTTTTTTAGGAAATTAGACCACGACATAGGCCTTCTTTCTTTCCCCAAGAGACTCACCCCTTCCCCACAAAATGAGGAGAGTCATGAATCCCATCCAGTTGCTCTCTTTTTCTCCCCAGCTGATTAGGTATTAGACTTGTATTTTATCTCAGATGTCCAGAAAAGACAGGTTTATAAGACAGAAAGTAAATTAGTGGTTTACTGGGACTGGAGGTGGAAAAGGAATTAACTATTCACGAACGTAAGAGATCTTATTGGTGGAATGAAAATGCAATAAAAATAATTTGTGATGGTGATTTTACCACTTGGTAAAATTACTAAGAACACTGAATTGTAGACTCCAAATAGGTGAGTTTTCAGTTCAGTTCAGTTGCTCAGTGGTGTCCGACTCTTTGCAACCCCACGAATCGCAGCACGCCAGGCCTCCGTGTTCATACCATATGTAAAATATAGCTCAATAAACTCACTAAAAAAGTTAGAGCTGAAAGTAAAATCCTTGTTACAAAGATATAAAAACCTGTCAAGTTTGGGAGGAAAAGTATCTGGGGAACATATTTAGTAAGGAAATTCAAGCTATTAATCTTGTAAATCAACAGCTTTATATTAAGGTGACTTATCCAATTATATTACTGTATATTCTATACTTTTATAATATGAATAATTTTCTTTAATTAATTGACAAAAGCTATATAAAATTGAAACTGCATTAAGTGAAAATTGCTCTCCCTACCCCAAATAACCAATGACAAAGATATAATAATTTTCTAACTGTGAAAGTAAATTATTTTGAGAAAAACTATAATAGGTATAAATAGCATCCAAAATTCAAATGATAACAATGGGAGATGTTTGCTGTGTCATAATATACAGCAGGTTGAAGAAACGGTTTGAAGTACTCAAATGTGTACAGTACATAGAGCACATATTTGAATCCCACACTGAGAGGCTTTTCTGCATTGTTGATCATAAATTGGATTGGTTAAGTAATTAAACTGTGAGTTTTTGAAGGTCAAAGACATTGTTTCCTTGGCATGTTTTACTTGTACTGTTCTGTATATATTTAATAATAGTACATACTGGGCCAAATTATTAAAGTAATTCAATTATAGCAAATGATAATACTCAACTGAGAGAATCATTAATCACTTTTAATCTATCTGTTGCAGGCATTGGGTTCTTTGTACAGCATAGACTTTGTAATGATTTAGTTTCAGGCAATAATGCACAAATACGTTTAGTCTTAATAACTCATAAAGTACTAAAATATTGAACAACTTGATCAGATCCACAAAAAATTTATTGACTGAAAAATAGCATAGATTCATATATTTTAATTTAAGACTATAAAGTTCATGGTATGTTAAATATTTGGAGTGAATAATTTTTTAGCTGCTGTTACAATTTGTGGGTCTCAGGAGAAGCTTGTTACAGATGTCCTGCTCTCTGACACTTCTCCATTCATCTCTGGTAGCAAAAATAATTTTGTAGCTCTGGGAATTTTTTCCCATATATATCTTCTTCATATATCATCATCATCATCAGTTTGTTTATGCCATTACAGACTACTGGCTTCAGATTTATCCTGTTCTCCCTGTTCCTCAGGAAGGTTTGAGTAGCACCAAGCATCTTATTTTCTTCTAGTGTCCTTCCTCACTGTCTTTAGGGTCAAAGAGGGAGCGGTGGCAGAATCATTTGCATGAATTGGCTTTAGTCTATCTGTAATTTAATTCGTCTGTTCTGCTTTTCAGTGCCAAATGTTTGAGAGAAACTAGAGTTTGGGGAGTGGATATAATAAAGTGCATGGATATGTGCACACTGATAGATGTTAATTCATGATTACTTTTATGGCTTGATTGCTGGAGATCCATGGACTCTCCTGTTCTTTTATCCTTTGCTTTGGAATCTTTAGACCTCTAGTGGACTTAAAACTTTATCATGGGCATAGTTATCTGTAGCTGAATGAGTTGGAGGATAAAGTCCTTCAAGGTTTCCTTTGTGGCTCAGTTGGTAAAGAATCTGCCTGCAATGTGGGAGACCTGAGTTTGATCCCTGGGTTGGGAAGATCCCCTGGAGAAGGGAAAGGCTACCCACTCCAGTATTCTGGCCTGGAGAGTTCCATGGACTGTATAGTCCATGGGGTTGCAAAGAATCAGACATGATTGAGCAACTTTCACTTAGTCATTTTGCTATGAGGACAGTTAAAAAAGAAACCAACTTAGCTTGAGATATAGGAAAATTTACTGAATCAGGAAGAAATATTTAAAGTCTTTGCTTGGAACTTTCTAGATCTGAAAGCCATATTTTCTCAGACATATTAGGAAAACATTGGCTATACTGGCCATCTTCAGAATCTATAGTGTGTTTAAAGAAAAGTCTTGTAGCACGGAAGGCCAAATTTAAAAGTGAAGGTCAGTGCATGCAGAACACCAGCTGAGAGCAGACAGGAGTACCTGACCAGTGGAAAAGAATATATAGAACCACGAAAACTCAGGAGGATTAAGGAACTAGGCGGTAAAACAGGAGTGTTAGTAGGACTGGACCTGCCCTCTACGGGTAGGGGAAATGAAGCAGGGGTCCGATCCCCACATTGGGGCAATTGTCTGAGTCAGAGGAGAAACATTTAAGGCTGAGAGCAAAACAGCTGATCCGTGGCAGCCTAAATGGAATGAGAATCAGACAGTCCTTGCCATAGCCATACATAGCCTCGACAGGGATGCAGGTCCCCTGGAAGGTGCAGTGGCTGGGAGCTAGAGTTTAGGGATTGTGGAGCAATCCCAGGGTGAGGGCTGCTGTTGACTGCAGAGAGATGGATGGAGGGGATGGGAGGGAGGAGATTGTGGTGGAAGATGTCTGTGGAGGAAAGCCAGGCAGCCGTGGAAGCAAGGCAGTAAGGCTGAGTCACGTGTAGGGGGTGGAGCCATCACCATAGCCTCTCTCTTCCCACATGCCAGCATTGGCAGCTGAACAAGAGAGAGGCTGAAGCACCAAATGCCTGATGCACTGAACTACAGAGTAGGACTCCACACAGGGTACTCCTTTAGGTGACTGATGTGCCAAACTACAGAGTAGGACCCCACCATGGGTGCCCCTTTAAGTGCCTGTTGTGCAGATCTACAAAGTAGGACCCCAGCCAGGGGCCCCCTGTATGTGCCTGGCGCTCTGAACAACAAAGGACCCCAGGCAAGGGAGTCCTCTAAGTACCTGAATGGGCACAGCTAAGGAGAAAGACTGGTCAAAAAGGCCTTCTGGTTGCATACCTATAAGAGGCTCAAAAAAAGACTCTGATAGGGCCATAACTCTTGTGGTGGAGGCAGTCCGTATCCTTGTACACTTGGCGCCCCCAGGGTCCCCGCAAGCCAAGAACCTTCATGCTCAACTCTCATTGGGGCAGAACTGTCAAAGGCAAAAAAAGTCTTGTGTCTATGCATGCAGAGTCACTTAGGTTGTATTCAACTCTTTGCGACCCTGTGGACTGTGGCCTACCAGTCTTCTCTGTCAGGGGAGCTCTCCAGGCAAGAATGCTGCAGTGTATTGGTCAACACTGGTTGCTATTCCCTTCTAGAGCACTACATTTCCTGCTGGCCTAGCTGCCAACTCCCCTGAGTACCTGGTGCTACCAGAACCCCTGAGACCCAAGCAGCTGCACCACCTTCACACCTGGCCCTCACTGGGACAGACCTAAGTCCTCCATGGCAGCCTCAGGAGCAAACCTTAGTGGATGACCCACATGCAGAGGTGGAAGTAAAACCACAATTGAATCCCAGGGGCAGTGTGAATAAGGAAGAAGACCCAAAACCTTCCCACCAGCTGTACAAGCTGCAGATTAAATCCACATGATCAACTAGGCAGCCTCTGTGGCTATGGAATATATAAAAGGACATTGAGAGTTCTCACAAAAGAAAAAATGCACTAGTTCTGATATCTGTGGACATTGGAGGCAAGAACACAGGAGTAGCACCAGATTAGAAGCTGAGCTGCCCCCACAGCAGCTTCAGAGAGCAGCACAGTGTTGGAGGGCACCCTAGGGAGATGAGGTGGACTGTGACTCCAGTGAGGGAAAGGACTCTGACAGCAGTGACTCAAGAAAAACATTTATTGTTCTTATGTTTTGACTTTCTTTTGGATTTTTTCTTTTTATTACCTTTTTCTTTTTATTTTTTTCCCCTTCCCCCGGCCCCTCCACCACGTTGTAGTTGTCAGTTTTATTGGCACTGCTGTTGCTGCTGCTGCTAAGTCGCTTCAGTCGTGTCTGACTCTGTGCGACCCCATAGACAGCAGCTCACCAGGCTCTGCCGTCCCTGAGATTCTCCAGGCAAGAACACTGGAGTGGGTTGCCATTTCCTTCTACCAATGCATGAAAGTGAAAAGTGAAAGTGAAGTCGCTCAGTCGTGCCCGACTCTTAGAGACCCCATGGACTGCAGCCTATCAGGCTTCTCCATCCATGGGATTTTCCAGGCAAGAGTACTGGAGTGGGTTGCCATTGCCTTCTCCGTTATTGGCACTATGAAATCTAATTAAGTTTTTGAGCTTTTGTATTTTTTCTCTCAATCACATTATTTATTGTTGTTATAAACGTCTGCCACTACTTTGGGCTTTTGCAGTTCTGTGGAGATTTCCTTTTTTTTTTTTTAATCTTAATTTTTAATTATTTAAACCTATTATTATTTTTTCTAAATTTACTCCTTTGTTTGCTTTTCCCACTGTTCATGTCCCCTTGCAGTTAAAATTTAATATATGTAAGTATTCTTTATCTATCTCTATTTAATTTTGCATATGTCTTCTTTCTTCCTTTCCTTTCAATATATTTGTTAATCTTGTTTTCATTGACTTATTTCCTGCTTGACACCTTGCTTTAGTTTTGTTTTCCAGCTTGTGCTTTCATTAGTTTTGTTCTTAACTGGTAGATATAATTTTTGATTTCCTTTGTTCACCAGGTCAATCTACTATACTTTATTTTTGTTGGACTGTTTTGATTTTGCTTATGGGTGTATATGTATCTGTGTATATTCCATTATTTTAATTATTATTTGCCTGATTTTGTAACTGCCATTTGTCTGGGGTTCATCTTTGGATTCTTATTTTTGGGTATTTGTTTTAATCTCACTCAGTGACATAATAAACCACTTGTGGAATCTTCGTTTCTGACCAGAGATCAAGCCCTGAGCCTTTGGAGTGGGAGCACTGACTCCAAGACCCTAGACTACCAGAGAACTAACCCTAGGGAGTATCACATAGTGGGAACTCACCCAAAGGAAAACACTTAAATACAAGACCCTGCATCACCCAACCACCAGTAGCACCCTGTGCAGGATGCCTCATCTAGACAACAAACAAAACAAAAATACAAACCCAATCATCAGCAGACAGGATTACAATCTCACTCAGCCTTGAGGATCAACGGAAAAGCAAACAAACAAAAAAATTCAGCACAAATCTCACCCTATACAAAGCTTACACAAACCACTGGACCAACCTTCAGTTGAGTTCAGTTCAGTCACTCAGTCATGTCTGACTCTTTGTGACCCCATGAATCGCAGCACGCCAGGCCTCCCTGTCTATCACCAACTCCCAGAGTTCATTCAAACTCTTGTCCATTGAGTCGGTGATGCCATCCAGCCATCTTATCCTCTGTCATCCCCTTCTTCTCCTGCCCCCAATCCCTCAGAGAATCAGGGTCTTTTCCAATGAGTCAGCTCTTCGCATGACGTGGCCAAGGTATTGGAGTTTCAGCCTCAGGATCCCAACCTTAGGAGGATAGAAACCAAAAGGAAGAAAGAATTCAACCTTGAAGCCTGGGAAAAGGAGACCTCAAACACAATAAGTTAAAAAAAATAATGAAAAGGCAGGGAAATACAACACGAAGGAAGAAACTAGAAATGCAGAAGTCCAAATAAATGAAGAAGAAATAGGCAAAATACCTGAAAAAGAATTCAGAATAATGATAGTAAAGATGATCAAAAACCTTGAAAACAGAGTGGAGAAAATGCAAGACTCAATTAACAAAAAACCTAGAAGAATTAAAGAATAAACATACAGAGACAAACAACACAATTACTGAAATTAAAAATACTCTAGAAAGAATCAATAGCAGAATATCTGAAGTAGAAGAACGAATCAGTGAGCTGGAAAATAAAATGAAGGAAATAACTTCTGAAGAGCAGAATAAAGTAAAAGGAATGAAAAGAACTGAGGATAGTCTCAGAGACCTTTGGGACAATATCAAATGCACCAACATTTGAATTATAGGCATCCCAGAAAAGGAAGAGAAAAAGAAAGGGTATGAGAAAATTTTTGAAGAGATTATAGTTGAAAATTTCCCCAACGTGGAAAAGGAAAAAATCAAGTTCAAGAGGCGCAAAGAGTCCTATACAGGATAAACCCAAGGAGAAACATGGCAAGACACATGCTAATCAAAATAACAAAGACTAAACACAAAGAAATAATATTAAAAGCAGCCAGGGAAAAGCAACAAGTAACATACAAGGGAAACCCCATTCACTTAACAGCTGATGTTTCAGCAGAAACTTTGCAGGCCAGAAGGGAATGGCAGGATATATTTAAAGTACTGAAAGGGGAAAATCTACAACCAAGATTATTGTACCTGGCAAAGACTTCATTCAAAATTGATGGAGAAATCAGAAGCTTTTCAGACAAGTGAAAGTTAAGAGAATTCAGTATCACCAAACCAGCTTTACAGCAAATATTAAATGGACTTAAATAGTCAAGAAATACAAGAGAAGAGAAATTTCTACAAAATCAACCCCAAACAATTAAGAAAATGGTAACAGGAACATATATATCAATAATTACTTTAAATGTAAACAGATTAAATGCTCCAACCAAAATGCATAGACCTGCTGAATAGATACAAAACAAGACCCATATATATGCTGTCTATAAGAAACCCACTTCAGACCTCAAGATACATATAGACTGAAAGTGAGAGGATGGAAAAATATATTCCATACAAGTGGGAAGCAAAAGAAAGCTGGAGTATCAATCCTCATATCAGACGAAATAGACTTAAAGATTATTACAGGAGATAAGGATGGACACTACATAATGATCAATCCAAGAGGAAGACATAACAATTGTAAATATCTATGCACCCAACATAGGAGCACCTCAATACATAAGACAAACACTAACAGACATAAAAGAAAAAATTGACAGTAACACAATAATAGTAAGATACTTTAACACCCAACTCATACCAATGGACAGATCATCAAAAGGGAAAATTAATAAGGAAACACAAGTCTTACATGATACATTAGATGAGATGGATCTCATTGATATCTTCAGGACATTCCATCCAAATGCAAAAGAATACACCTTCTTCTCAAGTGCACATGGAACATTCTCCAGTTCAGTTTAGTCGCTCAGTCATGTCCGATTCTTTGCAACCCCATGAATCACAGCATGCCAGGCCTCCCTGTCCATCACCAACTCCCGAAGTTCACTCAGACTCACGTCCATCAAATCAGTGATGCCATCCAGCCATCTCATCCTTGGTCGTCCCCTTCTCCTGCCACCAATCCCTCCCAGCGTCAGAGTCTTTTCCAATGAGTCAACTCTTCACATGAGGTGGCCAAAGTACTGGAGTTTCAGCTTTAGCATCATTCCTTCCAAAGAAATCCCA
>SJYT01048982.1:34125-102353 GCA_006410635.1 Cephalophus harveyi
CATCATGGACTCGATGGACGTGAGTCGTCTGAGTGAACTCCAAGAGATGGTAATGAACAGGGAAGCCTGGCGTGCTGTGATTCATGGGGTTGCAAAGAGTCGGACACGACTGAGTGAGTGAACTGAACTGAACTGATGTTCCTTCTATTCCTGCTTTCTGGAGTTTTTTTTTTTTTTATCATAAATGGATGTTGAATTTTGTCAAAGGCTTTATCTGCATCTGTTGAGATAATCATATGGTTTTTATCTTTAAATTTACTAATGTGGTGTATTACATTGATTGATTTGCAAATATTGAAGGATCCTTGCATCCCTGGGATAAAGCCCACTTGATCATGATGTATGATCTTTTTAGTGTGTTTTTGGATTCTGTTTGCTAGGATTTTGTTAAGGATTTTTGCATCTATGTTCATCAGTGATATTGGCCTGTAGTTTTCTTTTTTTGTGGCATCTTTGTCTGGTTTTGGTGTTAGGGTGATGGTGGTCATAAAATGAGTTTGGAAAATTACTTTCCTCTGCAATTTTCTGGAAGAGTTTGAATAGGATAGATATTAGCTCTTCTCTAAATTTTTGGTAGAATTCAGCTGTGAAGCCGTCTCGTCCTGGGCTTTTGTTTGCTGAACGATTTCTGATTACAGTTTCAATTTCCATGCTTGTGATGGGTCTGTTAAGATTTTCCATTTTTTCATGGTTCAGTTTTGGAAAGTTGTGCTTTTCTAAGAATTTGTCCATTTCTTCCAATTTGTCCATTTTATTCGCATATAGTTGCTGACAGTAGTCTCTTATGATCCTTTGTATTTTTGTGTTGTCTGTTGTGATTTCTCCAATTTCATTTCTAATTTTATTGATTTGATTTTTCTCCCTTTGTTTCTTGATGAGTCTGGCTAATGGTTTGTCAATTTTATTTATCCTTTCAAAGAACCAGCTTTTGGCTTTGTTGACTTTTGCTATAGTGTCTTTTGTTTCTTTTACATTTATTTCTGCCCTATTTTTTTTTTTTTTCCTTCTACCAACCCTGGGGTTCTTCATTTCTTCCTTTTCTGGTTGCTTTAGGTGTAGAGTTAGGTTATTTATTTGACTTTTCTCTTGTTTCTTGAGGTAAGTCTGTATTGTTATGAATCTTCCCCTTAGCACTGCTTTTACAGTGTCCCATAGGTTTTGGGTTGTTGTGTTTTCATTGTCATTTGTTTCTATGCATATTTTGATTTCTTTTTTGATTTATTCTGTGATCTGTTGGTTATTTGGAAGCGTTTTGCTTAGCCTCCATTTGTTGGAATTTTTAATGGTTTCTTTTTTTTTTCTTCTGTATTTGATATCTAATCTTACTCTATTGTGATCAGAACAGATGCTCAGAATGATTTCAATTTTTTTTTTTAAATTTACTAGGGCTAGATTTATGGCCAGGGTGTGATATATCCTGGAGAAGGTTCCGTGTACACTTCAGAAAAAAGGTGTTTTGGGTGAAATGTCTTATAGATATCAATTAGGTCTAACTGATCCATTGTATCATTTAAAGTTTGTGTTTCCTTGCTAATTTTCTGTTTAGTTGATCTACCCTTAGGTGTGAGTTTGGTATTAAAGTCTCCCACTATTATTGTGTTATTTTTAATTTCCCATTTTGTACTTGCTAGCATTTACTGTACATATTTTAGTACTCCAATGTTGGGTGCATATATATTTATAATTGTTATATCTTCTTGTTGGATTGATCCTTTGATCATTATGTAGTGTCATCTTTGACACTTTGACATCTTTCACAGGCTTTATTTCAAAGTCTATTTTATCTGATATGAGTGATGCTATTCCTGTTTTCTTTTGGTTTCCATTTCCATGAAATATCTTTTTACAGCTCTTCACTTTCAGTCTGTATGTGTCCCTTGTTTTGAGGTGAGTCTCTTGTAGACAGCATATATAGGTGTCTTCTTTTTTAATACATTCAGCCAGTCTTTGTCTTTTGTTTGGGGCATTCAACCCATTTACATTTAAAGTAATTATTGATAAGCATGATTCCTGTTGGCATTTACTTTGTTGTTTTGGGTTTGAGTTTATACATCTTTTCTGTGTTTCCTGTCTAGAGAAGATCCTTTAGCATTTGTTGAAGAGCTGGTTTGGTGGTGCTGAATTCTTTCAGCTTTTGCTTGTCTGTAAAGCTTTTGATTTTTCCTTCATATTTGAATGAGTTCCTTGCTGGGAACAGTAATCTGTCTTGTAGGTTTTTCTCTTTCATCACTTTAAGTATGTCCTGCCATTCCCTTCTGGCCTGAAGAGTTTCTATTGAAAGATAAGCTGTTATCCTTATGGGGATCCCCTTGTATGTTATTTGTTGTTTTTCCCTTGCTGCTTTTAATATTTGTTTGTTTATGTTTGACTTTTGTTCATTTGATTAATATGTGTCTTGAGATGTTTTACCTTGGGTTTATTCTGTTTGGTTTTCTTGGACTTGGGTGATTATTTCCTTCCCCATTTTAGGGAAGTTTTCAACTATTATCTCCTCAAGTATTTTCTCATGGTCTTTCTTTTTGTCTTCTTCTTCTGGGACTCCTATGATTCAAATGTTGGGATGTTTGACATTATTCCAGAGGTCTCAGAGGTTGTACTTATTTCTTTTAATTCTTTTTTCCTCTCTGTTTCATTTATTTCCACCATTCTATCTTCTTCCTCACTTATCCTATCTCTTCCTCCATTATTCTACTGTTGGTTCCCTCCAGAGTGTTTTTGTTCCTATTTATTGCATTATCCGTTATTGATTGACTTTTTAAAATTTCTCCTGGGACTTTATTAAACATTTCTTGCATCTTTGCAGTCCTGTCTCCAGGCTATTTATCTGTAACTCCATTTTGTTTTCAAGATTTTGGATCATTTTTACTATCATTATTCTGAATTCTTTTTCAGATAGACTCCCTATCGCCTCCTCTTTTGTGTGGTTTCATGGGCATTTATCATGTTCCTTTACCTGCTGAGTATTTCTCTGCCTTTTTATTTTGTTTAGATTACTGTGTTCGGGGTGGCCTTTCTGTATTCTGGCAGTTTCTGGTTCCTCTTTAGCGTGGAGGTTCCTCCCTGTGTTTGAGGTTGAACGAGTGGGTTGTCAAGGTTTCCTGGTTAGGGAAGCTTGCGTCAGTGTTCTGGTGGTTGGAGCTTGATTTCTTTTCTCTGGAGTGCAATGAAGTGTACAGTAGTGAGTTCTGAGATATCTGTGGGTTTGATGTGACCTTGGGCAGCCTGTATATTAAAGTTCAGGGCTATGTTCCTGCATTGCTGGTATGACTGCTCTGGAACTTGTTGGCTTTTGAGTGGAGCTTGGTTTCAATGTAGGCATGGAGGCTTTTGGATGAGCTTTTATTGATTAATGTTCCCTGGAGTCAGGAGTTCTCTGGTGTTCTCAGGTTTTGGACTTAAGCCTCCTGCCTCTGGTTTTCAGTCTTATTCTTACAGTAGCCTCAAGACTTCTCCATCCACACAGCACTGATGATAAAACATCTAGGTTAATGGAGGAAACATTCTCCACAATGAGGAGCACTCAGAAAGGTTCGCTGAGTTACATGGAGAAGGGAAGAGGGAGGAGGGAGATAGAGGTGACCAGGAGGAGAAGAGGGGGAATCAAAAGGGGAGAGAGAATTCTAGCCAGTAATCAAATCCCTATGTGTTCTCCACAGCCTGGAACACCCAGAGAGGTTCACGGAGTTACACAGAGAAGTGAAGAGGGAGGAAAGAGATAGAGGTGACCAGGAGCAGAAGAGGAGGGGTCAAAAGGAGTGAGACAGATCTAACCAGTAATCAGTTCCCTAAGTGTTCTCCTTCCAGGAGCCAGCATAGGAGATCCCACCCATGACAAGTTCATGTGAAGGAGACTGGACAAGCAAGGCTTCAGGACTCAAGGGACTCCCTGGGCCGATCCCACCCATGACAAGGTCATGGGGAAGAGACCTGACGAGCAAGGCAGACCAGGACTCAAGGGACCCCTGGACTTGCTCAAACATCTACCCCAAAACTAGAATCTGTCTGTCTACTGTTTACTATATTATGGCTTTCACCAACTCCTCTGACACCAACGGGGGGCTATCTCTGACCGCCTTTCTCTGAAGAAAATCAGCTTAGAGCTCTAGTTAATAAATCTCCTGGGCCTAATAAGAGTGTTTCAATTCAAACCCCTCTGATGGCTCTCTAACTTGCCTGACAGGTTTATCCGGACTTTTACAACTACACTTGTGATTGTTTACAGCCTCCCAACTGCGAGAGGCATGGGAAGCTTAAATAAAGCCTTTTGAGGAGTTAAAAATTATTAGAATGGTACTGGTGAAGGGTCTCATTGTTGAGCCAATGTTTGTTGCCAAATTTTCATATTGTGTGCATTAATTAACATAGTTGATATATAGAAATATAAGTAGTGGCCTTGATATTAACAACACTAAACCTTGAGTTAATAAATTCTTTCCCTGTTATAGTCCACCGCACCTTTGCCCTATAGGAATGCAACTTTATCTAGTGTTTTCAGAGAATGGTGCCTGACTTTAGAAAAAACACTTTTAGAGAAAATAAGCTTTCTGGTTAGCTAACCTTTATCAGAAGAAAGAGTCATAAAATGTTAATAGGCCTCCTGGCCATAAGATGATGTAAATCACCTAAGAGCTGTATGTACAGATAGGCATGCAGAAAGAAAGCCTGGTCTTGATGAGGGTCAGGGCTGCTGACCCAGCATGAATCTGCATCTTCCATTATTCCCTATGTACAACTTAAGGTATAAAAGCTCCTTTTGAAAATAAAGCTGTGGGCCTTGCTCACTGAAGCTTGGTCACCCCGTGTCATTTTTTTTTTTTTTCTCTCTCTTTCTCTTTCCTTTTCAGGTTGACTTCCTGGAGCACAGAGGCCCTCTGAATTCACTTTCCTGCCTGGGCTTCTAAGACTCACTCGAGAACGTGCCTAAGGTGGGGCACCTTCAGCAGTTTGAGAGGGTGCCTGTGGCCTACGTGAAAAGTGCAGGTCGCATGCTGGGGCTTTATTGGCTTTCTGTGTAAACAAAGGAATATCAGCCTCTTTCTCTCCTCTATTTTCTTAACTGCAACATTCATTCTTTCTTTCTTCTCCCCCACCCCCCGCCCTGCCGACGCCATCACCCTGAGGATATTCCTGAATCCAGCTGGGGCTGGACCCCAGTATTCTCCACAGCCTGGAATACCCAAAGAGATTCACTAAGTTGGGTAGAGAAGAGAAATTGGAGGGATGAGATAGAGCCTACCTAAGGAGAAAAAGGAGAGTCAAAAGGGTGAGATGGCAGTCAAGCCAGTAATCACACTCCTAAGTAAAATTGGGTACTGAAAATTGTATTCTTAAAGGTACAATATTGATAACAAATACCAAAAAGCAAAGATTAAAAATCTAGAGTAAAGGTTAGGCTCTCAATAATACAGTGTTAAAAAAAAAAAAAACAACAACAAAAAACAAAGCAAAACCACAAAAATATAAAAAATATATATGAAGTTTGCTTTAAAAATAGGGTCTTTTTTTTTTTTTGCAAGGTAATAGTAGGTTATAAAAGTGAAAATTAAAGGAGTAATAGAGCATTTAAAAATAAAAAATGTTTTTTAATTTAAAAAGTGATAATAGTAAAAATATATCTAGGAATTTCTTTGGAGCTGTTGAGGGCAGTGTGGGTTCAATTCAGTTTGAGATAGTTCCTTGTTCCAGCTTATACTTCTTAAGAGCTATAGGCCCCTTCCAATATAGTCAGTGCTAACTACAGGGTTTTAATCTGTTGCACCTGTCACTTCCAAGGTGGTTCCCTCTGTTTATTTTGACTTCTTCTGTTTGCCGGTCTCCTCAGTGTCAAATTTCTACCTTGACAACAGAAGGCGGTGGTGGACACTTATTTAGGCTCACTTGTTTAGTCATGCTGTGTGAGGGTGGAACACTGCAAACAAATATCACTGGTATGTGTGTGGAGTGCTCGCAGTGTCTCAGCCACACTAGGTTTGCCCCCACTCACGATGTGTGTGCTCTCCCAGTGTACACTGCTTAGGCTCCAGGTTGCTCTGCAGGTACATTGTCTGGGTTTTGTGCATTCCCAGGTCTAAGCTGCTCAGGTTCAGGTTCTTGAGTACTCCACAGAGGTGCAGACTTGGTTGGGCCTGCCTTTTGTGCCTTACCCATGTCTGAGTAGCTCAGGCGACCAGGTGCTTGGCTAGTGCACACTTCCCAGGTGTGGTGCATCTTATCACCTCCCCCATTCCAGCTGCTTGGTTTCCTGTGTGCATAGCGGGAGAGCCGTCTCAGAGGTGCCATGTGTCTCTTCTGGGACTTGATCTCTAGCTGCAACTTCCCGGCGGATGTCAACCATCCAGGATCCCAGGGAGACTTGATTAGTAACTGAGAGCCTGCTCACAGTTTGGTAGAGGATGCCATTTCTGGGGCCGAGATTGCCACTTTCCGGCTCTGGCTGTTGCCCATCTTCATCCCTGTCTCTGGCAAGTGATGGTTTGGTCGGTTGCTGGCTAGCTCTCCTCTGGTTTTCGCTCAGTCGTTTGTTCTGTGAGTGGCCCGGCAATGCCTTGGGTTAGGGCTTTTCACGGGAAATTTCTCTCTCTCTCTGGCTATCCCACAGTTTGGGGGTGCTATCTCACGTTAGCTCCCTCAGATTGCCCTCAGGACATTCAGGCTTGGTTCTTTCTCTATGCAATGCAGCCTGCGCCTCCCTGTTCAGCCCCTGCTTGCGGGTGGTGCACGTGAGCGTCTGGGCTACTTCTCTGCTGGGAGTTGCCATTAGGCACATAATCTGTGGGGTTTATTTATTTATTTTTCCTCCTGTTATGTTGCCCTCTGAGATTCCAAAACTCCCCACAGACCCACCAGTGAGAGTGTTTCCTGGTGTTTGGAAACTTTTCTTTTACAACTCCCTCCTGGGATGGGGTCTCCATCCCTAACTCTTTTGTCTCTCTTTTTATCATATATATTTTGTCATACTTCCTTTCTAAGACAATGGACTGCCTTTCTGGGTGCCTGGTGTCCTCTGCCAGCATTCAGAATTTCTTTTTTTGTGAATTTGCTCAGTGTTCAAATGTTCTTTCAATGATTTTGTGGGGGAGGATGTGGTCTTTCTGTCTTATTCCTCCACCATCTTAGGACTGTGTTTTTAAATTGGCATCTATTGATGAAGTTAGGCTTCTACCCTCTTTGAGACTGGGAGATACGGGTGCTGTCTTCCTCACTGATTACATTTTGAGGTCCTTGAAAGAGGTGTTCCTGGGTTATTAAGCAGCTTTGACTGAGTAGATTACAATAAGCTGGAAAATTCTTAAAGAGATGGGAATACTAGACTACTTGAACTGCCTCTTGAGAAACCTGTATGCAGGTCAGGAAGCAACAGTTAGAACTGGACATGGAACAACAGACTGGTTCCAAATAGGAAAAGGAGTACGTCAAGGCTGTATATTGTCACCCTGCTTATTTAACTTCTATGCAGAGTACATCATGAGAAATGCTGGGCTGGAAGAAGCACAAGCTGGAATCAAGATTGCTGAAGAAATATCAATAACCTCAGATATGCAGATGACACTACTCTTATGGCAGAAAGTGGAGAAGAACTAAAGAGCCTCTTGATGAAAGTGAAAGAGGAGAGTGAAAAAGTTGGCTTAAAGCTCAACATTCAGAAAACGAAGATCATGGCATCTGGTCCCATCACTTCATGGCAAATAGATGGGGAAACAATGGAAACAGTGACAGACTATTTTTTGTGGCTCCAAAATAACTGCAGATGGTGATTGCAGCCATGAAATTAAAAGACACTTACTCCTTGGAAGGAAAGTTATGACCAACCTAGACACCATATTAAAAAGCAGAGAAAAAGAGGAGAGTGAAAAAGTTGGCTTAAAGCTCAACATTCAGAAAACGAAGATCATGGCATCCGGTCCCGTCACTTCATGGCAAATAGATGGGAAAACAGTGGAAACAATGATAGACTTAATTTTTCGGGGCTCCAAAATCACTGCAGATGGTGACTGCAGCCATGAAATTAAAATACACTTGCTCCTTGGAAAAAAAGCTATGACCGACCTAGACAGCATATTAAAAAGCAGAGACATTACTTTGCCAACAAAGGTGCGTTTAGTCAAAGCTATGGTTTTTCCGGTAATCATGTATAGATGTGAGAGTTGGACTATAAAGAAACCTGAGCACTGAAGAATTGATGCTTTTGAACTGTGTTGCTGGTGGAGACTCTTGGGAGTCCCTTGGACTGCAAGGAGATCCAACGAGTCCATCCTAAAGGAAATAATACCTGCACATTCATTGGATGGACTGATGCTGAAGCTGAAACTCCAATACTTTGGCCACCTGATGCAAAGAACTGACCCATCTGAAAAGAAAGATTGATGGGAAAGATTGAAGGCAGGAGGAGAAGGGAACGAGAGCAGATGAGTTGGTTGATTGGCATCACTGACTCAATGGACATGAGTTTGAGTAAACTCTGGGAGTTGGTGATGGGCCGGGAGTCCTGGCGTGCTGCAGTCCATGGGATCGCAAAGAGTTGGACACTGCTGAGCGACTGAACAGAACTGAACTGAGACCTCTCATAGGCTTGATTCTGCTAGAAGGCAGCTGACACAGGAACCCTGGAAACAGCTTGCAGGGTTCTTCCCTGCAGAGCCGAGCAGTGGCAAGAAATGGATATAAGACAAAGATGCCAAGGAGTAGCATAGCCCCATCCCCTTTGCCTATTCACCCCCAGGACAGATCCAGGTCCTGTGGGGCAAAGGGTATTTATGGGTTTTCATTATGAAGAAAATTAACGGATGAAAAACACTAAATTAGGAATGAGAGTAAATCTTTATTTAAATGAAAAAATCACATTAAAGTATAAATTTTTAAAAGGCAGATAAATACCACAAATATCTGACATAATTCAGAAAACAAAAGCAATATTTTTATTAACTAATTGCCTGGCATACTTCTATATTACCTTTTCTGCTATATCTTTTGGCTTCATATTCTTTGTCATATTGTTTCATGTGACAAGATGTCTTCATAAAAAGAATACATAAGTCTTCTCTACTAGAGTTGATTATTTTTTTAAAGTTATCAGTAGTTTAGTAAAGCTTCCTCCACTGTCCATAATTTGTTATTGGTCGAGTAAAGTTTTAGAATTGTTAAATTAGAGAAAGCTGTATCAAATGTTTTTTATATATGAACTCTAAGATTTCTAGGTCTTTCAAATTTTCTTTGTGCAGTGACTAATTTTTAAAAATTCTGTGAGCTGACAATACTCAGTTAGACCTCTAATGTCAAGATCCTGGTAAGTCAACACAGTGGGTGGTAGTCTGATTCCTAGAGGCCATTCTCGCTCCAGGACAGCTGGGAACAACTCCCAGTAATATGGAAAGAACTGTGAAACACACAAACGTATTCTGCTAAGCTCAAACTAAAGGCATTGCCAACCCAACTTTCCCTAGCTGGCTCCCCCAAATTCCCATGGTCATTCTAGCACCGAGGATTGATATGGTAGTAAAATCAAGAAAGAGATCAAGTGGTCTTAACCATGATTGTGGTTACAGCATCTCACTCATGTAAATTTTACAAAGCATATGACCATGTGATGAACTGCTGGGGTCTTGGCAGGGGCCGTTGCAAGTATAGAGTTCTAAAGTTTGAGTTTCATGTATGATAAAGTGATCTCCTTGACCACATTCCTGGTCACCAACAGCAGACGGAGTGGTCATTTTGAACTGTAAGGTGAATCATGACCTCCCTGCTGGCTCAGAGGTAAAGAATAAGTGGTAAAGATGGTGGAAAATCTGCCTGCAATGAAGGAGACATGGGTTTGATTCCTGGGTTGGGAAGATCCACTGGAGAAGAAAATGTCTATCCATTCCAATATTCTTGCTTGGGAAATCCCATGTATCCTGGTGTATCCCATGTATCCTGGTGGGCAACAGCCCATGGCAAACAGTCAGACATGACTTCGTGACTAAACAACAACTGCTCTAGGCACTCAGGAGGTTCTACATCCCAGTCAGAGCGAAAGCCAAAGTCCTTACAATACGAGGCCCATCCACCCCTCGCTGACCCAGCTCCTAGTCCCCTCGCTCTGGTTTCTCCTGCCCAACACACTCTGGCTTTTTGCTGTTCCTTTAGCATTCCCACCACAGGGTTTTGGCTCTTGCTTCCCCTCTATTTATTGCTCAGTTCTCAGTTCTCCCAGATACATGCTTGTTTAACCTCCTCTCTTCTCTCAGATCTGCCAAGTTAAAAAACAGTCACAGCTTAAAGTTGAGAGTTCTGTCTTATTTGATGGGAATTTTTAAGACTGCAAGCCTGGGAGACAGCATCTCAAGTGACCCCAAGAGAATTGCTCTGAGGAGGCAAGGGGAAGAACCAGGTTATATAGAAGTTTTACAACAAAGGGCAGGTAGTCTTAACATCAAAAGAGTATTGTTAATTACAGAAAACCAGATATCCCAAGGTAAGGAATTAAGTGCTTTTCTACATATGGGAAGATGCAAGAGTCTGGGCTCACTGAAATCATTCCTTTTATATGTGTCTCAGCCATCTGGGGCCAGGATCCTGTGTTGATCACATCCTGAGCTCCATTAGGGCTCACTGTTGAGAGTGGCTGCGGCCCTGATGGCTTGCAGACCACAGGTATTCTTCATCTTCCTGAGTGCCCTTAGGGCTCACCAGCTTCCACGGGAGGGCTGGAATCGCTGATGACTGTGACATCCTTCTTACTGATATGGCAGGAAATACTCCAATTCTCACTCGTAAGCATCCTTCTAATTATATTGGACCCACTTGAATAATCCAGAATCATTCCTCCCTTAAGAACCTTAACATAATCACAAAGTCCCTTTTGCCGTGTAACCTAACATAGTCACAGGTTCAGATGTTAGGACGTGGATATCTTTATGGGGAAAGGGACATTGTTCTGCATATGGCACCATCCCACTAAGACCCTCTCTGATCATCCTTTTAGAATGTTGGACATAGTGGGCATCTTGTCTTGTCCCTGCTTGAGAAGGAATGTTTCTTGTGCCCCACAGATATGTATGATGTTCCCTGAGGTTAGAAACCTGTATTAGTCAGGGTTCAACCAGAAAAGCAGAACTACTAGGAGATACATACATATGAAGAGATTTATTGCAAGAAATTGGTTTATGTGATTGTGGGAGCTGGCGAGGCAAGGCCAAAGTCTAAAGGAAAGGCTGTCAGGAAGGGCAAGCTGGAACTCTTGGACATGAGTTGAATGCACACCCTTATGCACAAGTGGAATTTATTCTGAAAAGTTTCAGTTCTGCTCTTAAAGACTTTTAAGTAATTGAATCAGTTCCATTCAGATTGTCTAGAACAATCTATCTTAAAGTCACTTGATTATGGACTTTAGTTATCCTGCAAAATACCTTTGCAGCAACACCTAGATTAGTATTGGAATGACAGGGGACCAAAGCCTAGCCAATCAGACCCGTAAAACTGACCATTGCAGGATTCTTTATCGGATTAAGGCAGCTCACAGTAGCTTACAACAGATTTTGATTATATTATGGACATGATCATTTAGCTCTCTTTCTTTAATGTACCACTAAAGTGAATTAAAAACTAAAGTTTAATTTATAATGTTAAAATCTGTACGTGATCCTTGGGGTAAAACCTATTTGGTCATGATTTATCGCTCTTATGTTGGTCTATAACATATAGCAAGATTAAATTTGTTCCCATTTTCTTTATGAGTTTTACATCATGTAATTGTGGTTGGGCTATACTTGCCTGGGTGGCACTAATGGTAAAAAACCCACCTGCCAATGCAGGAGGCGTTGGAGCCCTGGTCAGGAAGATCCCTGGAGGAGGGCATGGCAACTCACTCCAGTACTCTTGCCTGAGAATTTCATGGACAGAGGAGCCTGGTGAGCTACAGTCCATAGGGTTGCAAAGAGTTTGACACAACTGTAGCAACTTAGGACTCACACATGCATACTTGCTTGTGTATATTGTCTTCCTTCACTTTTGGTATATCAAGATTAATGAGTTCTGCAGAAAATTACAGAAAATTCAACTCTAGCTGATTGAAACTCTGGTTCAAAGAGCTGACGGGTACAGGGGAAAGGTGTACCTGAAGGCGTGACTGCACTCAGGGCTTAAATTTGATAATCAATGCTTATTTTCTCTCCATCTCTTGGTTCCACTTTCTCCCTGTGTCAGCTTTAATCTCAGGGTCCACATGGCAGGCAAATGGTTGCTCCAGGATCTACAGCCTTAGCATCAAGGACAACCTCTTCCCAGAAATGACTGAAAATCTCTTGTGTTTCCTTGTCCTTGACTAGGTCACATGGCCATCCCTAAGACATTCTCAGCCATTCAGTTCAGTCACTCAGTCATGTCTGACTATTTGTATCCCCATGGACTGCAGCACGCCAGGCTTCCCTGTTCATCACCAACTCCTGGAGCTTACTTAAACTCACGTCCATTGAGTCGGTGATGCCATCCAACCATCTCATCCTCTGTCGTCCGTTTCTTCTACCGCCTTCAGCCTTTCCCAGCATCAGAATCTTTTCCAATGAGTCAGTCTTCGCATCAGGTGGCCAAAGTATTGGACTTTCAGCTTCAGCATCAGTCCTTCCAATGAATATTCAGGACTGATTTCCTTTAGGATGGACTGGTTGGGTCTCAGCCATTAGGGAGAAACAAAGCTTGATGACTTGTGGGCACAGGCCTGAAACTAAGGATGATGTCACCTTCCCCAGAAATACGTGGATTTAGAGTAGGGTAGAGAGGGCGCCCTCTGAGGAAAATCAGGATGTGGTTACTAGAAGGATGAATGAACTCTGAGGAACAAAATAACAGATGCCTCCTCTATTTTTTGTGCAAGCCCAACAAAATGGATGGGGAAGTTTTCCCTCTTTGTTTCGTGCTTTATAACCATTTAAATATCAGGAATTATTTGTTCCTTGAAGGTTAGCTATAACTCACTGTTAAATCCATTCTGGGCCTGATGCCATTTTTAGAAGTATATCTTTGATGATCTGATTTCATCCATGGGTATTAGCATTTTTACCTCTTCTTGAGCCATTAAGGAAATAAATGAAAGAAGCAGCATTTGGTTTTATTTACTAAGTCTGCATTTGTTTCTCATCTCATTAATTTCTGCTTTTATCTCTATTAATTCCTTATTTCTATAGAGGTTTTATTTGTTCCTCTTAGTTTTCCTTTTCCCAGCCGCTTGTATTCAATTCTCTTTCCAGGTTTGTGATCAATGTATTCAAGGCTATCCATTTTTCTATAAATACTGTATTGGCCTTGAGAATTTGTTTCATTATATGATGCTCTCAGTGTCATTAATAACTAATCAGTCATTTCAATTTTGAGTTTCTCTTTAACCCAGGAATTATAACAGTGTTTTAAAATTTCCAAGTTGCTGAGCTATTGTTATATTGTTTTGTTATCCTTTTGTCTGTTTCTTGTTTTTTTTTTTTTTTTTAACATTGTAGTCAGAAAAAGTAGCCCAAATGATTTCTGCTTTGTGGAATTAAGATTTTGCTTCTAAGCTAATTTTAAGGGATGGTCAGTTTTTGTAAATGTACCAAGTGCCTACATGTGCACTAAACCGCTTCAGTTGTGTCAGACTCTGCGACCCTATGGACTGTCGCCCACCAGGCTCCTCTCTCCACGGGATTCTCCAGGAAAGAATACTGGAGTGGGTTGCCATGCCCTCCTCCAGGGGATCTTCCTGACTCAGGGATCGAGCCAGCGTCTCATTATGTCTCTTGCATTAGCAGGTGGATTCTCTACCACTAGTGCCGTCTGGGAAGCCCTAAATATACCACAGATACTAAAAAACAACATATAAATGTGTATTCTCAGTTCAGTGAAATTTCTTATATAACTCTCGAGCCAAAATTTAAATTACAATCTTCAGATTCTCTTACAGCTTTTCTTATTTTTACTTGACCTATCAATTCTTGAACATGCATGTAAAAATCAAGTATCATTACAAGTTTGTCAATTTCTCTTTGTAGTTATAAATCTTTTTCTTTTTATATTTTCAAACTCAGCTGTTTAGTACAAAATTTACTTGATTGTCATATCTTTTAGGTAGATTATAGTTTTTATGAGTAATTTTAGCTTCTATTTAATCAGATACAAATAATTCTGTGGCTTCATTTTTTGTTTTATTAACATTTATTCATTTCTATTATTTTTAGTATTTTTAAGGACATGGCAACCCACTCCAGTGTTCTTGCCTGGAGAATCCCAGGGATGGGGGAGCCTGGTGGGCTGCCGTCTATTGGGGTTGCACAGAGTTGGACACGACTGAAGCAACTTAGCAGCAGCAGCAGCAGCAGTCTTTTATCTCAGTCTTAAAATTCTTATAAGATAAATATGAGGTTTAACATTGTCTCATATTTTTCTTTATCTCTTTGTGTTTTCACTCTAGTTTCTAGGAGATTTCCTTAACTTTATCTTCATGTTTTTAATTTTCAAGGATAATTTCTCTTCATTTGATTGCTTCTTTTCTATAAAATCTACTCTTATTTCTTGAATGCAAATTCTTTTGGATATCTCTGAGGATACAATACCTAGAGCCAACAGAGATACAACACCTAGAGCCAGACATCTTAGAACGTGAAGTTAAAAAGCTGGTGGTGGTGATGGAATTCCCGTTGAGCTATTTCAAATCCTAAAAGATGATGCTGTGAAAGTGCTGCACTCAATATGCCAGCAAATTTGGAAAACTCAGCAGTGGCCACAGGACTGGAAAAGGTCAGTTTTCATTCCAATCCCAAAGAAAGGCAATGCCAAAGAATGTTCAAACTACCACACAATTGCACTCATTTCACACGCTAGCAAAGTAATGTTCTAAATTCTCCAAGCCTGGCTTCAACAATACACTAACCAGGAACTTCCAGATGTTCAAGCTGGATTTAGAAAAGGCAGAGGAACCAGAGATCAAATTGCCAGCATCCCCGGCTCATTGAAAAAGCAATAGAGTTTCAGAAAAACATGTACTTCGGCTTTATTGACTATGCCAAAGCCTTTGACTGTGTGGATCACAGCAAACTGTGGAAAATTCTTCAAGAGATGGGAACACCAGACCACCTGACCTGCCTCCTGAGAAATCTGCATGCAGGTCAGGAAGCAACAGTTAGAACTGGACATGGAACAGCAGACTGGTTCCAAATCAGGAAAAGAATATGTCAAGGCTGTATACTGTCTCTGCTTATTTAATTTATATTCAGTATACATCATACTAAATGTCAAGCTTGATGAAGCACAAGCTGGAATCAAGATATCTGGGAGAGATATTAGTAATCTCAGGTATGCAGATGATACCACCCTTATGGCAGAAAGCGAAGAACTAAAGAGCCTCTGATGAAAGTGAGAGGAGAGTGAAAAAGTTGGCTTAAACCTCAACATTCAGAAAACTAAGATCATGGCATCCAGTCCCATCATTTCATGGCAAATAGATGGGGAAACAATGGAAACAGTGATAGACTTTATTTTGGGGGGCTCCAAAATCACTGCAGATTGTGGCTGCAGTCATGAAATTAAAAGATGCTTGCTCCCTGGAAGAAAAGCTATGACCAACCTGGATAGTATATTAAAAAGCAGAGACATTACTTTGCCAACAAAGTCTGTCTAGTCAAAGCTATGATTTTTCTAGTAGTCATGTATGGATGTGAGAACTGGACCATAAAGAAAGCTGAGTGCTGAAGAATTGATGCTTTTGAACTGTGGTGTTGGAGAAGATTCTTGAGAGTCCCTTGGACTGCAAGGAGATCCAACCAGTCAATCCTAAAGGAAATTAATCCTGAATATTCAATAGAAGGACTGATGCTAAAGCCAAAGTTCCAATATTTTGACCACCTGATGGGAAGAACTGACTCATTTGAAAAGATCCTGATGCTGGGAAAGGTTGAAGGCCGGAGGAGAAGGGGACAACAGAGGATGAGATGGTTGGATGGCATCACCAGAGAAGTGAGGATACAAGTTGGAATTCTTTTAAAGTTTCCCTCTGTCTCCTACATTATCTCCAGTTCCTCTAGGATGAATTATTTTGATTATTCATTTTGTTTCTTCCTCATGCTCTTGGTTTGCCTTAACGGTGATTCATGTTGGTCATTTCAGATTTGTAAATTTAAAATTAGGGTGTCTAATATATTCAGGAAACTGGTATGAATTTCTTTTGGCTGTGTTGTCTTGCTTCCAGGATAGGCCTTCCCTGAAGGGAGACTCTCTGCAGCTCTGTGTAAGTGAGAGAGTGGGAGCGACTTGGATACTATCGGATTCCTTTTAGGAAGAGTGAGGAGACCATAGACAGGGTGGTGACCATGTGGTTACCAAAGTGAGGAAGACTTTCTCCTCTGTGTAAATACTTTAATAGACTTTATCGCTGAGCATGGCTGCCTGATTGTCTTCTCTTTCCCCTTCCCATGTTCACTGCAGAGATTTGACTCTATTCTTCTTCTCTGGCCTCAATATCAGCATAGTCATCCTTCCTGTATCAGTTATTGAGTGCCGTATAACAAAACACCCCATAACCGAGCACCTTAAAGCAACAGTGATTTGTGAATTCTCATGACTTTGTGAGTTGCTTTGGGTCATTCTTCTACTCACGTGACGTTGGTCGGATCCACTCACCCTGCTGCCAGCAGCTAGGCTGGGTTGGAAGCCCCAAGAAAGCCTCCGTTTCGTGTCTGGGGCCTCGGTGCTGTATTGCTTGTCTGCTGAAGCCCCTAGTTTCTCCACCAGGTGGCCTCTTTCTCTACATGGTTTTTAATCCTCCAGAGCCTCTTTCCAGGAGGATAGAACAGACTTCCTTACAGAATGGTGGCCAGGGTCCAAGAGGGAGTATTCTATGCAGACGAGCCCCTCAAATTGCATCAGGCTTGATGATATCCTAGTGGTCAAAGCAAGTTATATTGCAAGTCCAAAGTCAGTGTATAGGGAACTCCACAAGGATATGACTACTGAGATGGATGCTTCACCCACCAAGGTGATAGTTTATCATACCTCCTAAGGTAGATCTTTTGCATTGTTTAGAAAGCAGTGCACCAAACTTCCATAGCAGGGGCAAAATCCACAGCCGATCATTCTATATATGTTGAGAGAGGAAGGGGCTGGCCAGCCATTTGTTAATTCAACAGTTCTTTATCTGATGTTTGCACCGTGGCTTGCTCCCTGCCCCCTGTACTTGGAGTCTCCCCAAGGCTCTGCTGGAAAGGACAGTTTACATCTCTTTAGCCAATTTCTTCTCAGCTGATTTAACCACTCTGTTTTTCTCCATAAATCTTCTGTCTGCTTTTTATCTTCCAGAAAGTGTTCCATTTTTTAAAAATCTCCTATGATGCCATAATTTCCAGTTTTCTTGGGTTGATATAGATATATATATATTTTTGCATATCTTTCTACTATTTCAATGGAACTTGAAGAAGAAGGGGGGATTTGTATGTGCTTCAAAACCAATCTTGGGTCACAAGAACAAGTAAAACCCTGCAAGGTGTATTCATTTTGTAAAAAGGAAAAGAAAGTAGTGAGATTCCTGTCACTATGGGTATGCATTCATATGACAGGAAGATAAGTGGCGGTTGGAATACATGACCGTTTTGCCTTTTGCCAGTTCTGAGATGTTGGAGGTACTTCAGCTTTTTCTTCCTCAGGAATCGAGGTTGATGAGTTAATGCTGATTGTTGTGATTCAAGGCCCTGCTGGGACCAGGACTGAGACCTTGCGGCTGGCTTTTTAAATGATACGGTTCAGACTGCTGTTTTGCTGTTAAAGAAACAAGGGACAGGGATGGGAACAAAAGCCGCCCCACAGTTTAAAAGCAGAACTGGGATTCGAACTTGGGCCCCCAGGCACTTAACCTACAATCATTCCACCACACACTTTCCTGCATCTTGCCCCCATTTATACCTCAGAGCACCCCTAAGGGAAGCCCAGGAAGTCCCTCCACCCCAGAATACCCAGAGATGAAGGATTTGAGCCTAGAGGTGCCCTAAATGAGACAGATGTCTGTCTGACTCCTCCCCCCACCCCACGAAAAGGTGATTATTTGAGCTGGAGCTGACAGCATGTTCGGATCATACATTCTCCATCCCCCTCCAGCACCATCTCTCCCCAACTTGGTTATCTATTTACCTATCTATTTACGTTAGACTTTTTTTTTTTCCCGGTGAATTACGTCTGCAAGGCAGTAAAATGTTATGTATTTGCAAGGCCCATAATCTTTAAAAGCCCAGTGATGCCAGCTCCAGACAGCAGCGAGCTCCCTCCAGTATGTTAATAGATAGTATTAGGGCAATAATGAAAACACTTGAGACAAGTAAGCTCCTATCAAAAGCTGAGTAATAGGGCTTCGCCAAGTGAATCACAATGCAGAAGAGATTAAGACGTCTGCCGTTGTGCAGTGTCTATTCAGACTAACAGCTGCTCCGTTTCTGATTAAAATGGGGTTGGGGAGACCTTTTCGAGCAAGTCCCCTTTTTATCCTGCTCTGTCCTCACCCTTCCACCTTCACCCTCACGCAGAGGCACCTTCATTTGCACTTAACCACGGCCGTTCAGACACACACAGACTAGCAGAAGAGACTCACAGACACAGCCTGCAGCGTCACACACACACACACGCAGAGCCACAGTCGCACACACAGCCACCGACACCAACACACAGCTACACGGAGGCATCCAGGCACGTACACACACAACCACATCCTTGCGCACAGGCGCACATGGAACAGTCTCACACACTCATGGCCCCAGTCAGTCTCTCACACACATTAAATTACAATCTGTCACAAACATAGTCTCACATGTGCATTAAATTCCAATCTGTCACACACACACTCTGCACACACAGAGTCACAACTACACGCTCAGAGACAATCTAACCAGAGCCACGAACCCACACATACCTGGCTGGACACCTCCACACAGAGCCCAAACAAGTTCTTCACATGCAGAATCACACTTGTGAATACAGTCAGTCATATGCACGTGGGCAGTGGGCATGAACCTTTCTACCCACACACAGCCGCGGTCATAAATACTCACACGCAGTCAGGGGCTCACACACGACCCTAGCCTGGGCACGTAGGAAAGGAGGCTTTTCCTTACCTGCAGATGCAGAGCTGGTCTGGACCCCTGCAAACCCCCAGCTGCAAATGTACACATAGAACAAGTCAAGTATACATGCCGGCACACACTCAGGTGCAGACGCTGCTCTGCACGCTCCAGATAGTGACCCAAGGTGGAAGACTTGATCTGCAAGCCATGGACTGCCTCCTGAGCTGGTTCAGTGGCCTCCTGAGAAAGAAAGTCCTAGGGGGCAGGCCCCAGGTTCTGCCTTCTCCAATCCCTGCAAGGCCATAGCGTGAAGGGAGACCTGGAATCATTTCTGTGGTACCTAAGATGTAGAGCCCTGACCTTGAGTGGAACTGTGGATTTAGACGTAGAAAAACTCAGAGCTGTCCAAGGATGAACTGGCCACTTCAGGAGGCAGTGAGTGCTCCGTCAGTGGAGGCGTCATGTGCAGGCAGGCAAGGATGAGGAGGAGGGACTCCTGCATTGCACCAGGTGAAAAGGATGCTCTGAAGGTGCAGCCCAATCCTGATTCTGTGCCCCAAGTTTCTGTGAATCTTCTTTTCCCGACCCCCATCCCACCAGTGACTCCCTTCCTCTGCCCCAGCTCTCCAGACAGGACTTCTGCTTCTCTCTCTTGACATGGTTTCTTTTCCATGATCACCTGTAAGTGATGATTTCAACCTCTGTCTTTAAACCTCTGAAACCCTGACTTTAGGCTCCAGGAGAGGTGCAGGTGCAGGAACATGGGGAATTACTCAGATACTCAACCTTCATCTTATCCCAAGGGAGCCGGCAGGGCCTTTTAGCCTGACTTGACACCACCCTTATGGCAGAGAGTGAAGAGGAGCTAAAAAGCCTCTTGATGAAAGTGAAAAAAGGAGGAGAAGGGGACGACCGAGGATGAGATGGCTGGATGGCATCACGGACTCGACGGACGTGAGTCTGAGTGAACTCCGTGAGTTGGTGATGGACACGGAGTCCTGGGGTACTGCGATTCATGGGGTCGCAAAGAGTCAGACACAACTGAGTGACTGAACTGAACTGAACTGAGTGTCTTTTGGATGGAAGGTGCTGAGTTCACAGAGCCAGGAACACCAGGTCTGGGCAGCTAGGAGGATCTTAGGCAGCTGACCAGCCTCAGGGCAGGCTTCAGAAAAATCAGAGGACTCTCTGCCTAATGCTGCACTTGGCAGGCTCCAGAATGCAGCTAGTGGCCCTAGCCCACTCCCTTTCCAGCCTCCTCTCCTTGGGCACCCATCTCTACCCTGGGTGACATCTCACTACACCTTTCCCCCTAAGAAGACCATTCCCTCATATTGTGCGCTTTTGTTCATGCTCAGCCCTCCATCTGGGATGCCTTCCCCCAGGGCCTGCAGCGATATCTGCACTTGCCCCAGATCCACCCTCCCAGCCTGAATGTACTATACTCAAGAGGTCTCAGAAGCCCTGGGCTAGAATCTATTCTGCCCACGCTCCATGCTCCTATAGCCATGGTTTTACTCCTGTATCATTTGTCATCCACCCAAGGGGTGGGGTTAAGTAGAGTACGCATGCTGCTCAAAGCGGGAGGGGCAGGGAGGCCTCAGAGCTGAGTGGACAGGAAGGAGAATCAGCTCCTTGATGAACAGACTCAGGGCCTAGTTAGGAAACAATGGTCAGATTCAATTATGGTGTGATCGGGGGGCCTGGGAATTGAACCTGAAGGGGCTTTGCCATCGTGGGGCCCATTAGCTGAAGCTGGCTGTAGTGGAGGAGCTTGTATGTGACCCAGAAAGTCAAGGTCCTGAGTGGCCCCACACAAAGGAAGCATGACTGAGATGAGACTCATGTGTGAGCAGGTTCAAAACAAGCCAGTGGTGTCTGGGATGCTGGCCAGGAGCTCTACTGAGGTCTGCAACCCACCTTTAGGAGCCTGTAGGAATGATGGCCTCAAAAGGTCATGGCTTACACAGTCCCTATGGGTCATATTCAGAGGGTGAGGTCAAAAGCAAGAGAATAAAGAAGTAAAGTTCATCCAAAATCAGAGACAAAACCGTGAGGCCCCAGAAGAGCCCTTCAGAAGGAAGATATTCGTTTCATGGGGCCTGGGTTCCAGGAGCTTGTCTGGGCCCTTGAAGGAGTCATGAAACATTGGCACCTGGAGATCTGTCCACTTGTCTCTCCCATTAGATGGGGAAGCATCTCCAGGAAAGACCGTGATTTATGGTTTGGGGTTCTTCCCTCTGTGCTTTGCACAGTGCTTGGCACAGAACACATGCTCGGCAGGGTTTTGTGACATTTGAATTCTGCCTCTGCCTCTGAATCCGTGGTCTAGACTTGACTCTCAGTCTCCACCTGGCCTCTGAGTCCTCCTCCCACCGCAGCTTCCATCACCTGATTTACCTGCAGTGGTCTCCTCCTGTTTCCCGGAGACAATCCTGCCTGACCTGAGACTGGAAGGGTTTAGGGCCTCCAGCCTGGATTTTGGAGGCTTGACCCCCAAGCCTCTTTGGCTACTACTGAAGTGGCATCATCAGCTCCTTCGCTCTCCGTGAGGTCAGTCGCTACCCCAGAACCCCATCTAGCACTCTCGTTTATTCCTGATTTATTCACCCAACAAGTATGTATTCTACGTCGTCATTGGCCAGTCCTCAACCCTCATCTTACCCTTAATGTAGATGATCGCTTTCTCTTCCTTGACACTCTCTTCACTCGTCTTGGGCACCGTGCTGGCCTGGCTTTCCTTCTTCTAGACCAGGCTCCCTGCTCAGCCTGCAGCGTTGGTTCCCCTTATTCCATCTCCTCAATGTCTTAACATTGCTGTGCTCCAAGTTTAGTCTTTGTCCCTCTTCTCTTTTCCAGGGGATCTCCTCCAAGTTCATGGCTTTATCTATCTGCTGACAGCTCTCAAGTCTCAAGTGTATTTCTTCAGGCCTGATCTCTGCCTTGAACTCCAGACTTGTGTATCCACCTGCATTGCTCACCATTTCCACCTGGACATCTATTAGGCATCTTCAACTTTAAACAATCTACTCTTTACTGCTTTCAACCTTCTTCCCTGACAGTTACTTGAACTTGACAAGTGATAACTCCATAAACGGTCACTTCCAGTTGCCCAGACCAAGGACCTTGGAGTCACCCCTCGACTCCTGCTCAGACTCAGTCCGAGTCACCCTCGTCTCTTGCCTGGATCACTGCTGTGGCTTCAGACTTGCTTCCCTGCTCCTGTCTTTGCTGCCAATTCCCGAGGTTTTGGTCACTTGCTTGGGTACCTACCCCCTCTCCTGACATGCCAATCATACTGCTATGGCCCTGACCCACAAGTACCTCTCTGTCTTCCTTGTTCATCCCGACCCCTCATTCCCATCAGCCTGGCTTGGATTCCGCCTGTATCCAACTGCTGGATGGTGACGTCATCTAAGCTGAGATGGAAACAACTGTTCTGCCCCCACCTGCTCCATCTTTTCCGTCTGCACTCTAGCACTGTGGTCCCAGCCTTTCTGTGCCCACACTTAGCAAAGAAAGACCAACAGCTTGAATCCAAGAGCATAGGGGTGGGGGGCCCTGAGAGGGTGAAACACTTCTTTTGTGTTAGGCCCTTACATTCCTCTCCTCATTTAATCATCACAGTAATCCTGAGGCATGAGTAATTGCCCCTGCCTAGAGGTGAGGAGACAGAGAAGGCAATAGCACCCCACTCCAGTACCCTCGCCTGGAAAATCCCATGGGCGGAGGAGCCTGGCGGGCTGCAGTCCATGGGGTCGCGAAGAGTCGGACACGACTGAGCAACTTCACTTTCACTTTTCACTTTCATGCACTGGAGAAGGAAATGACACCCCACTCCAGTGTTCTTGCCTGGAGAATCCCAGGGACGGGGGAGCCTGGTGGTGTGCCGTCTATGGGGTCGCATAGAGTCAGACATGACTGAAGCGACTTAGCCGCAGCAGCATTAGCAGCAGAGGTGAGGAGAAGGAGGAAACACTCACTTGACCATAGCTACACAGCTGGTCCGGATCTAAACCTACGCTAACCCTGAGTTATCTGACATCGGTGCTCCTGCTCCTTCCCCTCCACCATCTTTAGAGATCAAGTCACGCTTTCCCCTGTCCTTTCAGCCCATCTCGTCCCATTTACAGGAGAGGGCACTGAGATCCAGAGGTGGGGAATGTCTTTCCCAAAGCCACAGAGTGACTCGGTGACTGAGCCAGGAGGAGGCCCCAGGTCTCCAGGCTCTGCTCTCCCCAGAGGATCCACAGGCGGGACAGGCAAACAGAACAGACTCTCTGCTCACGCGGCTCAGTCCCTGACTCCCAGCCTGAGGTCTAGAGCCCTAAATAGCACAAGCAATGCTATCTCCCTTCTTGGGGAGGGAAGACAGCTGTGGCAGTTGTGGCGGGTGGAGAAAAATTTCCCCTTTCTCTAGATTGGATCAGTCACTCTCAGAATTGATGGCAACGGCTTCATCACGAAGATCTAATGCTTTAATTATGTTGTGACATGACCTGACACGGGGGTGGCATTTGATGGATTCTCTGGTGTCATCAGCATGGCCCTGACATAGGGAAGCAGCAGAAGGCAGGGGATGGTGGGGGAGAGGAAGTGTTCCCAGTGGGAGATCTGTCCTCTCAGGCTGCCTTCACCTCTCCTTGCTCCTCATCGTCCAGGGCAGTTCTCGCCACAGTGGGGAGGAGGGGGAGGAGGGGGAACAGTTTCTGTGCTGAAGAGGGTTGATGCGCCCTTCTGGGCTAGACTATATCTGGGGCGGGGGGCCCAGTGGGAATGCATATATGTGTGTGCACACGTGAGCACGTGCCTAGATACAGAGCGACATGTCTGAGCAGGTGAGGGGATTCAGATCCCTGTTATAGAAGCAACAGCTGAATTGCTGTCTGGCCTGCAAAGAAGGTCCAGGAGGTGGGGGTAGGGGGCCAGGGTGGGGCACTGGGTTCCTCTGCAGGTCCTGGGACTGTCATGAGGCCGGAAAAGCAGAGGCATTCATGCAGCTTGGAGGGCAGAGCTGGAACCGAGAGAGGGAATCTCCAGGGAGGCAGGCTTCTCTCAGCATGGGCCAGGGCACAGAACAGGCAGCCTTGGGAGGCAGTGAGCAACCTGTTGCGGGATTCCCTGGAAGTCCAGTGGTTAAGACCCCACGCCTTCCCTGTGTCTGTTCAATCCCTGGTGGGGGAACTAAGATCCCACAAGCCACATGGCATAGTCAAAAATAAAATAAAAGAAGGAAAAAGTGAGCAGCCTGTTCTGGAGGAGGCTGCCAGGGCTGCTAGGGAAAGCATCCCTGTCCTTGGTGGAAGCTTCATGGCTCCTGAGCTCCAGGCTTGGGTTCCCTGTTATCTGTGGGTGAGTCAGTGGATGTGTGTATCTTGTTCTCGTTTCCCCCAGCCCGACTGCTTGCTCAGGACTTCACCGCACCCTCAGTGTGGCAAGGATGAGGAGCAAGCTGCTCTGGTCAGCCCAGCTCTATCAGGATGCTGGTGTGCACGCCCCTCCCCTGACCACTCTCCCATCTAGTCTCTGTGGCCAGCCTTCCTCCCTGAGCCGGGCAGGCTCCAGGGAGTCCCACTCGTAGTAGAGGCCAGAAGGGGACAGGGGTGGGGATGCCTGTTGGTGGGGCTCCTCTGGGGTGAGTGCTGTCCCTTCTTATGCATGGCCTTGCAGGGTCTTCATGACCACCTGCAACCAGGAGCAAGCGGTTATCCTGGTCTTACAATGGAAGACAGTTGAGAGAACTCAGAGACCCCAAGTTGCCTGCCCAAGGCTACACAGCTAGGAAGGGGTGGATTGGATTGGTTTTCACAAATGTATGTTAAGTGACTCCTGTATGCCAGATCCTGTATGCTTCAGATCCAAATGGAAATCCCTGCCTTTGAACTTAGTATGTGCCCACAGTTTTCTCTTTCTCATTCAAACATCACTGCTCTTTCTGCTCTGCCTTTGCCGAGGACCTGGAGTCACCAGCCTGGAGTGGAGTAAGAACACTTAGAGCAGGTGGCAGGAGATTAGGGTTTTCAGCCAGGAGCCCTGGCCTTGGGGCAAAGCAGAGTCCAAGAAACGTGAGACTAGAGGGGGCCTTTGCAGCTCTCTTCAACACTTTCCTCCTCATCCCACCCCGCCCCATCCACCCTTCACCCAGTAGGAGAAACTGAGGCCTAGAGAGAACAGATGGGCCCAAGGTGTCTTGGCATAAGCACCAGAACAAGAATTAAGGACCAGGGCTTCTGACTCTTGGATCAAGACTTGACCATTCCAGGAATGGTCATGAAAGATTTTCGGGGGCAGTCTTGAGTTTCTTCTAGAAAGATGAGTTAATTTCCAGCCAGAGAGGAAATTACCAAAGCCTGCTAGGATTTTCACAGTCCGGAGAAAGCTCCGAAAGTCCACGCCAGCCCTAAACCCACCCAACCGCTGCCTCCATGAAGAAGGTAGGAAGCCTGACTCGTCCAGTCTGAGGTTGGTTGCTGCCTGGCCTGTGTCTCAGAGATGTCAAGGTGGGAAAGAGGCAGGAACCATGGTTTGACTTTTCTTGAAAATTCTGGATGCTCTGAAATGATGCTCAAGGAAGACATGAGAACAGAAGGATCTCACAGAGACAGGGGCTGCAGCAACACACGTCTGGGCATGCGCAGAGATGGGCACTCGCCTGTGTGGTCCAGAACCTGCCATCTGGGGGTGACGGTAAGACTTTCAGCAGGCTCATGGGTATAGGATTGGGGGTCTGCATTGGTAAGGGTCTGTGAATAAGAACTGGGTCAGACAGGAGCCATACATTCTCCCAGAGAGGTCTGTGTCTAGACGTCACTGGTATTCTAGCATGACTGCAGTACCATTATGTGCTTCGCTGTGCCCTGCTGGCTGACCACTACCCAGGACTTAGTTGTGGCCAGGTATTGTTAGGTGCCTCTAACAGTGTGTGAAGGTATTACCTTGCCCTATCTTCCTGTCTGAGCACTCATGCATGTAGCTGTGAATACCAGCCTGACTCTGTGTCTGGCTGTAATTATGTGTTACAAGACCCACCAGGCAGCATCTTGGCGTGCAACACAGCACTGCGCCCGGTTGCAGCCTCATTTGCATGGAATTGTGTGGCCCAGTTTGGCACTGTCTCTGGGGTAGCCTTAGCCCTGAGGCCTGGGGCTCTGGGCTGCTGGGATCTTCAGCAGGTGGTCCCCCATCACAAGGGTACCATTCAGCTTCCCAAAGCTCACTGCCAGCAGGTTTCCAGTGTGTGGGCAGAGGGGCTGGGAACTGGACCCAAGACTCCCTTGGGCAGGCCCAGCTCCTTCTGCCTCTAGGTCCCTGGGAAGTCCCAGGGCTTCTCTCAGAGAGAGAGAGAAGGGGAAAGGTGTCATGAAAATCCTCCCTCTTGAGTTTCATGGGAGAAACCCATAGCAATATCTCTTCCAACAGCCTCATTTGACAGATGGAGAAATTGAGGTTCGACAGGAAGTAATCTGCCCCGGATTGAATCCCAGGATTGTATGCCAACCTTAAGATAAAGTTGATGATACCAGTGTGCAAACCACATTTTACAGTTTCAATTCAGGCCTTAAAGTGCCCATTTGACAGATGGGTATTAACAGTACATATTAGAACTGCCCTGGCCTGGGATTCTGGTCATGACTTTATCACTTACCTGATGTGTGACTTTGGGTCATTCACACCTTTCTCTGGGCCTCTTTTTCTCAATTGTAAGCTGAGGGAGTTGTCATGTTTGCGTTTCAAATGCCCTGTTTCGGCATGAAACTTCTCACTGCTGGAGGTTGGAGGTCAGTGCAATCTGGGGGGATTGTGTGCACCAGCTGGGTAAACATTACTCAGGGCTTAATTATATCTGGGTATTAAGTATAGACCAGAAGGGAGAAATGGTGCTTTTGTTTGTGTTTTTTTAAATATAAATTTATTTATTTTAATTGGAGGCTAATTACTTTACAATATTGTATTGGTTGTGCCATACATCAACATTAATCTGCCACGGGTGTACACGCGTTCCCCATCCTGAACCCCCCTCCCACCTCCCTCCCCATGAATTGGTGGCAGAGGCAGGATAAGAAGGAAGGTAGGCCTCCTGACCCCACCCAGTACCCATTGCCGCTCCCCAGTAGTGCCCCTCCCACTCTCTGAGACTGCACATGTTAGTGTCTCATGGATACAGCTTGCCCTCCCTGAAATTGTCGTACCATTTCCTGAGGTTGTGTGCCTCTCATGTCCATGCCGGGCAGATACTATGCGAGAGACTGTCTTCCCCATTCCTTTATTTTGTTCTGCTAGGAGCCCCATTTTACAGATGAGGAAACTGAGTTCCAGTGGAGTTAAGAAATAATAATTGCTACTATTTTTGAGCTTTCTTTGACTGAATGCAAGATTCCACACTGGACACTCATTGAGGTGAGCAGAAGGTGACTGGTCCGGCCTCCAAAATATCCCCTCAAAGAGCGCCGAGACCTGCCAGGGTTCTGCCAGCCTGATTTAGACAGCAATTTGCATACAATTTACCCAGAAAGCTGCACTGTGAAAAATATAATTACTTTTTTAATATTCTCACTCTGATGTGAATGCTTGCCGCCCGGTAATGAATTACTTGCTTAATGAAGATAAACCTGAATTGGAGATGCACTTCGGAGAGCTGCTGGGGCAGCCTACTTGATGCCATCATCTGCAGCTGTTAATCTCTGAAATTGATGCCCTTGTTGGTAGGATCATAAATTGGTGGGGGGAGGAATCTATGAGCTTCAGTACCTCCAGGAACTTTCTCTGTGGTATGGTAGGACCACAGAGCCTCTCTGTGACTCAGTTTTCTCATCTGCAACAAGGACATGGGGCAAGATAGAATCATAGAAATGTAGGCATGGAATGGATTGTTGATATTCAGGAATGATTAAGCATCTACAGTGTGTCAGGTGTAAGTTAGAGGGAGGAACTGATATTTTTCAAAGACACGTAAACCAAGGGGCTTCTTAACTAGAATGGGTAGTTAAGTTAATGGATATCACTTCTTTGATACCAGGGCCTGGATCTGGAGCACTTCTTCTAAGGTAGTTGACCCCTCAGCTATCTTCCAGCTGCTGGTGATAGAAGAGGGAGTTAGGCTGGAGTCAGACCTGGGTAGGAGAGAAAAAAAGCGCATGGGCAAGAGTAGCCACTGGAAATTACCTGTTCTTATACTTGATGCTTGCCAATCCCAGGGACCAATCAGAGGAGAGTCCAAGATTCTTCAAGCCCCCTTTCCCAACAGTTTCTCAACACATACACTCAGGTCAGGGCTAGGGATTCCAGGACAACAAATCAACAATTCAGTACATGTATCATCTATGACAAGGTGTTCTCTAAGGACACAGCTGTGAATAAGTCCAACAAGGGCACTGGCACAAAAGACCTGAAATTCTATGTGGTATATATCAGGTAGAAATAACGAGTTAACTAATAATAAACATAATGTCAGATCATGATAAATGCTATACATTTTTAATGGATAATATAGAATGATTGAAATTATTTTGATTTGTTGTGCAAAAAGACCTCCCTAAGGAGGTGACCATAGGATAGTGTCATCTGCATATCTGAGGTTGTTGATATTTCTCCTGGCAATCTTGATTTCAGCTCGTGCTTCATCCAGACTGGCATTTTGCCTTATATGTACTCTGCATATAAGTTAAATAAGCACGGTGACAATATACATCCTTGACATACTCCTTTCCCAATTTGGAACCAGTCTGTTGTTTCATGTCCAGTTCTTGACCTGCATACAGATTTCTCAGGAGGTGGGTCAGGTGGTCTGGTATTCCCATCTCTGAAAGAATTTTCCACAGTTTGTTGTGATTCACACACTCAAAGGCTTTAGTGTAGTCAATAAAGCAGAAGTAGATGTTTTTCTGGAATTCTCTTGCTTTTTCTGTGCCAACGGATGTTGGTGATTTGATTTCTGGTTCCTCTGTCTTTTCTAAATCCAGCTTGAACATCTGGAAGTTCTAGGTACACCCCCCTAATGGCAGAAAGCGAAGAGGAACTAAAGAGCCTCTTGATGAAAATGAAAGAGGAGAGTGAAAAAGCTGGCTTAACACTCAACATTCAGAACACTAAGATCATGGCATCTGGGTCCCATCACTGCATGGCAAATAGATGGGGGAACAATAGAAACGGTGACAGACCTTATTTTCTTGGGCTCCAAAATCACTGCAGAGGTGACTGCAGCCATGAAATTAAAAGATGCTTATCCCTTGGAAGGAAAGCTATGACCAACCTAGACAGCATATTAAAAAGCAGAGACATTACTTTGCTGACATAGGTCTGTCTAGTCAAAGCTATGGTTTTTTCAGTAGTCATGCATGGATGTGAGAGTTGGACCATAAAGAAGGCTGAACACCAAAGAATTGACACTTTTGAACTGTGGTGTTGGAGAAGACCCTTGAGAGTCCCTTGGACTGCAAAGAGATCAAACCAGTCCATCCTAAAGGAAATCAGTCCTGAATATTCATTGGAAGGACTGATGCTGAAGCTGAAACTCCAATACTTTGGCCACCTGATGTGTAGAATTAACTTATTTGAAAAGACCCTGCAAAGAGACGGACACGACTGAGCGACTGAACTGAACTGATGCTAGGAAGATTGAAGGCAGGAAGAGAAGGGGATGACAGAGAGTGAGATGGTTGGATGGTATCACCAACTCGAGGGACATGAGGTTGAGCAAGCTCTGGAAATTGGTGATGGATAGGGAGGCCTGGCATGCCGCAGTCCATGGAGTTACAAAGAGTCGGACACGACCGAGCGACTGAACGACCACTACAAGGAGGTGACACCTGGGCTGAAATCTAAATGATGTTAAGGAATCATTCTAGTGAATATCAGGAATGTGGATCCAGGTGAGATCTGTAAAGCAGGCAGGAACCAGATCCTAAAGAGCCTTCAGTTCAGTTCAGTCACTCTGTTGGGTCCGACTCTTTGCAACCCCATGAATCGCAGCACGCCAGGCCTCCCTGTTCATCACCATCTCCTGGAGTTCACTCAGATTCACGTCCATCGAGTCTGTGATGCCATCCAGCCATCTCATCCTCTGTCGTCCCCTTCTCCTCCTGCCCCCAATCCCTCCCAGCATCAGAGTCTTTTCCAATGAGTCAACTCTTCTCATGAGGTGGCCAAAGTACTGGAGTTTCAGCTTTAGCAGCCTTAGAGATTATGAAAGTGACTTGGATTTTCTTTTTAGCACAAGGAGAAGTCATTGGAGGTTTCCATAAGGGAAGCGATATTATTTCTTGACATTTAAAATTATCATTCTTTTTAAAGAAAAATTAGAAAATCTGGATACCTCTAAATCTATTAAAGAAATTGAATTCATAATATAAAAAATTTCCACCTAGATGGTTTCACTGGTAAATTCAATCAAATATTTAAGGACTGCTGCTGCTCCTAAGTCGCTTCAGTCGTGTCCGACTCTGTGCGACCCCATAGACGGCAGCCCACCAGGCTCCCCCGTCCCTGGGATTCTCCAGGCAAGAACACTGGAGTGGGTTGCCATTTCCTTTCTCCAGTGCATGAAAGTGAAAAGTGAAAGTGAAGTCACTCAGTCGTGTCCGACTCTTCGCGACCCCATGGACTGCAGCCTACCAGGCTCCTCCATCCATGGGATTTTCCAGGCAAGAGTACTGGAGTGGGGTGCCATTGCCTTCTCTGATTTAAGGACTAAGGGATACCAATGGCACACAAACTCAGAAAATAGTGGGGAACACACTTCTATTCATTTATAAGCCCAGCATAAATGATTCTGCTAGTTATTTATTTCCTTTTAAAACATTTTTACTTATTTATTTGGCTAGTTGCCACATGTAGTATCTTCGATCTCCAGTATGGCATACAGGATGTTCTGTGAGATCTTATAGTTGCAGTACATGGAACATTTGGTTGTGGCACGTGAACTCTTAGTTGTGTCATGCAGGATCTAGTTCCCTGACCAGGGACAGGACCGGGGCCCCCTGCATTGGGAATGCAGAGTCTCAACCCCTGGGCTGCTGGAGAAGTCCCCATTCCTGTTTATTTCCATAGACTGTCTGTCTGTCCCAGGCCTTGGGATCACTTGGCCCAAGGATCACAGCTCTTGCACGTGACACTTGGAGGTAGAGATGGGAGGAGGGCAAAATCCGTGATCCCCTCCCCTCCCACCCTCCCAGGCCATTGTCAGCCTGGGTGCAGGGTGTTGGTTCTGGCCTGAGGTGGGAGAGGCCTTGTGGGTCAGGAACGGCCCTTCCAAACCTGTTCTCCCAGCTGGGGCTGGTCCCATGGAGGCTCAGCATGCCTCGTGCCATCTCCTACAGCCCCCACCCCTGGGCTGTTGTCAGAGGCTGGTCTGGGGCTCCAGACTTCTCACCTGAAAAGACTGAAGTGAGCCTGGCCCAGTCTTCCCATCACCTGCCTCCTCTCCCTCCCTTCCTGCCAGCTTCAGGGCCCCTTCTCCAGGCTTCTCCAGACTCAGGCTCTGTGATGGGACTGGGCTGTGGGAACAGGCTTCTCTCCACCGCCCTGCAATGGCCACTTGGCCTCTTGGCTCACACTCAGCAGCCTGCTGGGCTCAGGACAAAAAGAAATCCTGGTGGGGTGAGGCAGGAGGGTGTGTATGGACGTGAGTGTGTGCTTGTGTGTATGTGTGTGTGTGTGTGTGTGTGTGTGTGTAGTTGGAGAATGCAAGGTGTATCAGAGAGCAAATGGCACACTGGTGTCAGAGCCCCTGGAAGTGCTGACGGACTAAGTGTGTGCGGGACAGTCTGCGTGCGAAAGGATGTGGGGGAGGGGGTGTGACTACAGGCATTTATCAAGGGCGCAGTGTTAACCAGGCAGGATGCTAAGTGCTTTGCTCAGATTATCTCATTTAATAAGTGTGACAGCGTGTGAGAGGGTGAGGGAGGCAGGCTCAGAAGGGCGGGTGGTCAGGAGGCTGCTGCCTGGAAACTGGTGGAATATCCCCTTCCCCGACCCCAGCAGAGGGCCCCCCAGCTTCTCACCCTCTGGAGACTGTTGGAGGTAAGGGGTGTGAAGGTCGGGAGCTATTCCCAGGTTCTCAGCCCACCTCCCTGCCCTATCCTCATCCCCCAGGAATGTCTCCCCAGGTCTTCCCTTTTCTCTTGGCTGTGCTTAGTACAGGGCTGGGCATTCCACAGGTGCTTGGTCCGTCCCTGTTCCTTAGCAGAGGGCAAGGCAGACCCCAGGAGCCATCTCTGCACTGGCTCCGTCTGGTCCTTACTTTGTAAAGCTCCCATGGAGGAAATGAGAGCCCCTGTGGGGCAGAAGCCAGGCCCCAGAAAGGAAGGATGCAGTGTCTGAAGGGGGCGGAACTAAGGCTAAGACAGCTAATTGGGCCAGTACATGTGAGGGAGTGGGCCTTCTGTGCCCCAACCAAGGCTTGGTGGCCCACCTCCGACACTCACTGCTCTCCATTGCTGCAACTTGTCATGGGGTTTCAGGAAAGCAGCAGTCCTCAGAAGTGAGGACTGGGGTTTTTTGTCACCCAGGTGATCACTTTGCAGGACCTGATGGCAAGGATGCCTTGGATTTCTGGAGGAAGAGTGACCAAGAAGGAGGGGAGGAAGAGCCGGAGGGAGAGAGGGAGACCACGGACACGAATGGAGACTCCCCTGCCGCTCGTGTCAGTAACCAGCCAGGGCAGAACAGTTACTTGGAGGCAAGTTATTGAAATGTCAGAGGGTCCTGAGCAGCAGCAGTGGGGAGGGCTTCCTGGAGGAGGGAGGGCTTCCTGGAGGAGGCAGGCCTGGGCCGTGAGGCACAGGAGTGCCCCAGTGAGGGGGAGGAGAGAGCTCCAAGAAGCAACAAGTCTTCCTGGAGGTCAAACGCACATCCAAGAGAACACATGACCTCCTACACGCTCTCTGTGGTTGTAATGGCAGCAGTAGCTATGATCACTGAGGATTTTCAGAAAACAAATGTTAGATATCATTTATAGAGTATTTTGAGATAAACGTCACTGTGATTCCCACACTTCCCAGGTGGCACAAGTGGTAAAGAATCCAGCCTGCCAAAGCGGGAGATGCAAGAGACTCAGGTTTGATCCCTGGGTCAGGAAGATCCCTGGAGAAGGAAATGGCAACCCATTCCAGTATATCTTGCCTGGAAAGTTCCATGGATAGAGGAGCCTGAGGGCTGCAGTCCATGGGGTCACAAAGAGTCAGATATGACTGAGCATGCACACGCTAGATGATTCCCACACGAGGAAATTGAGGTGTAGAAAGACTACCGCACTTGCCCAAAGTACCATGTAGAAGCAGTGCTGGGATTTGAACCCAGGGTTTTGGCTTCAAGTTTGATGTACTGACCTACTGGTATTATACTACTTCCCAAATCTCAAGCCCACTCCCTCCCAGGTCTTGGAAGCCTGGACACTACCATATGCTTTTTCAGTGGTCATATATGGATGTGAGAGTCAGACTATAAAGAAAGCTGAGCACAGAAGAATTGATGCTTTTGAACTGAGGTGTTGGAGAAGACTCTTAAGAGTCCCTTGGACTGCAAGGAGATCCAACCAGTCCATCTTAAAGGAAATCAGTCCTGGGTGTTTATTGGAAGGACTGATGTTGAAGCTGAAACTTCAATACTTCGGCCACCTGATGCGAAGAGCTAACTCATCTGAAAAGACCCTGATGCTGGGAAAGATTGAGGGCAGGAGGAGAAGGAGATGACAGAGGATAAGATGGTTGGATGGCATCACCGACTCAATGGACATGGGTTTAGGTGGACTTCGGGAGTTGGTGATGGACAGGGAAGCCTGGTGTGCTGCGGTTCATGGGGTCACAAAGAGTTGGACATGACTGAGTGACTGAACTGAACTGAAGGGCTCAAAATCTGCCATGGTCCACATCCTCCTCTACCACTCACCACTTCAGGCAGGCACCAGATTCTAAATATCTTTGCTCCTTAGGGATGGAATCAGATCAACCTGGGTCCCAGTTACAGCTTCATCGCTTGTTAGCAGTGTGATCTTGGGCAGGTCACTTAACCTCTCTGTGCCTTAGTTTTCTGTACTGTACGGAGGAGCTGATAATAGCTCTTAAAGGATTATAGGGAGAATGCAACTAGTGAATGCGCATGAAGAACTAAGCACCAAGTCTGGCAGAATAGACAGGAAACATGAGCCTTTGTATTTCCACTAAACTATACGCTTCCCAGATGAAAGCTGTGCTTCTAACTTAGCCCTGGAAATTAATTTTCTCACAGTCCAGAGGCTTGATGAGCGCTGGGTGTCAGCGGATTTGGTTTCTCCTGAGGCCTCTCCCCTGGCTTGCAGGTGGCTGCCTCCTTTCTGTGTCCTCAAAAGGCCTTTCCTCTGGGTGTACACCCATCCCTACGGCTTCTTTGTGCATCCAAATTTCTCTTCTTATAAGAAACCAGTCAGGTCGGATTGGGGCCCATCCTGATGGCTTCATTTTAACTTAATTACCTCATGAAAAGCCTTGTCTCCAAAATACAGCCACACTCTGAGGTACTGAGTTTTAAGGCTTCAACATGTAAATTTGGGGGAAACACAATTCAGCTCATAATACTCTCCTCCTTCTCTGGTCTTTGCTCATATGGCCTTTCCTCTGCCTGGAACACTGCTCACATTCTTTCTTCCCCCCGCTGAAGGCATGCTACTCATCATCTGAAGCTCGACCGGAGGATAACCGCCTGCAGGAAGTCTTCCTGGCTAGACCGCTGCCTGCTCTGGGCTCCCGTAACTGTGCCCGCCTGTATGGCACGGACCACACTCTAAGAATTGTCTGTTTATATTGCTTGTCTCCCTTGCTCAGGTGGATGCCTGTTGCTTTGATCTGTACAGTGTCCCTTGCCCCATTTGATAAAAGCATCCTTGAAAAAATGACACTCCCGCTGTGACTCCACTTGTTTTTCTGATGGGACATCAAATGCAGTTCCTGCTTCTCGCCACCAGGATGACCATGGGGCTGAAGCCGAATCAAATAGCGTTCTTTGAGGTTTTTGGCTTTTTATCTAAAAATGCTAGGTGAGAAAATGCTTCTCTTTTTTCTGGAATCCAGAATGATATGAGCCAGGAACTTTGCGTGGCCGTGACTCACCCTCCTCCCATTTATAAAGGACGTCCATCTGTAGGGAAGAGAATGAGGCCTACATCACAAGAAAACATCTGCTAAGGGCCAGATACAATACTGAAATTTTGAACTTTTTGTATGTCAATCTTTAGTGTTTGGGGTATTCAGCACATTTAAATCCTTCAAAAATCAAAATAATATAGAAACTGTACAATAAGTATCACTTATTCCTGTTCCTGTCAACCACATTACCCATCTTCCACCATATTAATAATCACTTAAAGAATTCCTAGTTGATTGCAGTATAAGCTAAGAATATATATATTCTTATTTCTTCCTTTTTCTTTAAAAAAAGAATATATATATATATATATATATCTTGTTTATTTTCGTTTAACAATATATCCTAGGGTACCTTTCATGAATTGCTCTGTGACCCTTTGTTTTTTATAGCTGCATAGTATTCCATAATGTGGATGAACTACACTATTCCCAATGATGAACACTGAAGATTATTTCCAAACTGTTACAACAAACAGGTTTTGTATACATCATTTCATATAAGAGTGTCTGTAGGCTTAACAATAAAATGATAACCAAATTTAAAAAATGGGCCAAGTATTTGAATAGACATTTTTCTAAAGAAGATATACAAATGGTGGATAAACACATGAAAAGATGGTTACCACCACTAGCCATAAGAGAAATCAAATCAAAACTACAATGAGCTATGATTTCACATTCACTAGGACAGTATAATTAAAAAAAAAAAGACAATAACAAGCATTGCTGTTTTTTTAGCAAAATACCACAGACTGGTTGGTTTAACAATAGACGTTATTTCTCAGGGTTCTAGAGGCTGTGAAGTCCAAGATTGAAGTGCTGGGCAGTTTGATTTCTGGGGAACCTCTCCTGCTGGCTTATAGACAGCTGCTGTTTTTGATGTGCGCTCCCATGGACTCTGTGCATACGCACAGACACACGCACAGAGAAAACACTGCTGTCTCCTCTTCTTCTAAGAGTACTTACCAGTCTTAAATAATTAGTCCCCTACCCTCGGGCTTCCCTTGTGGCCCAGCTGGTAAAGAATCTGCCTGCAATGTGGAAGACCTGGGTTCAATCCCAGGAGAAGATCCCCTGGAGAAAGGAACAGCTACCCACTCCAATATTCTGACTTAGAGAATTTCATGGACTGTATAGTCCATGGGGTTGCAAAGAGTTGGACATGACTGAGCGACTTTCACGTTTTCACTATGACCTTATTTAACCTTTCACCTCCTCATAGGACTATCTCCAAATTTAGCCATACTAGGGATTAGGGCTTCAACATATGAACTTGGGAGTTGGTGGGGTTGGGCGGGGACAGGAGACAAATATTCAGTCCCTAACAGTTGGTGAAAATGTAGAGAAATTGGACCTCTCATACATTGCTGGTGGGAAAGTAAAATGGTGCAACCACTTTGGAAAACAGTTTGGAAGGTCTTCAAAGTGTTAGACATGGAATTATCATTTGACTCAGAAACTCTGCTGCTATACATACTCAGGAGAAGTGAAAACATTATATCCACACAAAGCTTGTTACATGGATCTTTATAGCAGAATTGTTCTTTTTTGGCTTTTACTTACTTTATTTTGAAATAGTTACTGCAGTATAGTTGATTTACTAGTGCTGTGTTAGTTTCACGTATACAGCAAAGTGAATCAGTTACACATATACATATATTTACTCTTTTTTTAAGCATCAGGCAGGAGATGGCAAGAGTGAACATTGACATTTTAAGAACCAGTGGATTAAAATGGATGGGAATGGGTGAATTTAATTCAGACCATCGTATCTACCACTGTGAGTAAGAATCCCTTAGAAGAAATGGAGTAGCCTTTACAGTCAACAAAAGAATCCAAAAGCAGTACTTGGGTGCAGTCTCAAAGATGACAGAATGATATCAGTTCATTTCAAAGGCAATCCATTCAACATCACAGTAATCCAAGTCAATGCTCCAACCACTAATGCCAAAGAAGCTTAGATTGAACCATTCTATGAAGACCTACAGGACCTAGAACTAACACCAAAAAAGATGTCTTTTTCATCATAGGGGATTGGAATGCAAAAGTAGAAAGTCAAGGGATATTTGGAGTAACAGGCAAGTTTGGCCTTGAAGTACAAAATTAAGCAGGGCAAAGGCTAAGGGAGTTTTGCCAAGAGAATGTACTGGTCATAGCAAACATCCTCTTCCAACAGCACAAGAGATGGATGACTTTACACATGGACATCACCAGATGGTCTATACTGAAATCAGATGAATTATATTCTTTGGAGCTGAAGAGGGAGAAGCTCTATACAGTCAGCAAAAACAAGACCTGGAGCTGACTGTGGCTCAGATCATCAGATTCTAAATGTAAAATTTAGGCTTAAATTGAAGAAAATAAGGAAAACCACTAGGCCATTCAGGTATGACCTAAATCAAATCCCTAATGATTTTACAGTGGAGGTGATGAATAGATTCAAGGGGTTAGATCTGATAGACTGCCTGAAGAACTATGGATGGAGGTTTGTAACATTGTACAACAGGTGGTGACCAAAATCATCCCCAAGAAAAAGAAATGCAAGAAGGCACAGTGGTTGTCTGAGGAGGCCTTGCAAGTAGTTGAGAAAAGGAGAGAAGAGAAAGGGAAAATATACCCAACTGAATGCAGAGTTCCAGAGAATAGTAAGAAGAGATAAGAAAGCCTTCCTCAGTGATCAATGCAAATAAATAGAGGAAAACAATAGAATGGGAAAGACTAGAGATCTCTTCAAGAAAATTGGAGATACCAAGGGGGTATTTCATGCAAAGATGGGCTCAATAAAATATCAAAACTGTAATGACCTAACAGAGGCAGAAGAAATTAAGAAGAAGTGGCAAGAATACACAGAACTATACAAAAAAAGTTTTAATGACCCAGATAACCATAATGGTGTGATCACTCCGCTAGAGCCATACGTTCTGGAGTGTGAAGTCAAGAGGGCCTTAGAAGCATTACTGCAAATAAAGGTAGCGGAGGTGATGGAATTCCAGCTGAGCTGTTTCAAATCCTAAAAGATGCTGCTGTTAAAGTGCTGCACTCAATATGTCAACAAATTTGGAAAACCCCGCAGTGGCCACAAGACCAGCAAGGTCAGTTTCCATTTCAATCCCAAAGAAGCGCGATGGCAAAGGATGTTTAAACTACCATACAGTTGTATTGATTTCACATACTAGCAAGGTTTTGTTCAAAATCCTTCAGTTAGGCTTCAGCAGTATGTTAACCAAGAACTTCCAGATGTATAAGCCAGGTCTCAAAGAGGCAGAGGAACCAAACGTCAAATTGCCAATATTCATACTGGATCATGAAGAAGCAAGGAAATACCAGAAAAACATCTACTTCTGCTTCCATGACTATGCTAAAACCTTTGGCTGTGTGCATCACAACAAACTGTTAAAAACTCCTGAACAGACGGTAGTACCAGACCACCTTGCCTGTCTCCTGAGAAACCTGTATGAGGATCAAGAAGCAACATTTAGAACTGGACATATAACAACTGACTGGTTCAAACTTGGAAAGCAGTATGACAAGGCTATATATTGTCACCCTGCTTATTTAACTTATATGCAGAATACCTCATGCAAAATGCCAGGCTGGATGAAGCACCAGCTGGAATCAAGATTGCAGGGAGAAACATCAACAACTTCAGATATTCAGATTACACCACACTAATGGCAGAAAGTGAAGAGGAACTAAAGAGCCTCTTGATGAAGGTGAAAGAGGAGAGTGAAAAACTGACTTGAAATTCAACGTTCAAGAAACTAAGATCATGGCATCCATTCCCATCACCTCATGGCAAATAGAAGGGGCAACAGTGGAAGCAGTGACAGATTTTACTTTCTTGGTCTCTAAAAGCACCTCAGACAGTGACCACAGCCATGAAATTAAAAGACGCTTGCTCCTTGGAAGAAAAACTATGACCAACCTAAAGCAGAGACATCACTTTGCCAACAAAGGTTCATATTAGTCAAAGCTATGGTTTTTCCAATAGTCATGTACAGATGTGAGAGTTGGGCCATAAAGAGGGCTGAGTGCCAAAGAATTGATGCTTTTGAACTGTGGTGTTGGAGAAGACACTTGAGAGTCCCTTGGACTGCAAGGAGATCCAACCAGTCAATTTAAAGGACATCAATCCTGAATATTCATTGGAAGGATTAATGCTAAAGTTGAATCTCCAATACTTTGGCCACCTGATACGAAGAACCAACTCATTGGAAAAGACCCTGATGCTGAGAAAGACTGAAGGCAGGGGGAGAAGGGGATGACAGAGTATGAAATGGTTGGATGTCATCACCAACTCAATGGACATGAATTTGAGTAGGCTGTGGGAGTTGGTGATGGACAGGGAAGTCTGGCATGCTGCAGACCATGGGGTCTCAAAGAGTCAGACACAGCTTAGCAACTGAATAATAATTCTTTTTTAAAAAGACTTTTTTCCCCATATAGGCCATTACAGAGTAAACATTGTTCTTAAGAGCCCCAAAAGAGAAAGAATCTAAATGTCCATCAAGTGATAATGGATAAACATGTCATATAGCCACACAGTGGAATATTATTCAGCAATAAACAGCAATAAAGTACTGATACATGCTACAACATAGATGAAACATGGAAGTGTCATGGTAAGTAAAATAAGCCAGTCACAGAGGCTCGGCTATTACATGATTCTACCTATGTGGAATGTCCAGAATAGGAAAATCTATATTGAGAGAAATTAGACTAGTGGTTATCTGGGGCTGAGGGAATTGGTAGGAAATGAGAGTGTCTACTAATAGGCATGGGCTTCCCAGGTGGTGCTAGTGGTAAAAATCTGCCTGCCAGCGCAGGAGACACAAGAGATGCAGGTTCAATCCCTGGATCAGAAGGATCCACTGGTGGAGGGCAGGGAACCCAGTCCAGTATTCTTGCCTGGGAAATCCCATAGACAGAGGAACCTAGCAGGCCACAGTCCATGGGGTCACAAAGAGTTGGACATAACTGAGCACTGAGCACCTTAATAGGCATAGAGTTTCTTTGGGGGGGAGGTAGAAGTCTTTCAAATTAATTGTGGTAATGGTTGCACAACTCTGTGAATGAGTCATTGAACTTTACATGTTAAATGGTGATTTGTGGGATACAGGAATTGCATCTCAAAAAATCCATTGAAAAACAGAGTTCCAGAACTGGGATTATTGGGCAAAAGGATAAATACATTTAAGTTTTTTATAAATACTGACAAATTTGTCTCTATGAGGTTACAGTTGTCCCTCAGTATCAGCAGGGAATTGATTCTAGGACCCACCTGGAAACCTGAGGATGCTCAAGTCCTATAGTTGGCTCTCCAATCTGCTGGTTCCACATCTGTGTATTCAACCAACCACAGACCATAAACATAAGCAGGCTCTGCAGTTGGTTTCATCTGTGGGTTGGAAGCTGTGAAGAGCCAACCGTGTTACATTTTTGAAGACCACTAGCAATACAGGTGCACCTTGGAGATATCGCGGGTGTGGTTCCAGATCACCACAATAAAGTGAACATTGAAATAAAGTAAATCATATGAATTTTTTTTTGGTTTCTCAGTGCATATAAGAGTTATTTTTGCATACATTTTACTGTAGTTTATTAAGTATGTAGTTTATTAGTATGTCAAAACAATAATGTACATGCCTTAATTTAAAAATATTGCTCAGAAATGCTAACCATTATCTGTTGTTATAGCTGTTGACTTGCTAAGTCTTATCTGACTCTTTGGTGACCCCTTGGACTGAGGCACACCAGGCTCCTCTGACCTCCACTCTCTCCTGGAGTTTGCTCGAATTCATGCCCATTGAGTATGTGATGCTATCTAACCATCTCATTCTCTTCTGTCCCCTTCTCCTTTTGCCTTCAGTCTTTCCCAGCATTGGGTGTTTTCCAATGAATTGACTCTTTGCACCATTATCTGAGCCTTCAGCTAATTATAACCTTTTTGTTGGTAGAGGATCTGAAGTACTGTGAAAATTACCAAAATATGACAGAGACATGAAATGAACCAATGCTGTTGGAAAGATAGTGGCTATGAACTTGCTTGATATAGCGTTGCCACAAACCTCAAATTGTAAAGAAAAGTGCAACAATGTAAAGTACAGCAAATCAAGGTGTACCTAGACATGAAAATGCAAGGCAAGTACTATAATCTCTTTTATTTTACTCCTCAAGTATTATATACTTGAGGAAACTGTGATATGGACAATCCCAGATCACATAACTAATAATATCCTAACTGTAGGTGAAATCTGGATTATCAGGCTCCAAAGCTTGTGCTCTGTTGCACCATATTCATTGGTATTTTTCCAACAATCATTTCAAAAAATGATCTTTTAAAAACAACAGCTTTTGCTTGTATAGATTTTCTCTATTATTTTTCTGTTTTCTACTTCACTGATTTATGCTCTATTCTTTGTTATTCTTTGCTTCTGTTGATTTGGGTTTAATTTACCCTTCTCTTTGTAGTTCTTAAGGTAGAAGCTAATGACATTGATTTAAAATCTTTCTCTTTTTCTCATTGTAGGTATTTAATCCTATAAATTTCCCCCTAACTTCTGTTTAACTGTGATTTCACAAATTCTAATATATTGTATTTTCATTTTCATTCAGTTCCTGATATGAACATCCCATCTAATTTCTTCTTCGACCCGTGGGTTATTTAGCTGTATCTTATGAAGTTTCTAAATATTGAGGGGATTTTCCAGATATCATATTGTTGTATGGTATTGTGATATCATATTTTCCATACATATCCTATGTGTGTACTCAGTTGTGTTCAACTCTTTGTCTGTAGCCTGCCAGACTCCTCTGCCCCTGGAATTTTCCAGGCAAGAATACTGGAGCAGGTTGCTATTTCCTACCCCAGGGGATCTTCTTCACCCAGGGATTGAACCTGTGTCTCCTGCCTCTCCTGGATGAGCAGGCAGATTCTTTACCACCGCAACACCTGGGAAGCTCCTTTTAATTTCCTCTTGTTAAATGGTTGATGAGAGACATGAGATATTGTAAGGAAGGCACTTTAGAAGGAATGCGATTAAGTGCTTTTTGCTGTTGTTCAGTCGCTAAGTTGGGTCCAATTCTTTTGCGACCCCATGGATCATAGCCCCCTTCCCCCTGGCTCCTCTGTCCATGGGATTTTCCTAGGCAAAAATACTGGAGTGTGTTGCCATTTCCTGCTCCAGGGAATCTTTCTGACTCAGGGATTGAACCTGTATCTCCTGCATTGTCAGATGGACTCTATCACTGAGCCACCAGGGAAGCCTGATCTTTGAATTAATTCCACTGTGGTCAGAAAACATACTTTGACTAATAGTAAATTTATTGAAACTATTTTTATGGTCAGAATATGACCTATCTTGATAAATGTTTTATATGCACTTAAAAAAAATATGTATTCTACTATTATGGGTGAAGTTGGGTGAAGTTTTTATAAATGTCAGTTAGGCTAAATTGGTTGTTCTAGTTTACTGTATCCTTACTGATTTTCTGCCTCCTTGTTCTATTGTTTATTGAGAAAGGGATATTGAAATATTTCTAAATATAATTGTGTATTTTCCCAATTTTCCTTGCAATTCTACCAGCTTTTTACAGAATTTAAGTTTATATTCTATTTAAATTTATAAATGGGTTTCTGCAGGCAATACATGGTTGGATCTTGCTTTAGATAAGCAGTCTGATCATCTTTTAATTGTAGTTTTTAGACCATTTACATTTAGTGTGATTATTGATATGATGAATTTAAATCTGTTTTCTAGTATTTGGTTTCTATTTGTCTCAGTGTTCTTCAGTCCCTTTTCCTTCTTTTTCCGATTGGGTATTTTTTTTTAAATTTCATTTCATTTCCCTTACTGGCTTAATTAGCTGTATTTTTAAAGTGGTTACTTTGGGGTTTATAGTATACATCTTTAACTTATCCTACTCTACCTTCAGTTAATATTATACCACTTCATGTTTGGAATAGGAATCTTATGACAGTATGAGATCTCCCATCTCCCAGCTTTTATGCTATTTTTGTCACACATTTTATTTCTGTGTATTTTGGGTTTATAATATAAAAATGTCTTTGTTTTAACCATAAACTATGTTTATGTATTGGTTTAAACTTAAACCAATAAATTATGTTTTCTTATTTTAAATATGAAAAGTATTTGATATTTTCCCACATACTCATCATTTACAGAGGTCTTCATTCTTTTGTGTAGATTCATATTTCCATCTGGTATCATTTTCCCTTCTGTTTCAAGGGCTTCCTATAATATTTCTTATGGTGCAGGTCTGCTAGTGATTAATTTTTTTTCTTTTTTTTTTTTCATTTTGTAAAGAGTATTTTAACATTGTTTTTAGATAAATTTTCACTGGATATGGAATTCTAGATTAATGGATTTGGTTTGATTTTGTTTTACATTCTGTGCTATAAAGATAGTTGTACCACTGTCTTTTGACTTGAATCCTTTCCAATGGGAAGTCTGTTGTCATTCTTACCTTTATTCCCTGGTATATCATGTGTCTTTTTCTTTGCTTTTCAGATTTTTCTCTTTGTCACTCGTTTTAAGCAACTTTATTATTATAAAGTTATAATAATAAACTTTCATTGGTAAAGTTTTATTCATGTTTCTTGTGCTTGATTTTCACTGAGATTTTTGAATCCATGGTTTATGGCTTTTATCAAATTTGGAAAATTTTAAATTATTTCCTTGGGTGTTCTCCTGCTCCCCTCTTCCTTTGAAAAATGAAAGTGAAAGTCACTCAGTTGTGTCTGACTCTTTGTGATCTCATGGACTATACAGTTCATGGAATTCTCCAGACCAGAATACTGGGGTGGGTAGCCTTTTCCTTCTCCAGGGGATCTTCCCAACCCAGAGACAGAACCCAGGTCTCCTGCATTGCAGGCAGATTCTTTACCAGCTGAGCCACAAGGGAAGCCCAAAAATACTGGAGTGGTAGCCTACCTCTTCCCCAGGGGATCTTCCTGACCCAGGGATCGAACTAGGGTCTCCTGCATTGCAGGCAGATTCTTTACCAACTGAGCTATCAGGGAAGCCCTACTTGGGACTCCAATTACATGTAATGTAACTCCTCTTGGAGTTGTTCCACAGTGCATTGATAAGCTGTCCATTAAAAAGTTTTTTTTTTCCTCTCTATGTTTGATTTTAGATACTTTCTATTGCTATGTCTATGAATTTACTAATCTTTTTTTCCTGTGTGATCAAATTTGCTGTTAATCCCATCCTGTGTATATTTTTTTTCAAACGTATTTTTTCATCTCTAGAAGTTTGATTTGGGCTGTTTTTCCTAGTGTCTATTTAACATGATCAATCTCTAGCTTCTTGAGCATGTGGGATATAGTTATATTGTTTTAATGTCCTTGTATACAAGATCATGGCATCTGGTCCCATCACTTCATAGGAAATAGATGGGGAAACAGTGGAAACAGTGTCAGACTTTTTTGGGGGGGCTCCAAAATCACTGGAGATGGTGACTGCCGCCATGAAATTAAAAGACGCTTACTCCTTGGAAGAAAAGTTATGACCAACCTAGATAGCATATTGAAAAGCAGAGACATTACTTTGCCGACTAAGGTCCATCTAGTCAAGGCTATGGTTTTTCCTGTGGTCATGTGTGGATGTGAGAGTTGGACTGTGAAGAAGGCTGAGAGCCAAAGAACTGATGCTTTTGAACTGTGGTGTTGGAGAAGACTCTTGAGAGTCCCTTGGACTGCAAGGAGATCCAACCAGTCCATTCTGAAGGAGATCAGCCCTGGGATTTCTTTGGAAGAAATGATGCTAAAGCTGAAACTCCAGTACTTTGGCCACCTCATGCCAAGAGTTGACTCATTGGAAAAGACTCTGATGCTGGGAGGGATTGGGGGCAGGAGGAGAAGGGGACGACCGAGGATGAGATGGTTGGATGGCATTACTGACTCGATGGACATGAGTCTGAGTGAACTCTGGGAGATGGTGATGGACAGGGAGGCCTGGCGTGCTGCGATTCATGGGGTCACAAAGAGTCGGACACGACTGAGTGACTGAACTGAACTGATACTAATTCTATCTCCTGTTATTTGGGGGTCTGTTTCTATTGATTAACTTTTCTCCTCCTTGAAGGTTGCATCTTCCTGGTTTTTGGCATGCGTGGTAGTTTTCGGCTGGATGCCAGATGTTGTGAATTTCACCTTGTATGCTGGCCATTTTAGCATTGTATATTCAGTATTCTTGAGCTTTGTTCTAGGAGGCAGTCAAGTTACTAAAAAAGAATTCAATTCTGCTGAGACTTGCTTTTCAACTTTATCAGGCAAGACAATTACCTTTTTTTCCACTACTGAAGCAATACTCTTCTGCAGAATCAACTTGATGCCCCACGTTTTATGAGGCTTTCCACTCTGGTTGGTAGGAATACAAACCATTCCAGGTCTTGTGTGTACTTTGGAAATTGTCTCCCTTGCTTCTTTGAGATGTTCTTTCTTCAAACTTGGGTAGTTTCTTCACATACAAGTGCTATTAAGTATTCAGTTGAAGGCTTGAGGGGAACTCTCTTCAGATTGCTGGAGCTCTCTTCTCTGCACTTCTCTGCCCTGTGAACTCCAGTTACTTAGCAACTGAATAATAATTCTTTTTTAAAAAGACTTTTTTCCCCATATAGGCCATTACAGAGTAAACATTGTTCTTAAGAGCCCCAAAAGAGAAAGAATCTAAATGTCCATCAAGTGATAATGGATAAACATGTCATATAGCCACACAGTGGAATATTATTCAGCAATAAACAGCAATAAAGTACTGATACATGCTACAACATAGATGAAACATGGAAGTGTCATGGTAAGTAAAATAAGCCAGTCACAGAGGCTCGGCTATTACATGATTCTACCTATGTGGAATGTCCAGAATAGGAAAATCTATATTGAGAGAAATTAGACTAGTGGTTATCTGGGGCTGAGGGAATTGGTAGGAAATGAGAGTGTCTACTAATAGGCATGGGCTTCCCAGGTGGTGCTAGTGGTAAAAATCTGCCTGCCAGCGCAGGAGACACAAGAGATGCAGGTTCAATCCCTGGATCAGAAGGATCCACTGGTGGAGGGCAGGGAACCCAGTCCAGTATTCTTGCCTGGGAAATCCCATAGACAGAGGAACCTAGCAGGCCACAGTCCATGGGGTCACAAAGAGTTGGACATAACTGAGCACTGAGCACCTTAATAGGCATAGAGTTTCTTTGGGGGGGAGGTAGAAGTCTTTCAAATTAATTGTGGTAATGGTTGCACAACTCTGTGAATGAGTCATTGAACTTTACATGTTAAATGGTGATTTGTGGGATACAGGAATTGCATCTCAAAAAATCCATTGAAAAACAGAGTTCCAGAACTGGGATTATTGGGCAAAAGGATAAATACATTTAAGTTTTTTATAAATACTGACAAATTTGTCTCTATGAGGTTACAGTTGTCCCTCAGTATCAGCAGGGAATTGATTCTAGGACCCACCTGGAAACCTGAGGATGCTCAAGTCCTATAGTTGGCTCTCCAATCTGCTGGTTCCACATCTGTGTATTCAACCAACCACAGACCATAAACATAAGCAGGCTCTGCAGTTGGTTTCATCTGTGGGTTGGAAGCTGTGAAGAGCCAACCGTGTTACATTTTTGAAGACCACTAGCAATACAGGTGCACCTTGGAGATATCGCGGGTGTGGTTCCAGATCACCACAATAAAGTGAACATTGAAATAAAGTAAATCATATGAATTTTTTTTTGGTTTCTCAGTGCATATAAGAGTTATTTTTGCATACATTTTACTGTAGTTTATTAAGTATGTAGTTTATTAGTATGTCAAAACAATAATGTACATGCCTTAATTTAAAAATATTGCTCAGAAATGCTAACCATTATCTGTTGTTATAGCTGTTGACTTGCTAAGTCTTATCTGACTCTTTGGTGACCCCTTGGACTGAGGCACACCAGGCTCCTCTGACCTCCACTCTCTCCTGGAGTTTGCTCGAATTCATGCCCATTGAGTATGTGATGCTATCTAACCATCTCATTCTCTTCTGTCCCCTTCTCCTTTTGCCTTCAGTCTTTCCCAGCATTGGGTGTTTTCCAATGAATTGACTCTTTGCACCATTATCTGAGCCTTCAGCTAATTATAACCTTTTTGTTGGTAGAGGATCTGAAGTACTGTGAAAATTACCAAAATATGACAGAGACATGAAATGAACCAATGCTGTTGGAAAGATAGTGGCTATGAACTTGCTTGATATAGCGTTGCCACAAACCTCAAATTGTAAAGAAAAGTGCAACAATGTAAAGTACAGCAAATCAAGGTGTACCTAGACATGAAAATGCAAGGCAAGTACTATAATCTCTTTTATTTTACTCCTCAAGTATTATATACTTGAGGAAACTGTGATATGGACAATCCCAGATCACATAACTAATAATATCCTAACTGTAGGTGAAATCTGGATTATCAGGCTCCAAAGCTTGTGCTCTGTTGCACCATATTCATTGGTATTTTTCCAACAATCATTTCAAAAAATGATCTTTTAAAAACAACAGCTTTTGCTTGTATAGATTTTCTCTATTATTTTTCTGTTTTCTACTTCACTGATTTATGCTCTATTCTTTGTTATTCTTTGCTTCTGTTGATTTGGGTTTAATTTACCCTTCTCTTTGTAGTTCTTAAGGTAGAAGCTAATGACATTGATTTAAAATCTTTCTCTTTTTCTCATTGTAGGTATTTAATCCTATAAATTTCCCCCTAACTTCTGTTTAACTGTGATTTCACAAATTCTAATATATTGTATTTTCATTTTCATTCAGTTCCTGATATGAACATCCCATCTAATTTCTTCTTCGACCCGTGGGTTATTTAGCTGTATCTTATGAAGTTTCTAAATATTGAGGGGATTTTCCAGATATCATATTGTTGTATGGTATTGTGATATCATATTTTCCATACATATCCTATGTGTGTACTCAGTTGTGTTCAACTCTTTGTCTGTAGCCTGCCAGACTCCTCTGCCCCTGGAATTTTCCAGGCAAGAATACTGGAGCAGGTTGCTATTTCCTACCCCAGGGGATCTTCTTCACCCAGGGATTGAACCTGTGTCTCCTGCCTCTCCTGGATGAGCAGGCAGATTCTTTACCACCGCAACACCTGGGAAGCTCCTTTTAATTTCCTCTTGTTAAATGGTTGATGAGAGACATGAGATATTGTAAGGAAGGCACTTTAGAAGGAATGCGATTAAGTGCTTTTTGCTGTTGTTCAGTCGCTAAGTTGGGTCCAATTCTTTTGCGACCCCATGGATCATAGCCCCCTTCCCCCTGGCTCCTCTGTCCATGGGATTTTCCTAGGCAAAAATACTGGAGTGTGTTGCCATTTCCTGCTCCAGGGAATCTTTCTGACTCAGGGATTGAACCTGTATCTCCTGCATTGTCAGATGGACTCTATCACTGAGCCACCAGGGAAGCCTGATCTTTGAATTAATTCCACTGTGGTCAGAAAACATACTTTGACTAATAGTAAATTTATTGAAACTATTTTTATGGTCAGAATATGACCTATCTTGATAAATGTTTTATATGCACTTAAAAAAAATATGTATTCTACTATTATGGGTGAAGTTGGGTGAAGTTTTTATAAATGTCAGTTAGGCTAAATTGGTTGTTCTAGTTTACTGTATCCTTACTGATTTTCTGCCTCCTTGTTCTATTGTTTATTGAGAAAGGGATATTGAAATATTTCTAAATATAATTGTGTATTTTCCCAATTTTCCTTGCAATTCTACCAGCTTTTTACAGAATTTAAGTTTATATTCTATTTAAATTTATAAATGGGTTTCTGCAGGCAATACATGGTTGGATCTTGCTTTAGATAAGCAGTCTGATCATCTTTTAATTGTAGTTTTTAGACCATTTACATTTAGTGTGATTATTGATATGATGAATTTAAATCTGTTTTCTAGTATTTGGTTTCTATTTGTCTCAGTGTTCTTCAGTCCCTTTTCCTTCTTTTTCCGATTGGGTATTTTTTTTTAAATTTCATTTCATTTCCCTTACTGGCTTAATTAGCTGTATTTTTAAAGTGGTTACTTTGGGGTTTATAGTATACATCTTTAACTTATCCTACTCTACCTTCAGTTAATATTATACCACTTCATGTTTGGAATAGGAATCTTATGACAGTATGAGATCTCCCATCTCCCAGCTTTTATGCTATTTTTGTCACACATTTTATTTCTGTGTATTTTGGGTTTATAATATAAAAATGTCTTTGTTTTAACCATAAACTATGTTTATGTATTGGTTTAAACTTAAACCAATAAATTATGTTTTCTTATTTTAAATATGAAAAGTATTTGATATTTTCCCACATACTCATCATTTACAGAGGTCTTCATTCTTTTGTGTAGATTCATATTTCCATCTGGTATCATTTTCCCTTCTGTTTCAAGGGCTTCCTATAATATTTCTTATGGTGCAGGTCTGCTAGTGATTAATTTTTTTTCTTTTTTTTTTTCCATTTTGTAAAGAGTATTTTAACATTGTTTTTAGATAAATTTTCACTGGATATGGAATTCTAGATTAATGGATTTGGTTTGATTTTGTTTTACATTCTGTGCTATAAAGATAGTTGTACCACTGTCTTTTGACTTGAATCCTTTCCAATGGGAAGTCTGTTGTCATTCTTACCTTTATTCCCTGGTATATCATGTGTCTTTTTCTTTGCTTTTCAGATTTTTCTCTTTGTCACTCGTTTTAAGCAACTTTATTATTATAAAGTTATAATAATAAACTTTCATTGGTAAAGTTTTATTCATGTTTCTTGTGCTTGATTTTCACTGAGATTTTTGAATCCATGGTTTATGGCTTTTATCAAATTTGGAAAATTTTAAATTATTTCCTTGGGTGTTCTCCTGCTCCCCTCTTCCTTTGAAAAATGAAAGTGAAAGTCACTCAGTTGTGTCTGACTCTTTGTGATCTCATGGACTATACAGTTCATGGAATTCTCCAGACCAGAATACTGGGGTGGGTAGCCTTTTCCTTCTCCAGGGGATCTTCCCAACCCAGAGACAGAACCCAGGTCTCCTGCATTGCAGGCAGATTCTTTACCAGCTGAGCCACAAGGGAAGCCCAAAAATACTGGAGTGGTAGCCTACCTCTTCCCCAGGGGATCTTCCTGACCCAGGGATCGAACTAGGGTCTCCTGCATTGCAGGCAGATTCTTTACCAACTGAGCTATCAGGGAAGCCCTACTTGGGACTCCAATTACATGTAATGTAACTCCTCTTGGAGTTGTTCCACAGTGCATTGATAAGCTGTCCATTAAAAAGTTTTTTTTTTCCTCTCTATGTTTGATTTTAGATACTTTCTATTGCTATGTCTATGAATTTACTAATCTTTTTTTCCTGTGTGATCAAATTTGCTGTTAATCCCATCCTGTGTATATTTTTTTTCAAACGTATTTTTTCATCTCTAGAAGTTTGATTTGGGCTGTTTTTCCTAGTGTCTATTTAACATGATCAATCTCTAGCTTCTTGAGCATGTGGGATATAGTTATATTGTTTTAATGTCCTTGTATACAAGATCATGGCATCTGGTCCCATCACTTCATAGGAAATAGATGGGGAAACAGTGGAAACAGTGTCAGACTTTTTTGGGGGGGCTCCAAAATCACTGGAGATGGTGACTGCCGCCATGAAATTAAAAGACGCTTACTCCTTGGAAGAAAAGTTATGACCAACCTAGATAGCATATTGAAAAGCAGAGACATTACTTTGCCGACTAAGGTCCATCTAGTCAAGGCTATGGTTTTTCCTGTGGTCATGTGTGGATGTGAGAGTTGGACTGTGAAGAAGGCTGAGAGCCAAAGAACTGATGCTTTTGAACTGTGGTGTTGGAGAAGACTCTTGAGAGTCCCTTGGACTGCAAGGAGATCCAACCAGTCCATTCTGAAGGAGATCAGCCCTGGGATTTCTTTGGAAGAAATGATGCTAAAGCTGAAACTCCAGTACTTTGGCCACCTCATGCCAAGAGTTGACTCATTGGAAAAGACTCTGATGCTGGGAGGGATTGGGGGCAGGAGGAGAAGGGGACGACCGAGGATGAGATGGTTGGATGGCATTACTGACTCGATGGACATGAGTCTGAGTGAACTCTGGGAGATGGTGATGGACAGGGAGGCCTGGCGTGCTGCGATTCATGGGGTCACAAAGAGTCGGACACGACTGAGTGACTGAACTGAACTGATACTAATTCTATCTCCTGTTATTTGGGGGTCTGTTTCTATTGATTAACTTTTCTCCTCCTTGAAGGTTGCATCTTCCTGGTTTTTGGCATGCGTGGTAGTTTTCGGCTGGATGCCAGATGTTGTGAATTTCACCTTGTATGCTGGCCATTTTAGCATTGTATATTCAGTATTCTTGAGCTTTGTTCTAGGAGGCAGTCAAGTTACTAAAAAAGAATTCAATTCTGCTGAGACTTGCTTTTCAACTTTATCAGGCAAGACAATTACCTTTTTTTCCACTACTGAAGCAATACTCTTCTGCAGAATCAACTTGATGCCCCACGTTTTATGAGGCTTTCCACTCTGGTTGGTAGGAATACAAACCATTCCAGGTCTTGTGTGTACTTTGGAAATTGTCTCCCTTGCTTCTTTGAGATGTTCTTTCTTCAAACTTGGGTAGTTTCTTCACATACAAGTGCTATTAAGTATTCAGTTGAAGGCTTGAGGGGAACTCTCTTCAGATTGCTGGAGCTCTCTTCTCTGCACTTCTCTGCCCTGTGAACTCCAGTTGCTTGGCCTCCCCAGACTCCTTGCTCTGCCTCCTCAAAGCACGGAGACAGCTGGGACCCTACTCTCTGTGCTACAGCCTGGAAACGCTCCCCAGGCAGAAGCTGGCAATCGTAGGGCTCACCTCATTAGTTTCTCCTCTCTCAGGGATTGCTATTTTGTGCTGCCTGATGTTCAGTGTCTGAAAACTGTGGTTTTATTTACTTTATCTATCTTTTCAGTTGCTCAAGACAGAGGGTAAATTCACTCCCTGTTGTTTGATCTTCCCAGAAGCCCTATAATTATATTTTCACAATTAATTATCACTATAATCTTATATATTAAGTAAGATTATGCCCATTTTACAGATTGAGGAGAATTGGGACTTAAAGAATAAGTTATAGTAGAGCTGAGAGATAGAATAATGTAATAGATAAAAAGATGGATTATGTAACCAAACTTCTGGCTTTGACTCTCAGATTACCCAGTTATTAGTTGTGTGATATTGGACAAATTATTTAACCTCTCTGTGCCTCAGTTTCCTCATCTGTAACAATGAAAGGATAATAACAAAAGCTACCTTATAGCATTGTTATGAGAATTAAATGAGATAAAACTGGCTTATAGTTACTATATAAGTATTGAAGATATTGTTACCAAGTGGAATAGTTAAAAATCTAGAGCTGAGTGACAGACAAACATTTTGAATTCCAGCTCCATCGCTATGTACTATGGAACCTTTGCCATGTGTATCAGTCAGGGTTCAATTAAAGAAGCAGAACCATTAAAAGATTCTAAGCAGGACTGAAGAGGAAAGGGAATTCTGGGACATGTAGTCCAGCTGAGCCAAGTTGATGCATTGCAAAGGCACCACCTCAAGCTATTTACTTAACTGCTCTGAGAATCAAGTTCCTCACCTGTGAGATGGGATAATACTCATCATTGCCTGAAATGGGAAAATGCATTTGCAGCACTGGGCACATTATCTTTCACAGGGTAGGGTTCAAGGAATGGTTCTTAGCATAGCTGCTCAGGTCCCCACAGCTATTAACTGCCAGAGGCATAATCTATCCCTAAAGCCTGTTGCTCTTCAACTTTACGTGTGCTGGACCTAGGGGTGTGGAAATGAGCAGAGCAGTTCCTCCCCACAGTTCAGGCGAGAGTAGGCCAGGGACAGAAAGTATAGTATGGAGTAGGGCAAGGAAAGCAGTCACTATTTATTGGGAACCTTCTGTGAGATTATATAAGTGCTTGTGGTTCAGATGGTAAAGAGGGAGACCTGGGTTCAATCCCTGGGTCGGGAAGATGCCCTGGAGAAGGAAATGGCAACCCACTCCAGTATCCTTGCCTGGAAAATTCCATGGACTGGGGAGCCTGGCAGGCTATAGTCCATGGGGTCACAGAGTCGGACACGACCAAGCAACTTAACACCTTAACTTCTGTGAGGTTGACTCTGAGCTGGATTCCCTATGCAGAGAAAAGAGAGGAAGGATCCAGGATTTACTGCATACCTACTGGGTGCCAGGCAGTCCATGTGATGATCACATTGAAGCACCACAATTGGAAAATGAGCTGGATGTTATTATTACCCCCAAAATGCAGAGAGATTAAGTCATCTGCCTTAGGTCACAGAGTGGGCCAATGACAGAGCCCCTGGTGTTTCTGGAGATGGCTAGAATGGTGGTGGGAGCTGTGCCTTGGGGTGTGCTCTGGGACCATTCGGAGACGGGGATTCCTCTGAGCTCAGAAGCCAGGGCGGGCTGAGCGCCCCTCCCAGGCCCGTCTCTGCGCCTGTGGCCGCCCGTGGGCGGCGGGCTCCGCGGTGGCTGCGGTGCCGGCGGTGGTGGCTGCGGCGGGCGGCAGCAGGGAGACAGTCACACCTCGCTGTTTTGTAAACTGTTTCTCACAGCTTGTTTGTTCCGGGTTAGGGCTGGAGCGGCACCGTATGGAAGTGTGACTCATTGTTTAATGTGGCAGCTCATTAGCAGAGCTTGTTGCTGCCTCTGATTTCTCTGCTCTCACTAATTGGAGAGCCCAGTGGGGCCCTGGCTTCCCGTGAACAAGGAGCCAGTCCCCCGGCTCCGCTGGCCCTTGCCCCTCTGGCTCCCCAAGGAGGCCACCCCATGACTGTGGGCACCGCTGTCAGCCAGACCAGGTTCAAACCCCAGCTCGCCCTGGCAGTGTAACCTTGGACAAGGCTCTTGTCCACTCTGAGCCTCAGCTTCCCTACTCTCCTAATGGGGCAAGTAGTAGCCACCTCATCAGGGTGGGTGAGAGGGAAAGTAATCATGCGTGTACATAGTAGGTGCTGGTACACAGTAGACGCTCAATAAGCTGTTATTGTAGTGTTATGTTTATTAGGCTGGAAGCCCAGCAACCCGTCTGTCCTGACTTCCCTAGCGCAGCCACCCAGCCCAGAGGTGCCTCAGAGCCTCCAGGTATAAGGACACATTTCTTTGTAGGTCATCGAACATTTCTTCCTTGCATGCTAAATCGCTTCTGAGAAAAATCCACCAGGCTCCCTTCACCTTCTGCACCCCTGGAAGAGGCCATCCAGTCCAGTGGAGGACGGTCCTGGCCTGCCTGGGAGGAGAAGCCTGTGCTCCTGGAGCTCTTCCTGAGGCCTCAGCTCTCCTCTTTCATGCCACACAGAACACATCTGCCCTCTTGGCCCCGTGACTGTCCTTTGCTATTTGGAGACAGGGATCAGGTCCCCTCTCTAAGTCTTCTCTCCTGGTGGAACTAGTCCAGATCCTTCAACTGTCCCTTCCGTGACATACTTTGTGGGGTCACTGAATACAGCCCCACTGGACTGTGACGTCAGAGATGCCCCTGGGTTGTGCAAAGCCTCCTCCTGTGGCCCCTGCTCTCTCTGGATATGCCCCTCCCTGCCTTCGTGCCTCTTGAGATGTGCAGTCTAGAATTCTGCACAGAGAGGGGCAACCCCATCTCCTCCTACATTTGAAACTTGTGTGGTCCGACAGCAGTATAAGGTGGGCAATTTACTAGTAGCCACCTTAAAAGAGGTAGAGGGTGGGAATTCTCCAGAGGTCCCCCGGTTGTTAGGACTCTGCATTTCCGCACTTCTACTGCTCAATCCCTGGTTGGGGAACTAAGATGCCACAAGACCAAATAAAAAAGTAATGTGTATATATTCAAAGTATTATTTCAACATAAACCATTCAGCATAAAAATCATTAATGAAATATCTTAAAATTTTTCTTAAAATTAAAGAAATCTTCAAAATCTGGTGTTTTCACACTTAGAGCACATCCCATTTGGGAAAAGGCATGTTTCAAGTACTCAGTAACCACCTGTGACTAGTGGCTGTAGTGGTAGACAAGTGTGAGGCAGGTCTAGACTTCACCTCTATTAATGTGGTCTGAATGGGTTGGGTGTTGCATCTAACGCATCACCCCTACCCAGGAGGAAAGAATGTCAAGGGCTAGGGCTTCTGGCTGTCAGGAGATCTGGGTTCTAGTCTTGGCTGTATCACCAGCTCACTTGATATGTGACCGTGGACAAGTCACTGCCCCTCTCTGAGCCTCAGTCTCCTCATCCGACAAGTATGAGCTAAGAGGAAGAAGCACGTGCTCTATGCCAGGAAGTCTCCAGGTGCCCTTTATGTGTTCTCTTACATATTTCTTGGGAAAACCTTGTGATGTGAATTTTCCTGCTTTTATTATTATTATTTTTTTTAAGATATTTTTGATGTGGACCATTTTTAAAGTCTTTATTGATTCTTTTACAATATTGTTTTTGTTTTGTGTTCTAATTTTTCGGCTGCGAGGCATGTGGGATCTTAACTCTCTGACCAGGGATCAAACCTGCACTCTCTGCACTGGAAGGAGAAGTCTTAACCACTGGAGCTCCTGGGAAGTCTCAAGGTAAGTTTTCTTATCTCTGTTTCCCTAGTGAGGAAACTGAAGCTCAGAGAGCTCTGACCTTCCCCACTCTGGAGAGCTTGCGTATTCACCTGACTGGCGGGCAGGTTGCTCCTGGCTTCCTAGCCACCATAGATACCTACTGGCTCAGTCTCAGGCAGGCAGCTCCCAACCCTGCCTCCTTCCTCGTCATGACTCCCTCCCTAAGGAACAGACACAGGACAGGTGATGGCAGCGTTTGGGGGTGTGTTTGCAGGTGGCGGTCTGCTAGATGGAAAACCTCCTTCTGCTCTGATGTCTGGTCTGTCTCTGCAAAGCTGTCCCACCAACAGTAGGTGGCTGTGTGGTCAGGTCCCAGCCCCTCCCTGTGCTTATTCCTGCTCCACCAGGATTTATTAGGGTAAAACCCAGACATCAGATTGCCCATGGCTCCCTCCCTTCATCCACTGTCTTCGTAGCTTCTCAAATCCAGCTGGCCCCTCTTTCCTGTCTACAGACTCACCTTCCAATCCCAGAGCCATCATCTGTCATCTGTGGGACTTTGAGCAAATCACTTTTTTGGACAGAATTTTGGTTTCCATGTCCCTTCTTCACAAATTGGTGGGAGTAATGGCTGAGATAACCTATGTAGTGTGTCTTTCTCAGTAATAGGTGTAAGTGTTCATTGTAACCGAATCTTTACAAGTCATTTTAGGAATGACTTAACTTACTTTCATAAACTTATCCTCACCCAAGTGCCTCTGTTAGGCTCTGCATGGCTTTCTCCCCTCTCGCTCAAGCCATTGGGCCTTTTCGCCTGGCCAGGCAGGCTCCCCACTGTTCTCTGAATGGAGAGGTCGTTCACGGATGTCCACTTCTCTCGGGAGAGCACGGGATAAGGGGGCTGACGGGGAGCTTGGAGGTCAGGCCTGGGGCAGCCCATCACCAAGTCTTCAAAAGTAAGACAGGTGTGACAGAGTGAATCTTTCTCAAGCATTCCCTGCGTTCTCTAAAAGAGGAGACTTGACTTGAACTTAACTTTTTCTTGATTTGGGATCATCATCAGGGATAGACATTTTTATATTAAAATAAAGAGTGAGAGTATGAACTTATGTTGAGTGGCCACACTCTACCAAGTCTCTCGTAAAATGATGTCATCCAATTCTTACAACCCTGATGCAAAGTTTGCATATTATCCCCTTTACACATATGAGGAAATGGAGGCTCATGGCTGTTTAGAGATGTGGCGGGACCACATGCAGAGGGATTCAGCCCTCCTACGTCTACACTGCCTCTGGAGGGCCTCTGGGCTCCACTTTGAGATCCTTTAATGCCTAGGATTTCTTATGTGAGCTTTAGAGGTTAGCCTTGCTCTCGCTGGGGGCTGGTGGTGAACGCTGGGGGTAGCTGCTGCCTCCCTTTCTGGCTTGCCCTGGTCTGAGAAAGTATATACTGCAGCACATGTTTAAGCTTGGGTTTCTTGATCCGTGTGCTATATCTGCACTGTTTACCAGTTCCTTCTTCTTTAACCTCTCTTTTCTCTTGGTTTTCCAGAGTCCACCATTTCTTAACTCCCTGGCTGCTCCTTCCCAGACTCCTTTGAAGTTCCCGGAATACTTTGCAGCCTGCCTGTGCTCTGCTGCCCGTAATGTGCTTCATCACCCCCTTGGATTCTCTGCTCTCTTCACATCTTGCTCCACATCACCCATCACCTCAGTGTCTTAGCCCCTCCCATAGTTTCTCCATCTTGGTGCCAAGGATTTAAGACCACATTTCTTGTCCACACCTCTTCTCAGAACCTTGGACTTAATATTGATGTCTGCCAAGCGGATGTCCTCCCTGGCTGTCCCATAGACACCTCCAACTCAGGACTTCCAAACAAAAATCCACCCCTTGCTCTCAAGCGCCCACACCCTCTTGTGATCCCTGCCTCAGTGAACGCCCTCCCTGCTGCCCTATGCTTTATGAAAATATGGGCTTCTGTTTATCAGGGGCTTACAGAGTGTAGGCTCCAAGCTAAGTGATTCCATGGCTCTCCTTGATCCTTCATCAACTGAGAGAGGTTGCCATTGTTTTATGTCATCCCCATTTCACAGGTGAAGGTGTAGTAATAGGAATTTCTGGCACAAGGTAAGCACTTGACAAGTGCTGGTTCCTTTTAATGGCTTTTGTTTTTTCAGCCATCTAAGTTCATAAACTAAATCAGCTATGCTCAAGCCATGGGGTACACTGCCATTGTTCCCACCTGGGACATCTTCACATGTCCAGCTTGCGCTATGACTCCAGCTTGGCAAACCACATGCCTTGTCCTGAAATATCTCATCTACAGATGCTCCCAGCAAAGCCCCAGACCTTTCTTCAAGAGGAAGCTTTGGTCTGTGAAGAGACTGTGCAGAAGGTTACCCAGGAACCCAATTTTAGTCAGGGAGACCCCAAGCCTGCTCCCTTTCTCATCTCAAGTTACAGCTAAGGCACAGGTGATGGCAATGTTTTCAGGTGTGTTTGCAGACAATAGTCTGCTTGATGGAAATGCCTCCATCTGCCTGGGCATCTGGTCTACCTCTCCAGAGTGGGTCTATCTGGTGGGTGATTGTGGGGCCAGGTCCCTGCCCTCCCCTATGTCTGCTGTTATTACTGTTGTCATTATCATTCACACAATAACCCTGTGAAGTAGGTATTATTAATGTCTCTTTTGAAAAAACAGTATTTAATTGACATATTAGTTTTAGGTGTACAATATAATGATTTGATATCTGTATGTAATCCAAAATGGTTACTGCAATAAGTTTAGTTACCATCCACACCACTCTAGTTACAATTTTTTTCTTGTGATGAGAAATTTTAAGATCTACTCTCTGTTGTTGTTCAGTTACTCAGTCATTTTCAACTCTGCAACCTCCTGGACTGCGTTGCCAGGCTTCGCTGTCCTTCACTATCTCCTGGATTTTGCTCAGACTCATGTCCGTTGAGTCAGTGATACCATGCAACCATCTAATCCTCTGTCACCCTCTTCTCCTCCTGCCCTCAATCTTTCCCAGCATCAAAGTCTTTTCCAATGAGTCGTCTCTTCACATCAGGAGGCTAAAATACTGGAGCTTCAGCTTCAGCATAAATCCTTCCAATGAATATTCATGGTTGACTTCCTTTAGGGTTGACTGGTTTGATCGCCCTGCTGTCCAAGGGACTCTCAAGAGTCTTCTCCAGCACTATAGTTTGAAAGCATCAATTCTTTGGCACTCAGCCTTCTTTATGGTCCAACTCTCACACCTGTACATGACTACTGGAAAAATCATAGCTTTGACTCTATGGATCTTTGTCGGCAAAGTGACGTCTCTTTGCTGACAGATTGACTCTTAGCAACTTGCTAAGATCTACTCCTGGCAACTTTAAAAATATACAACAATAGTATTAGCTAAAGTCACCACACAGTACATCACATGTGCAGGACTTATCTATCTGATAACTGGAAGTTTGTACCTTTTGAACACCTTTATCCATTTTGCCTACCCTCACCTCCTCTGGCAACCACCAGTTTGTTCTCTGTATCTGTGATAAGGTTTTTTAGATTCCACACATAAATGAGATCACACAGTATTTGTCTTTATCAGATTTATTTCATTAGCATAACGCCCTCAAGATCCGTCCATGTAGTCACGAGTGGTAGGATTTCCTTCTTTTTATGGATAATATTCTACTATATATGTGTATGTCTCATTTTTTCTTCATCCATTCATCAATCTATGGACACTAAGGCTGTTTCTATGTCTAGGCTATTGTAAATAACACTGCAGTGGACATGGGGGAGCAGAAGTGAAGCGAAGTGAAAGTCAGTCATGTCCAGCTCTTTGTGACCCCATGGACTATAGAGTCCATGGAACTCTCCAGGCCAGAATACTGGAGTGGGTAGCTTTTCCCTTCTTCAGGGGATCTTCCCAACCCAGGGATCGAACCCAGGTCTCCTGTACTGTAGGTGGATTCTTTACTAGCTGAGCCACAAGGGAAGCCCCAGGGGAGCAGATGTCTTTTCAAAACAGTGCTTTGGTTTCCCTCAGATAAATTCAATGCCTCTTTGTAGCTAAGAGAACTGGGACTCAGGGAGATGAAGTGAGCTGCCCAAGGCTACAGGGTTAGAGCCGAAATCTAAACCAGGTCCTGATTCAACGTATGTGCTCTTCCTATGTTCAGTTTCAAGGTGATCAGTTGGTTAAGGAGAGTAAGACTGAGTTGTTCTTAAAATGACTTGTTAAATGGAGGTATATATAAAAAAAAAAAGACTGTTAAGATTCAGTCAGTGAAATTTACTGAAAATAGTGGATAAAGCACATTCACATATGTTCACATTTATTGCCTTGGTTGTTACTAAGTTGTCACAAAATTGCCTCAATCTTGTGAGGATGCAGGAATCTCCCCAACCCAAACATGAAAACTGAGATTCTGCCAAACACAGTGATTTGCTCAAAGTCCCACATGTGGGATGACCCAGACAAGTGATGCTCTGGGTCTGGAAGGAAAGTCTTTGAGACTCCAAGTCCAGTGCTCTGTTTTGGAGACTGTGAGATGATGGTCAGGAGCAATGTGCTGGGGAGGAAGCAGATGGAGAGAGGGAGCCTTAGGCAAAGAAGTCTGGAGCTTTACTTACTATGTTCTGGTAGAGCAGGAACAAGTATACCAATCCATTTGGGGGGATAAGGAAACTGAGGCTTGGAGGAGTGCAATAACTTGTCTGAAGCTACACAGCTAAGGTAGTGATGCTGGTATTCAACTCAGATCTGTCTGACTCTTATGGCTTGGCCCTCTGCACCACTCCACATTGTGGTTGCCAAAGCCACATACCTCCTCTTTCTGATGGTCTCTTCTCCCAGCGATAACCCTGAGGTCCATTAGGAACTCTGGATCCTTTCCTCTCAGGTAGAAAGGTCTTGAGTGCCTCTAACTTATAACTCCAAAGAGTGCCAGGCACTGTACGAGGTAATTTACCTGTATTATTTCATTGAAACCTCATGATAATCCTGAAAGATCATAATTATTATTATCCTCATTTTTGTAGTGAAGAATGTGAGGCCTAGAGAGGGCATATGATCAGAAATGAGGAAAACTGGAATTTGTATCAGTGACTTACTCCAGACCTGAGTTCTTAACTGCTACCTCCCTCCACCTTTTTTTGCCTGGACTGGTGTCGATTTCACTCTCTGAGATATATAAAGCCACAAGCCCGAAAGACCAGAGGCCAAATCTCCAACTACCTTGTCCCTGTCCATAAATTCCCATCTCTTCTTAAAGACACCACTCACCCTGAATGCCACGGATAAAGTCCTGCTAAACTTGGGGGCTTGTTTGTACCAAGTCTTCAATTCTCACAATCACTCTCAGCTTGGTAGTATTGTGTCCGTTTTCCTGAGGAGGTTGTTGAGGCTCTAGGGTCTCAAGGGTGGGCATCTAGGTCTAGAACCAGATCTGTGTGTCTTTCAGACCCTTGCTCTTTCTACTCACCATGCCCCTCCCACCCGGGAGGCTCTGAGGGAGCCTGGAAAACCTCCCACCTAGCATCACGATGTCTGCATTCTGGCCAGCTCTGCCACTACCCAGATATCTCACAATGTCTCAGGGACTTGGTTCCCATCCAGTCCTGGACCAACAGGACGAGGCGGCAACGGGCTTGATGGTCTCTAAGGCTCTTCCTGGTCTGAGAGCATGGAGTGTTGTCCACGTGACTCCATCTCAAGGCCCACAGGGAGAACAGGGCTCAGCTCCAGCACAGGGTCAGGCTCCAAATGCTCAGGGATCTGAGATGGCCCCTATGTCTCCAGAGGGTCACCAGTCACATCCCTCCTCAGTGGCAGCTTAAGTCCCCTGGTTTTCCTGGTTTCTGGAACCTTTGCCAAAGGTCTGCTCATTAGACTCTGTCTGCCTAGACTGTGCGCTCAACAGGCCCATCCCGGGGCGACGGAGGCAGAGACCAGGTCGCTGGACCGCTTTACCGAGTCTCTGTGCTTGTCAGCTAAACTCTCCCCAGGGCCCTCATCACTCATGGCAGCATTTACCTCTTTTTCCTTTTCTGTTCTTCATTTGTTGTGTGTGCGTTAGTCGCTCAGTCGTGTCCGACTCTTTGCCACCCCATGGACTGCAGCCCACCAGGCTCCTCTGTCCGTGAGATTTTCCAGGCAAGGATACTGGAGTGGGTTGCCATTTCCTTCTCCAGGGGATCTTCCCAACCCAGGGATCGAACCCAGGTCTCCTGCACTGCAGGCAGATCCTTTACCAACTGAGCTACAAGGGAAGCCCCTCACTTGTAGAGCTATTCAACAATACAAAACTATATAAAGTAAAAGAGGAGGCTCCCCCTAATCTTCATTATTAGCTCTTGGTTGGAACTAATTAATCTTAACAGTTTGGGCAAATCCTTCATACACACACACACACACACACACACACACACACACACACACATGTATACACACATAATACATGTATACACACATATATATATATGTATAGGACTTCTATATACGAGGATCCATACATGCAAATATCATGCACATGTGTAGTCTTGACAGAAAGAGAATCACATATTATACACAGCGCCCAGCATGCAGAGGCACCACTACTCTTCTGTCACTTCTTTCACTTAGTGTGACATCATAGACACCTTTCTGTGTTAGCACACGGAGGTCTATTTACTCTTTTTAAGAGCTGCGTAGTTTTCCTCCGCATGGTTGCGGCAGATCGTGGTCTCCTCCACGTGGCCTCCAGTGTTTCCCTATTATAACCACGGCTGGCACTTTAGTGACTATCACGTGCCTGTCTCTGTAGGAGGCCCTTTAGGTACATGTTTTCTGAATATGTCATTCTTGGAAACCTCGCTTGGCATCTAATAAATGCTCAGCAAAGTATCAGGAGACCCAGCTCAAGCGTTTCACCTTCGTGAAGGCTCTCTTGCCCCCTTTCCCCACCCCCTCCAACCTGCCATTCAGGTCCTGTGCAGGATCTGAGACATGAGTGGGAGAAAACCCAGTGCGAGAGGACCTCACAGACCAGTCAACAGATGTGGGAACAAATGCTCATAATGGCAGGCCAGGGTGAACAGAACAAGAAACAGGTACCCCCAACCGAGGAGAAGGGACTGGCCCGGCCGCAGGGGTCTTGGAGATTTCTCCGAGAAGGGAGGCTGGAAGTGTCAGGTGTGTGTGGAGGATGCTCCGGTTCTGTCTTTACCCTTCCTGTGGCTTACTGCCTGCATCTGTTCTTTCACTCACCGTTCCTATCACCTCGATTCCTAAAAAAGGGACTCGGGGGATAGCCCCATATTTATAAAATGGCTCATATGCCAACAACAGCATGATTAATTGAAGGAAAGGAGTAAGAGTTTTGTTACAAAATGGGTGGAGAGATGAACCATAAACCTAGACTGAGGATAGTTACTGCAGTAGAATACAAGGGGAGCTGTGCTTCCTGGCAGGCAGAGGGCCGTCCCTGCTGCGCTGGGGGGACGGGGGCCTGTGCGGCCCATCAGTAGCGCCATATCGCCTCCTCTCCACACCTGACCCTTGGCTGGTTCCCGGGTTTGTGGTCCTCTTGTATATTGGGCTGGAAAGGATTTGGGGTTGATCCTTAACTCTGACTCATTCACACGACTAAACTGGATGGAGAGGCTGTGGACCAACAGTTTCGGCGGCTGTGGACCAACAGTTTCGGCGGCTGTGGACCAACAGTTTCGGCGGCTGTGGACCAACAGTTTCAGACTATCTACTGTTTGCCACTCCTTTCCAACAACCCCCCTCTGAGACACAAACAAAGCAACTGCGGTGCAGAAAAGTTCAAAGAAACATTGGCAGGGCTGGCCCTGGGACCACGGCTCCTGATCCCAGCACACCCTCTTCACAGGTTCAGCAAAGCTGGCCTGGGGATGGTACATTTCAGAACAAGGAAGCAGCCTGGACATGACGTTTGCCAAGCAGGAATCGCACAGCAAGCTGGACACATATAGATATCCCAAGTGGGAACAGCAGTTGTGTACCCTGGGATGACTTGCGTGTAGCTGCTTTAGTTTATGAATTTCACCTGTTTTAAAAAAAACAACACTGTGAGACAGAGCTCGTACTTGTCAAGTGCCTCCTATGTGCCAGAAACTTGTTACTACGTCTTCACCTGTGAGATGAGGATGACAATAAAAGCAACCTCTCCAGCTGATGAAGGATCAAAGAGAGCCATGGAATCACTTAGCACGGAGCTAGCCCTTGTCAGACCCTTGATAAATATTATTATCTTTGTCATTATTATCACCATCCTCACAGTAGTTCTGTGAAGTAGATGTTGCCAAATTTGCCTGATGCCCGAGGAACTGAGGCTCAGGGAGAAGCACCCTAGGTCACCACCAAGACACTAACCCAGGGCTGTTGGGCTCAGCTCTTGTGCTCTTTTCATGCTGAGCTACAAAGGAGAGGCCAGGAGATAAAATGAAGGCTCAGAAGAAGCACACAGAAGGCAGCCAGGCCTGGGGCAAGTGTGTATGGCATTAGGTCCCTCTACTGGGCGAGGAGGCCTCTGAAAGGCAGGTGCAGAGAACATGGATAGAGTCAGCTGGCCTGTGCCTACAGCCACAGTTACAGCCACTTCATGTAGGCCGTGCTCAGGCCCTGCAGAGCACCCAGAGGACCAGGAGAGACAAAGTTGCAAGGCAGACTGGGGTTGAACCCAGGTCCCAGGGTGCTGGGCATCGGATGGCCAGGCCACCTGAAGGGGCCATCTCGTGGAACCTGGGTGATGAGAGCTTAGGAAGGCTTTATTATTTGCATGGACCACATTTTTTACTTGTTCTCACCTACACTTATTTAAGTATCACATAACAATGATTAAAAAGTAAAAATTAAAGAATTCCCTGGTGATTCAGTGGTTAAGACTTCTGCTACATGGGGCATAGGGTTTGATCCTTCATCAGGGAAATAAGATCCCACATGCTACATGGAGCATGGCCAAAAATTAAGTAGAAATTAAGGGTGTGGACTAAACACGTTTCACAAAACATGAATGCAGATGATGGCCTATCCTATCTGCTGCCGTGTTGGCCACACTTGGCATGGGCAATCTGTACCACCCATGTGACATCACTCACCCATGCAGGCAGCAACCAGGTGAGAGAAAACAGCTGCAGTGGGGAAAGCATCAGCTTTGGGGCTGGAAAACTCTGGCTTGGCTCTTTGCTCTGTGACCTGAGGGAAGTTACTTAACTTCTCTGAGCCTCTGTGCTGCTGCTGCTGCTGCTAAGTCGCTTCAGTCGTGTCCGACTCTGTGCGACCCCATAGATGGTAGCCCACCAGGCTCCCCCATCCCTGGGATTCTCCAGGCAAGAACACTGGAGTGGGTTGCCATTTCCTTCTCCAATGCATGAAAGTGAGAAGTGAAAGTGAAGTTGCTCAGTTGTGTCCGACTCTTAGCGACCCTACAGACTGCAGCCCACCAGGCTTCTCCGTCCATGGGATTTTCCAGGCAAGAGTACTGGAGTGGGGTGCCATTGCCTTCTCCGGAGCCTCTGCTACCCCCTCTAAAATAATGCCAACCTCTTAGGATTAATTAAGGATCAAGAGAGAACTATGGAATTAATTAGCATAGAGGTTACACTTGATAAATAAGTAAGATAAGGAAGCACTTGATAATAATATGGTGATGATGAGGGTGATGTTTATTGAATATTATTATTGTTATCATTCTCACAGCAACCCCGTAAGGTTTCTCCAGCGGATACTGCCCCAATTTCCTCAGCAGATGCCCTCAGTGTCCCCATCTGTAAAATGGGAATAGCACCAATGGCTCCAGAGTGTGGCCATCAGGATGAAATGAGCAGGTGCATACGGCCCAGTGCCTGGCACACAGGAGGCCTTCTGTTACTTAGCCTCTCCCCTCCTCCTATTAGCTGGCACATCAGTGGGGCTGGTTGCTGTCACTATCCTGACTTGCTGGGAGTCCATGGCCTTTCTTCCCAGCATGCTTCATTCCAGAGGGGCCTCAGTCTGAGAGTAGGGCTGGGGAGGCAGTGATGGGCCCAGGAGACAGAGGGCAAGGCCGTGCTGAAGGCCACAGAGAGAGACTTCCTTACAATGCCCCAGAGGTTGCGCAGCTCCTTCTCTGTGTCATCTTCTTTCTTTCATTCTCCTGCCCACTCTGGAGGTAGGCACATCGCCATTTTGCAGGTGGGGAAACTGAGGTACGGGACCAGGCTCAGGTCCCATAGGGAGCCCATGATGGAGCTGGCATTCACCGCCTGTGTCCACAGCTCCCTGTCCTCCAGGGCTGGGGCTGGGGCTGCAGCTGAGGTCAGAAGCAGCCAACTCAGGGGGCTCTGGGTGAATGTCTGGGGGCTCCTCACAGGCAGAGGCTCACTGGGTTAGGAAGTCTGCTGCCTCCATGGCCTGGTGGGCCTCGGGGGACCTGGTGAGAGGGGGCAGCTGGAAGGTCCTAGAAACCTCATTCCTTTCCCTAGGACTCCTTTCCTGACCAGCCATGGCTCTACAGAATTCCAGACAACTTTAGTATTTTGTGAGGAGATATCAGGGCAATGTGAACGTTGGCTTCCAATGGAACCTTCGAGATCATCTGATGCAGGCCTCTCACCTGTTTGATCAGATAACAGAGGCTCTGAGGAACAGAGCAGTGGCTTAGCAGGGCCAGGAGCAGAACACCATCGCCCAGCGATCTGATCGCATCACTGGGCCAGGAAGATGACAGGCCAGGCCAGGACAATCCTGAGGAAGGCCACGTGGGCAGGAGGGCCAGCCCGGGCAGTGAGGCCACAGTGAGACACTGGGGTCTTCTGCCAGGCACTTCTGTCCAGTCTCCACTTCATCTTTTCCTTTCAACATCCCTGGGAGGTCAGAGTTGCTGTCCTCACTCTACATGGTAAGAAACAGAACTCAGCGCAGTCTACAGTCCAGACTCAGCGCAGTCTACAGTCCAGCCTCCTGGTGAAAGAGGCAGAATCTGAAGCCATTCCTGCAGGTCTCCACACCCCCCACCTTTTCTAGTATACCTCTTGTAGTGGGTTGAATAGTGTTCCCCACCCCTGAAGTTTACGCTCTTTCTGAAACCTTAGCTTTGGATTTTTTTTTTTTTGAAACAAAGTCTTTGCAGATGAAATTAGTTAAGATTAGGTCATAGTGGAGTAGGGTGGACCCTAAATCCAGTGTGGCTGGTGTCATCGTAAGGAGGAGACAGACCCAGAGAGGACAACGCCATGTGAAGACGGGGAGAAGGGACGGGAAAGACTGCTGTGTGAAGACAGAGGGAGAGACTGGAGTGATGTGTCTGTATGACAAGGACTGCCAGGATCACCGACAAGCCCCAGAAGCAGGAAGAGGCCAAGAAGGACTCACCCCCAGAGCCTTCAGAAAGAGTGTGGCCCGCCAGCATCTTGATTTCAAACTGCTAGTCTCCAGAGCTGTGAGACAATAAATTCCTGTTCTTTTAAGCCGCTTCGGCACTTTGTTGCAGCAGCCCCAGCAAACAAATACACCTCCTTTCCTGCTGTACAGAAAGAAGGAAGACTTGCAGTCATCATGGGCCCCAGGTGTTTGGTTGTGTGGAAGTTTAGAATATCAGGGCTAACTCAAGGAGGAGAAGGATGAAAGGAGCATATATTTGTCTGACATTTGACTTTACACAGATGGACTTAATCATCCCCAACATGTAAATATAGTCCCATTTCACAGATGAGGAAAGTGAGGCTCAGAAAAGGGAAACGATTTGCCTCAAAGCTCAGTTTTCCCCTATCTCTAGTGCTTGAGGTGAGGTGAAGTCGCTCAGTCGTGTCCGACTCTTTGCGACCCCGTGGACTGTAACCTACTAGGCTTCTCCGTCCATGGGATTCTCCAAGCAAGAATACTGGAGTGGATTGCCATTTTCCTCTCCAGGGGATCTTCCCAACCCAGGGATCAAACCCGGGTCTCCCGCATTGGAGGCAGACGCTTTAACCTCTGAGCTACCAGGGAAGCCCTCTCTAGTGCTTGGTGAGGAGCAAACCCAGGCTCCAGTTTGAGTTCCAGGAAAGCAGGCTACTCACTTCCCTTCTCTGAGCTTCGTTTTCTTCATCTAGAAAATGAGAATAACAGTGTCTGCCTCTCAGGTGCTTGTGAGAACAAAATGAGTTTATCCTGTTATCCAACAAATGTTTATTGAAAGTCTCTGTGCCAGCCCCTGCTCTGGGTCCTGGGGGTACAGCTATGAATAAGATAGGCAGAGTTCTTGCCCCTAAGGATTATCATGCTTGGCAGGGTCTCTGCAGGGGCTGGCACTGGACAGATGTTCATATATATATATATACCTATGGAGATCAAATTGCCAACATCCGCTGGATCATGGAAAAAGCAAGAGAGTTCCAGAAAAACATCTATTTCTGCTTTATTGACTATGCCAAAGCCTTTGACTGTGTGGATCACAATAAACTGTGGAAAATTTT